>RJWJ010000173.1:0-352825 GCA_004363605.1 Indri indri
AAATCATAGAAATGGACAATGAAGCAAAAAAAAAAAAAAATAGCAACCCTAGAAAGAAACTCACAGATTGATACAAACTGGGTACATGGCAAACTTGGCATTACCAATCCGTAGGGAAAGGATAAGACTGTTTAATAAATTTACCCAAAAATAGAAAAAAATTAGATTGTTACCCCAATGAAGTTTAAAACAACACTGAAATATCATTTTATATTCAGATTAGTAAAAACTATACAGTAGTTATCCCAAGTACTTATTACCAGAAAAGAGTCACGAGTGAGCAAAACAATGACTTAATTAAAAGAAAGGCCCAATCTCTAGCAATGGAAAATTAATCGATTAATTAATTAATAGATACCAAACCAGGCCCAGCTGAACTGGCAGAGTGTTTTCCTAAACAAATCTTGTGAAAACATATACGAATACTCATGACCAGTACCAGATTCCTTCCACATCTGTGGTCTGCTAGACGACAGCAGCAATCATCAGTGTGGGTCCCCTCTGCAGAAGCCTGTGCTGTTGTGTTGCTATGCACAAGATCAGGATGTGCCTCTGTCAGGGAATTTCGATTATCGTAGAACCTCAGAGATCATTTGTTACATGGAGTTTCTTGTGGGCAGAACACAACCTAACTCAGTCTCTAAGCCCAATGCCCAGCCAATGCCTGACCCAGAGTTTGATAGAATGAATCGAGTCCAAATCCCTGGCTTACGAGATGCAAAATGCTGCGGCCCAAAGAGTGACTTGCCCAAGACAACAGGGTTTACTTTTGATGGAGCTGGGGTCACTGTCCTCAGGTCTCCTGACCCTCAATCCACACCGCTTTACGTATTCAAAGTGTAAAAAAAAAAAAAAAAAAAAAAGGCACTTAATACTTTCTTTCCCTTGCACTTGACGTGTTTTTCTGGTGTTAAGTGATTGAAAACAACTGCTCAGTGCCGTCCTCCAGCAGGGGGATAAAAGGCACAGGCAGAGTGCAGTTCAGAAGTGCACCTTGGTGAGCCTCATCTTTCTTCCCTTGGCTCTTAATGACACCCCATTTAAAACCAACGAAAAACAGAAGCCCTTTAAATTCCAATCATCTGCTAAGCAGCATCACAGAGAAAGCATTAAGCAACAGGCACCAACTAACTACAGACCTGTTTTTTCTCCCCGAAGGCAAATTTGATTTTGGAAATTTGCTTTTGGAAACATCTTAGGTGTGGGGTACTGGAAATGGACTTGGGATGTGGAGGAGTCCTGAGGGGAGGAGGGGAGAGAGACCGATGGGATCTGGAGGACCAGGCCGATGACAAACAGTGGCAACCAGGACGGGTAAAAGATCACAGAGACGATACAAAGGCCTCAGATTTCATAACCTGAGGTGGCTTCCAGAATCTCGTATTATAAAATTGCTTCCTGAACATCAACCCTCTTCATTCCTATTCTCATTTTGTTTTCCAGCTTTGTAAATGGCCACAACAGGGCTGCAGGTACGCCCCTAGGTTTAGGATTTTTTTCCGTTCCAAATAAAAGTGTGAAATAAATGGCTATTTTACTTCCATTTTGAGAATTTAATATTCACATCTACTGTAAGGAGCTAGAACAATGAATACACTGTTTAACAAGGTGCAAGGTGCAGGTTCCATGGCTGCACAATTAATACAACGCTGGCTGGTGAGGACACACCAGACCGTGGGAGAGGCCCCTGGGGTCAGCCCAGCTTTGCAGCCACGTTGGTCCGAGGGTTCTTCAACAGAAATCAGAACGCATTCCCTCGAGTGCTACGTTTGTAGGCAGACATGCTGGGTTTGTAACGAACAACAGAGTTCGGGGACTCATCATTTGTAACCACAAAAATAGCACAGGAGCCTTTTATTTATTTATTTATTTATTTTAAAGCACCATCCTTTCTACCAGGCGGCAGTATCCTCTCCCTCAGGACGACAGGACGAGAGGCGGTGGGGGGACGAAGTGGAGTGGGACAGGGTAGAGGAGGACTGGCCCAGAGGTGACAGTGGTGGGAGGAACACAAGCAGAGGAGGTGGCAGACTGTTTCCAAAGACGGCCACCACAATCCCCTACTAACAGGCAGCCACTGTAGTTCCCTTGCCCTTCATCTGGACGGGCCACGTGCTTTGTTGTGACCCATGGAATGTGGCACGAGTGACCTTTGGGGCCTGAAGTGGCTCACAGCTTCTGCTTTCACAGAGGCAGGTTCCTGCCACAGGCAAAGAAGTCAGGCCGTTGTGCTGCAGAGAAAGGCTACAGGAGGGAGAGGCCCTGGAGCACCAGGCCCACGAGAGGAGGACCAGGCTGGGTGGAGAAGGGCCGCGGCTCCCAGCAAGAGCAGCTCCGAGGCCCCAGACGTGTGAATGGCACCATCCTGGACCCTCCAGCCCCAGCTGACTGACCCACGAGGAAGAGAGAAAAGCATCTCCATAAAGTCCTGCCCGAAATCTTGGCACATGTGACCATGAGCAAACGGTTGCTTTAAGCCACTATATTTGGAGCTGGTTTGCCACATGATGATAGACAACTGCCACACCGCCTACCTGCTCTTTGCTGTCAACTAGTTCCTCACAGGCTGTCCCCTGAGGGACTGCAGTGGGTTTCGGGTTTGATTTTGTTTCTGAGTTGTTTTTGTATTTGTTGTTGCTGTTGTTGCTTTAAATTCGTCAACTGGAGAATCTTGCTGGAGACAGTGGAAATCGATTTGAGGCTGACAGAGCCCTTAAACACGCCTGGCGGGGGAACTGGTATGCCGGGCACACTGTCACACCGGGGTCTCACACGCTGAGAGGGAAGGAGACCCGGCCTGCCCCGGGGCCCAGAGGGCAACCACGGAGCTGGTGGCCCTGCCACTCCTGCTTCTCGGAACACAGACCGCTGGCTGTTCCTTGAGCAAGCTGCTCCTGTCCTCTGCCACAGAAGAATGCCCTGGAAGGAAATCCGGTACATCCAGTACTCACAGGCCTTCATCCCTCTCCAGTCTGAAGTGACAGGCGGCAGGTCCTCCTGCCTGGATGCTCCAGGCTTCCCGCTCCCCACAGTCATTTCACAGTCAACATGGCAAAAAAAGGAAAAGAGGCCACACTTCTTCCTCACAAAGCTTCAGGCAGGGCTGGTGTCCCCTCACACTGGGGACAGGTTGATCCAGCAAGACGGGGTAGCCTTTATCACCATGAATCACGTCCAAACTCCACGGGGAATAACCACCCACACAAATGAAGACAAAGGGCTGCGTGGGGTCTGGCATGTTGGTTCTGTCTTCCGACGACAGCATGGCCTGGCTTTTGCAGGGAAGGGGACAGACAAGGAGCAATTCCCCAAAAATGACCTGCGCTTGGCTGCTGCTAAAATGAAGGCCCCCCCCAGTCCTGAGCCTCAGGCGGCTTCCCCACTGCAGCCTCCTGGGCGGGGGCTGCACAAAGCCGGACACCTTGAGCACTGGGCTGTCCAGGCTGCAGACCAGGCCCGCGCCCACAGAAGCAGGGAGGAGGGTAGCTCTGGACCTGCCGTGCCCTGAGTTTGCCTCAACAACCTCACCTGCACGCAGAACTCAAGAGCCTTGAAGAAAGGGACAAGGGAAACCGTGAGGCAGTGGCAAGGAGCCATGATGAGCAGACAGGAGTCATTCAAAAGGGCTTGGCGGAGAGGGGAAATAGGTTTGATGCAAAAGAACATTCATCGCTCTGCAAATGCTGCTGCAGCATCTCCTACATGCCAGGCACTGTGCTAGGGGCAGCAATAGGGTGGGAAACAGGACACTCGTGGTTCTTGCCCCAGGGAGCTCACCCCAGTTAGAACACAGTGTGGCCAGTGCTGTGGTGCAGCAGCACGGATAAGCAGCACGTACTGGAGGGTGCTGGAGCCGGTGTGTCAGGGAAGCAGGGTGAGCAGGAAAGGCCCCGTGGACGCTGGAGAGAGTGACAGTATGCTGCAACGCGCCCAGGGGGTCGACAGGCTCCTGAGACTCCACCATAACTGACAGCACTCCTGGCCCCATTCCCCCGACTCCCAGGATCCCATATCAGTGCCGTTCCACCCAGCATTCACTGGATTCTGGCTGTATTCCCATAGATGTTCCTAAAACATTGCTTCCATGAAGGCCCTAACCTGCTCTAAAGCCTTCAATGACAACGCATCACCCATCAAATAAACTCCCCATTGTTTTGGGCTGGCTTCCCCAGCCCTGCACAATCTGTCCCAACCCCTCTGAACACACCTGGAACAAAAGGTCCCCACAAAGGGACCCCCTCAAATCCCTGCTCATGGTCACCTGCACAACCGTGTGATTAGCCCACCCCCAACTCTGACCACACTGACGTACGTAATTGCAAATGTCTCCATTTCTATATAGAAATCCTAAACACAAGGGTTTTATGTGCACATGGTTACACCTATGGGAGCCAGCAGTCCCCAAAAAGACATGATATGAGAAATCTAGGGAACGGCCCTGAGGCCCAACTAACACCTGACACTCAGCTAGCTGGAAATTTCCGATTGGCTATTTTTCCTTGATTTAAGCATCAGATTTATTAGGTAATATTTTTTTAATTAAAAATACTTAGTGTTACGACCCAGCAATTTCAGTTCTAGGTATATATAGCTAACAGAAATGCTTACAACCATTCACTAGAAGACAGGTACAAGAATGTTTATGGCGGCACTGGTCATAATACTTCCAACCTAGAAATTATCCAAATGCCCATCTATAGTAAGATGCATAAATTATGGTACAGTTGTACAATGAAATGCAATTCAAATATGAGAATGCACAAACTATAACTGCACACAGCAATATGAATGAAGTCTCAAACATAATGTTGAGTGAAATAAGGCAGTGAAGAGCAATACCATATGATTTACATAAAGTGTATATAACATTCAAATACAGGCAAGACTAAGCTATGATGTTGAAAGCCGGGACAGTGGTTGCCCTTGGGGACATGACAATGACTGCAATGGGACATGGGGGTGGTTTCTGGGGTGCTGCGAACCTTCTATGTCATGATCTAGATGCTGGGTTCATAAGTATATTCGCTGTGTGACGATTCATTGAGCCATACACCTATGCTGTCTGCATTTTCTATGTATGTAATACTTCAATAAACAGTTTGCCTTAGAAAGGGAAAAAGAGAAAAAAAAATGCCTGGTATTGACAAGGGTGCACAGAAATTAACACTTTCTTACACTGGGGAATGCAAATGAGTAAAGCTTTAAGGAAGAGAATCTGGAAATATTTATCAAAACCTTCAAAAACTTCATATCCTTTGACCTAGTAATCCCAGCTCTAGGAAATAATGAGGGCACAGTTGTACTTGTCACAGAATTCTTTATAACAGGGAAAATTTGGAAATAGCCTAAATGTTGAGCACATGTATACTAACTGTGCAGCCACGAAAATATGTTTTATAAAATATTTAATGAGAGGATTACGGGAAATTTCAATTTCTTCTTTCTACTTTCTGGTTTTGTTTCCAAATTCCCTACAAGGAACAGGCATCATTTTACCATGAGAAAAGTTATTCAGAAATAAATAAATGCAAACATCTATGCATAAATTAATAACTTAATTCAGCATTCATTCAACAAGTAGGTACTAAAATCTTCCATTGCCAGGCACTGGGGATGGTATTGAATGTGGCTTGGGGCCTGCTCTCAGAACCGTAGTCAAGATAGACACGAAGTTGAGTGTGAACCAGCAATGAGCAAAGCAACCAATCTGAAGTCAAAATACATGAATTTGAGTCTCAGCTCTACCAGTGATGTTTTTCCAGCACCTTGTAGGTGAGCTCCTCTCTCTAGCCATCAGTTCCTTCACCTGCAGGATAAATATAAGAGTTCTCCTGCCCACCTGACCCTGATGTAGTCAGCTGCAAAGGAGACTCCACTGAACATGCTCGAGAACAAAAGCCACACGCAACATGCTCTCCAGTTCCACTAAGAAACATCACGCCCCAGCCTCCTCCTGCCTCATGGTTGTCCCACCCTCCCCTGAGCCTTGCTCTTGTGGCTGGCACCAGCATCAAAGGCAGAGTGACTAATGGTTAAAGGCAGAGGGAAGTTCTTTTTGTCATCGAATTCTGGGTGCATTGCGTGATGGTAGACAATGTGGCCTGCATGCTGTTGATTCTTTGGCACTTGCTGAGCCTTCCTTGGGGTCTTGTTCATGGTTAGTGTCTATAGATGGACGCCTGAAAAGAAGGTGCAGTTTTCATTTGTAGGACGCAGGGTTATAGATAGATCCACTGGCTCATGTTTGTTGCTTGTCTTGTTTGAAGGTTTTGTAGCCTTACTAGTTTGCCTCTCCTTGATCTGTCTGTTTATAAAAGGTGTATTTAAAATCTCCTACAGTAATTGTGGATTTATCTTTTGTTCCTTATAATTCTTTCAATTTCTGTTTCCCTTATTTTGAGGCTATGTTGTTAGGCACATAAAGATTCATAATTATTGTATGTCCTGGTAGAGTGTCACTTTTATCATTAAGCAATGATCATCTTTATTTATGCTTTTCTCCTCATATTTTACATTGTTAATAACACTGCAACAGCAGCCTGTTTTTTAATCTGTAAGATATATTCTCTTCTATCCCTTAGCTTTTATCTTTTTGTGTCATTAAATTATATGTGTATCTCTTACAAATAACTCATACCTGGGTTTTGCCCCTGAAAACATTTTTTTTTTCAATACAAGAGTGTCTGTCTTTAATGGGAAGTTTTATCTGTTTGGGGTATGATATCAGATTGGGGTTCCATTTTCTCATAGGCAATTTTTTTATTTTTGTTTTTGTTTGTTTTTCACTCCTGGTCCCTGGAAGATGGTACTACTTTGTGAATTCCCTGGGCTGATGAATGCAGCATTTAGGGTTCTCATTCTAGAGAAGAAACTGCCCTCCATGGTTCCTTGGATTATGACACTGATTTCACAAACACAGGGATCTATACATGAGCTCCTTCCCCTTGAAGGATTTAGAACCTCAGTTTGTATTTATTTTACTCTAAATCAGGTCCACATACTTATAAGGCTTTTGGCTTCAGCTCTTATGCTTAGACTTTTATTCCCTCTCCTTTTCAGGCATCTAACAGTGTCCCTCTCCTGGTTTGAAGCCCAGCCTCAAAATATCATTTTGTCTGGTCGTGGTTGTTATCATGGCCATCTTGGCCAGGGCAGGTACAGGCGTGTGTGTGTGTGTGTATATATGTGTGTGTGTGTGTGTGTGTGTGTGTGTGTGTGTGTGTGTGTGTGTGTGTGTGTTGGGAGTGGGGGTGGGGTGCATATTACATTTTGTCCGCTGGATCCACCAGCGTAACCAGAAAAAAAAACCACAATGGAATAAAGATAGTAGAAAATATTTTCGAAGTGCAGAAATAACTATACAACCCTAGAATTGTATACCTCCAAAAACAATCTTTTAAGAATAAGGGTAGGCCGGGCACAGTGGCTCATGCCTGTAATCCTAGCACTCTCGGAGGTTGATGTGGACAGATCATTTGAGCTCAGGAGTTCGAGAACAGCCTGAGCAAGAGTGAGACCCCGTCTCTACTAAAAATAGAAAGAAATTTGCTGGACAACTAAAAATATATAGAAAAAATTAGCCGGGCATGGTGGCGCATGCCTGTAGTTCCAGCTACTCGGGAGGCTGAGGCAGGAGGATCACTTGAGCCCAGGAGTTTGAGGTTGCTGTGAGCTAGGCTGACGCCACTACACTCTAGCCAGGGCAACAAAGTAAGACTCTGTCTCAAAAAAAAAAAAAAGAATAAGGGTAAAATGAAGACATTATCAGATAAACTGAAAGTGAGAGAGATCACCACTCATAAACATGCCAATGAAGGTATTTCTAACAGATGGACAGATCACTACTTAATAACAAAATATTCAACTCACCAGGAAAATATAATTATAGTATAATAATTAAAAATATGTGAAGAAAAAGTTGATAAAGGTACAAGGAACCTACACAGTATTAGAGTAGAAAATTTAGAAACTCTTGTCAAACAGATACAATAAGCAAGAATATGTAAGTTTTGAACTTTTGACTTTGAATAATTAGTGAGTTTGATTTAATATAAAGCCTCATACCCCAAATTAGAGAACACATATTCTTGGGTTTACATAGAACAATTTTTAAAACTGACCAGAAGATATAGAGCAGTTTCAAATAATTCAAAAGAGTAACATAGTCCATGTTCTGATCTAAATGAAATTAAATTACATTTGACTTAAGTATTTTGACAAAAAAAGAAGTTAAATTAGAAATTATTAACAGATGATAACTAAAAAACAAATGGAAACAAAAATTACATTCGTAAATTTTAAAACACTGATCAGAGGCAAAAATCACCCTAGAAATTTAAAGATACTACCGAATGATAATATAGATACTTTCTATCAAACTTGTGGGATACAGATAAAGTGATGTGTAGAAAGAAACTTATAGCCTTGAATTCTTATTAAAAAGAAGGTTAATTAATAACAAACTGTTAGATAAAAGTCAAAAGAATAAAACCAAAGCAGCAAAAATATAAAAGTAAGAAAACAAAAGGTCCAAATGGTTTTACAGGAAAGTTCTACCAAACATGTGATGAGTAAACCATTTCATCTTATATATAATCTCCTTAGAGCATAAGAAAAGAAAGACTACTTTCTAACCCATTTTGTAAGGTGAATAAAGACTTCAGACCAGGAAAGTCTGAAAAAGGGAAATTGCAGACCAATCTCACTCATGATAAGTATGCAAAAAAAAAAAAAAAGCTGAAAAATAATTGATAAACCAAATGCAGAAACATAGTTTTAAAATATATATCATTACCAAGTTGAATTTTTCCAAAGAGTTGGAAAAATTGGCTTAACATTAGAAAATCTGCTAGTGTAATTTAGTAGCATAATGGACTAAAGGAAACTAATCATATAGTCATCTCAGAAGTAGCAGGGAGCACAGGATAAAATTTAAACAGTTATTCCTGATTAAATTCCTGGCAAACTAGAACTGAATGGAACTTCCCTAACCCAATAAGGTCATCTAATGTACAGCTACTATGATACTTAATGGTAATGTACTGGAAGCACTCTCTTTAATATCAGGAACAACACAAGGCTGCCCACCATCTCTGCTACTCAACTCTGCACTGGATGTCCTTAGCTGGTACATTAAGGCAAGAAAAAAAAATAAATGGTATAAAAACTGGAAAGGAAGAAATGAAACTGACATTATTTGAACATAACATAATCTTCTACATGGGTCTAAAAGGATTTATAGCAATGTGTTAAAATTAAAAAGAATACAAAGGAAACTAGTTACAAGATGCAATGGACTGGAATGTTTAGGTCCCCCCTCCAAAATGCATCTGTTGAAATCCTAACTCCCAAGGTAATGGTGTTAGGAGGTGGGGCCTTTGGGAGGTGATTTAGGTCATGGGGACAGAGCCCAGGGAGCTTAGTGGCTTCTTCCACCATGTGAGGACATAGCTAGAAGGAGCTGTCTATGAACCAGAAAGCCCTTACCAGACACTGAATATGCCAGTGCCTTGATCTTGGATTTCCCAGCCTCCAGAACTGTGAGAAATAAATTTCTTTTGTTTATAAGCTATCTGGTTTACAGTATTTTGTTATAGTGGCCTGAACAGACTAAGACAAAAATCAATATACAAATCAATTATATTATTATATACCTGCAAAAACCCCTAGTATTTTAAAAATAGATATTATTTAGAATTAGAAGAATAAATATTTATTGCAATCAAAAAATGGAAATAGTTGACTGAACTTCGATGATCCATCAGGGAAAAACAAGGATATACACAACACAACACCGCTTCCCAACGCCGAATAGTACCAGGCGTTGACTGGGCAAGTGGGAATGCTCACACACTCCTTCCAGGCGTGTAAATGAGTTTTAAAAATCTTTGGAGAGGAAACTGGGAAATATAAAAAAATAATAATAATAAAGATATGTTTTCTAAGATCTAGCAAATTCACTTCTAGGTCTGTTCTTCACTTCTAGTCTCTCACACCTGTGCTCCAGGAGATGAGTTCAAGCATATTAATCTCAGAGTTATAACAGCAAAAGAATCAGACACAACCCAGATGCCCATCAGCAAGAGAATGACTAGACGATCTGTGGAATACTATGCAGCAGTGAAAAAGAATGAGGCAGATCTATACATACTGACGTGGAAAGGCATTCATTGAAGCAAAGAAAACCAAACACCTATGGAAAATAAATACGGTATGATTTCTTAAACTTCACAAAACGTACTTATGTGTTTACGTATGCATTCATTCAATAAATATTTATTGAGTACCTAGTATGTGCCAGGCATGCTTAAGTGCTGGGAATACAACAGTGATACAAAAAATTCCTACCCACATGGAGCTTACAATCTAGGGCACACACATCCACACATACATATGGACCTTTGGGCTTTATACGGACCTATGAATATATGGGCAGAGAAAAGTCCTAGACAGGTGCACACTAGCCATAATAGTAGTTACCACTGAAGATAGATACGACGTGGAGCTTCATACATTGAAGTACTACTATACAGCAGTTAAAATGAATGGACTCGATGTCTACGTAGCAATATGCATCGGTATTTTATGTGCTTTGGTCACCTCACCTTGCTGTTTCCACCCTTGTTAAAACAGGGATTGCAATAGTTACGCTAGTACCTTCCTTATAGTTATTGCGTGCTTTCAAAGAGATCATTTATTTAGAGCATTTAGCACTTATTGCATGCCGAATAAATGATAGCTAATAGTATTTTTATAAAGTGGAAGAAGGAGACCTAGACCACTCACAGGACCATGGATGGCTCCATCACGGCTCCTGTCACTCCAGGTCATGCCTGTGGGTTCTGGCTGGGACTGTTAGCTCCAAGGTCCACAGGCCACAGAGTCCAGGCCCTCTGGAAATCAGTCCAACCTTGTTCCCTGTAAGGATCCCAGCCATACTAGGGGGGCTGCCTCTTGGGGCTGCTGAAGGGGGAGAGAGTGGACCATGGCTTCTGCAGGGGGAAGGGTTTGCAAACGTCAAGCCAGGTGACTGCAGTGCCAGTGGGGGATGTGTCCTGCTCTCAGCTTCACTTGCTGCAGGGCAGACCCTAATTGTCCTGGGGAGCCAAGCAGAACTGCTCCCCTGTGGTGTCTTTGAGGGTCATTAGGACAGCCTGTGCATCCTCCTCTGGGCAGGCAAGGGGCCTATTGTTGGACCATTAGTCAGCTCTGCCCCCAGGCCCTGTGCCCTGCACGGTCATCCCTGCCGCAGGAAGGCAAGGCCTGGCCACCACACCTGGGGAGTGTCTGGCTGACCAGGCCCCTCTCCCATGCTCAGGGGCTGCAATGGGACAGCCTGGGCACAACCACCCAGGCCCTGCTGGGTCCTGAAACCCCTCCCTGCCACCTCCCTCCCAGGAGAGTGTCCTCCTCCTCCTCCTCCTCCTCCTCCATATATGGAGAGACAGTGGCTGAAGGTCGAAATTCCTGGCCCCCAGGATATGCTCATATATAAGTACTTATCACTTGCTAGGATTTGTGAAAAGAACATTTTCCTGGCCCTCTAAAATGAGAGGCTCCCCAAGTAGTATCGACCAGTTTGGAAAGTCAAGAGCTGGCTGTTGGGTACCATCTCCCTAGCCCCTACTCTACCTCGGTCACCACAAAACTTTCTGCTTTGGGGACAAAACATAAAGGAGCCTGGGTTCGATGTGCTGCCACCTTCAGCAAGAACACACCCCCACTATGTGCAGAGGATTGAAACTCCAAAGTGGGGGTGGGGTGGGGATGACATGTCTCTGGTAGAAAAGGAATGACAGATCTTCCTCTACCCAGCTGGCCTGGAGTCAATGAACCAGTAAAGAAAACTATTCCCACAAAAACGTTTCCTCCCTGGGGGGGTTAAAATCCATGGGAAACTCGAGGTGGTAGGGTGGCAACAGCCCAAAGGGAAACACCAAAGGAGAAACCTACGTGGACCCCACAATCCTGATATCCACACGGAACCCAAGGCCTCCTCATGCACTGGGACAGGCAGTGTCAGGACCTGCTTGTTATGAAAACCATCTTAATGCTTATGTGGCACTGCAAATTTGGAAAGTGCTCTAAAATTATTTATTTTCATAGACCTGTAACTGATCAAAACATTGCACCATTCCGTAACCACAGCCATTATGGTCCCTGCAGTCACTTTCCAGTGCTCTTGACCAACGAGTGCTGTCACTGCAGCAGTGGTGGCAGGTGTGGGGCTGGGGGGACGAGCATGGCAGTTGAGGGATTGGCCAAAAAGGAGGGAGAGGGGTGAGCGAGAGGAGAGACACTGCCTGTGCCCCATCGTCTGCTGCAGGTACCAAACCTGGGCAGGGACTCAGGGTGGAGAAGGGGGCAGAAACTGGAAACTGGATGAGATACTGAGGTTGGGGCTTTAAACTGGGCTGGACTTTCAACACCTAAAAACGAAGCCGCTGATTAATATCTGAGTGTGACCAGAAAAGCTAGGGCATCTGTCTCAGATTTGATTCAGGGGTTAGAAGAGGGAGCCCATGGAATGGTATGGAAAACAGCAAAGTGAGAAGAAGAAAGGACTTTCATATCTCACCCACTGAGCCTGGCTCCTGGCATCAAGCATGGAAAGCCATGATTATGACCACCGCTACTGTCTCCTGGGCCCTCACTTCTCGGGCAGGCACTGTGCAGACCCCCACCCACCCCCCACCATGGTCACCTTTGCTTGTCTATAACCTCCTTAGACGACCGGCTCCTCGAGACAGGAACTGTGTCTTGCTCAGTGTTGCAGCTTCTACGTTAGCACAATGTCTGGCCCACTGCGGATCCTCAATAAATATTTGATAAATGAATAAACGAATGCTCTAAATCACTGTCTTAGTCCATTTGGGCTGCTGTAACAAAAATGCCCTAGATTGGGGTGGCTTAAAAAATAGGAATTTAGTGCTCACAGTTCCGAAGGCTGAGAAGCCGAGATCCAGATGGTTACACCCTCACCTGGCCTTCCTTGGCGTGGGCACGCAGAGAGATATCTCGAGTCTCTTCCACTTTTTACAAAAACACTAAGCCCACCATGAGGGCTCTACCCGCGAGACCTCATCTCACCCTAATCACCTCTCAAAGTCCCCACCTCCAAATGCCATCACATCAGGGGTTAGGGTTTCAACACACGAATGTTGAGGGGACACATTCGGGCCACAGCGACCATAAATCATCATTTGGTATTTATTACTATTCACGTCATCTGCCACGCAATTGCCTTCCCTTTTTCGCAATGTTTCAATTGGGTGGAGATGCTAATAAACTCCAGAATTGCCCCCAAATAGGCAGGAGGGTAATTAGGAGAAAAAACAGGCCAAAGATTGAAAAGACCAAAGATGGATCATCCAAGGGGAAGAGTGCAGAACAGGAACAAATATTGTGGTAAGAGAACCCTCTCCGCTTCTCCCTCCGAGGCACAGGCATAAAGCCTCAGACTCTCGGTCCCTGCCACACTTTTCAACGTTTTTCTTAAACTTCAACAAGAACAATAAAATGAGCAAGCCGGAGACTGGGCCTGCAGCGGGTGGTTTTTCCTTGGTGAGGTGCTGGGGCCCAGGGGTGGGCCTGCTGCGGCCACCATGGGAGTCATTAGTGCAGACACGGTGTTTACCTCCCCGGAGAAGGGCTAGCAGGCTGCTGAGGTGGTTCAGAATGTGCCTTCCCCTGGGAGCCCAGGAGAGGACATTGGCAGAGGCTTGGAGAAGGGACTAGGCAATAAGCAGGTGCGTGTGCACATGCCAGCCCGGAATTCGGAATTAATCACCTGCACGAGGCACAATGGGCAGATGGGAGGGAGTTGCAGGGAAGGAGTCAAACCAGCAGCCAAGGCAGCTGCTAAATTTAGCCTGGTCCCCAAAGCAGGGCTTAATTAAATTAATCCTGCACACCCCACCCCTACCCCCAGGCCCCGTTCCCAGGTGGGTTTTCTGTTTCTAGCTTGGCTCCCATTATAACACGGGCCTCAAACGTTGATCCCCTTGACAGGTGCCCCAGGCCAGCTCCTCTGGTGCTGGTGCTGGGAAGGAAGCGCAATTCCCAGCTGTCCTTGACGCTCCTGCAGCGCTGGGTGCAGCCCGGAGCAAGGCCATGTGCAAGCGTTTGCCAGGCTCTCTCTGCCGGGATGGACCCGGCCCTGGGCCGCCCTCCACCTCCACACAGGGAGGCTCTCCACAGCAGGGCACACGTGCTGCCGACCTGCCCTGACCCCTGCTTCTGCACAGCCAAGGCTGGCCCTCCCTGGTCACTGTCTGTCCCCATGCAGACGGCTTCACCCCCCCTCTAGCACTTGCAAGGCAGTTATTCCATCCGATCTCACTGCAGCCCCAAAGGCGTGGCCGGAGAGGTTACCGTGGCTCCTCGGTGAGCCGAGTGAGTTATTACTTCCTGAAACGTCAACCTGGATCCCCTCCCTTGGGAATCTGTAACTTCCCTGCATCCACTGTCTCTTCCTCCTTTTCATTTACACAACTGCAGCAACCGAGTAGGAATTGGGAGCCCGGAGCCTGGTCTCTGCCCACTGCGAGCCTGCTGCAGGACACTGGACTTGCCCACTCTGGGCATCCTGCTCCTCGCTGCAAAACAGGAGGTGAGAGGCACACACCAGGGCTGGGCATAAAAGTCGGCGCCACACAGCGCTCTAAACGCCACTTGCCTGTCCCTTTCTCCGCCACGGGGGAGAAGCCCAGGTCTCAAACTCCATGTACATCAGCATCGCCTGCAGGTACTGTCTCATCAAACACAGAGTACCAGGCCCCACCCCAGAGTCTGCTTCGGTAGGGCCAAGGCGGCCTGGGGATGTGCATTCTAACAAGTTCCCAGGTGATGCTACTGTTGCTGGTCGAGGGGCCACACTTCAGAAGCATGGCTCTAGGTGATCTCTAACCCCACTCCCTGGCGCTCACACGAGATGATTTTCCTGACTTGCTGAGCACCAGTCTGTAGGGACAGAGGTCATGGCCCCAGATGGCCTCTCAGTGCTCCTTCCAGAATGTGTCCTCCGTGGACGTCAGGAAGGTAGGATCCAATGGCGCTGGGAGCTGGAAGTCCCTCCCTTCCCTGGTAGCCCAGAGCTCCTGGCCTTCCAGGACCCAAACCCAGGGGGACTCAGGCTGTGATTCTTCTCAGCTGAGGGGGTCAGGCAGTTTACCCACCTCCACCTCCACCCCCGCCACACACGAGCAGCTCTCAGCAGTCCAATGCAATCCAACAAACCTTTCTGGAGCTCCTTCTGTGGGCCCGGCTCAGTTTGGGGTCAAAATGTTTTCAGAGGCCTAAAGCAGCCCCAAGGAGCTGGAACTCTAGATGGCAGGCCTGAGACAGCACACATTCCCCCCATCTGAACTGGCTTCTCTTCTCTCCCTGGGTCCAGCAGCAGGAGGAGGAAGGTCACAGGTGGGGCGGGAAGGCGGGGGTGGGGAAGGGGGCTCATTCCGAAGACCAGTTTTCCAGGCATTTGAAAAATCCTCGGAAGGAGTTTTGTATTGGGCCAATTAGAGACACAGCCTGGGATCACGTCTCCGTGGGATAAATCCTTCCCCTCCACTGGTACCCAACAGTTGGTGCCCAGAGGGAAGCCACCTCCAGGCTACTTCCTCCCCAAGCCAACCTGTCGCGTGGACCTTACCAACCACCTGCCACTCCCATGTATTGTGGTCCCAGCACTTGCCCCCCGGTTGCTGGCAGGTGGCAGGAGGACCCAGGCAGGCAGGCCCAGGGCTGCTCCCTGCACAGGACAGGGAAGGGGCATCCAGTAGAGTCCTGTGCCAGGCAGGCAGGTGGGCAGCCTCCTCCTCCAGGCTGCCTTTCGGTGCCCTCAGAAAGCTGCTCCTAGACAGGGATCCCCGCTAAGGGAGCTGGGAGGGGTCTCTGCTAACCTTCCCCACCGAGTGCCCAGCTGAACCCCAGCATTGCAGGAGGCCCCTCTCTCCTTGTCTTCTTTTCCACTTTCCTTTATGGTTTGCCCTTGTGTTTTCCTCTCCCCTCTCTATTTGTCGTTTCTGAAGTTTTGGAAAATAATTATGTTATTTTTAAAAATTAGGTAATACAGGCAGCTGGTAAAACATCCCAAAAGCCTAAAAGTCCGTGTAAGTGAAAAGAAGTTTCTATCCTGCAACGTGTGCCGGAGTCTCAGGTGGCCTCTGCCCCCGTGTCCTTTGAGTCCGTCCAGAGACACGCAATATGAGTGCCAGCATGTTCCAAAGTGCTCTTTCCTGCACAGACAGTGGCTTACTACACAAACGGCCCGGCACCTTGCTTTTTTCTTTTCTTTCTTGTTTCGTTTTGTTTTTTGAGACAGAGTCTGTCTCCCGGGCTGGAGTGCAGTGGTGTCATCATAGCTCACAGCAACCCCAAACTCCTGGCCTCAAGCAATCCTCCTGCCTCGGCTTCCCAAAGTGCTAGGACTATAGGCGTGCGCCACTGTGTTCAGCCTCTTTTACATTTTGTTTAATGATGAACTATTCCAAATGTGTTGACAAATAGTGAGTCATACAATAAACATCCCTGAACACGCCCCCAGCATCATCATAGCTTAATATTATGCTGTTTGCCTTTGGATTTTGTTTTTAAAAATAAAATGTTACAGACGTGGTTGAGGCCCCGGGGGCCCCTCCCTGGTCCTATTCCCCACTGTCCCCTGCCTGCCCGCCCCCCCCCGCCAGGCTTTTCTACTTCTTCCCTCTCTCTGCACCACCCCCCACCTGCATCCTGCTAGGGAATCGGTTCTGGGCTATGATGTCCTGCCACAGGCCATCACACTCATCTCCCTGTCACCCTAACAAATCAGGTGCTATTAGAGCGGGCCTGGCCATGCTGCAGCACTGGGCAGAACAGGATGTTTTAAACCTCACAGAATCTCGAATAGCATTGTCCCCTTCAGTAAGAAGTGGCATACATCACGGCTAAAAATCAATGCCTGCTAATGTTCCTGCAGGAAGGCAGAAACATGAACTTCATGAATCCTCCTTCTGTTTACATGCTCATTAGGAGGATAAAATGTTACCCAAGTAACAGGCTTTTTGCTGCTTCAGAGGTGGTCCTGTATGAAAATGCACGCCTTGGTTTGGGTATGGCCTGTGTCACACATTCAGTGCTTACAGTAGCTACAAATGCAGCTCTATCTCTTGTCTCTGCGGTCACTAAGTGTCCCCATATCAAGGGAAGAGCTGTAAGTTGATGGCTGCCTTACTGTCCTTCCCATGAAGGGCAGGAGCATTTTCTGGCTGGTGGAGGTGGCAGGGGGCACTGTGCTGGGCTGGGCTCCTGTCTCGACACCCACGTCCACGCCGGGACTCCGGCCTGCAGGGTCTGATCGGGCTGTGCTTCCCCGCGCTCTGCCCAGCTGCTCTGTCCCCGCAGTGTCCCTCTCCACTGATGGCCCACACAAATGCCGCATCCTTACCACAGAGCTGGGGGCACTTTGGCCATAATCCCAGTCCCACATTCAACATTTTCAAACAAGGTAACTGAAACCAGAGCCCGGGAACCCGCGGCTCAAGCTTTCCCCAACAGAGCCCTCAGGGGGGCCGTCTCCCTCAGCAGCGCCGGGCCACAGCAGGCGTGGCCTGGGTGGGGCTAGGGGCTCCTGTCCAGTCTCGGGCCCTTTCCCTGCTTGTACCCAGGTCCTGAGGCCCTCCCGGCACAGCAGATCCCTCCTTGAGCACTTGGGCTCTTACCAGAAGCTGCCGGAGGGATGCAGAACAGCAGAGCAAAGCAGCAATCCTGTGCATGTGTGCACTTTTGCATGGCATCTCTCTTTGCCCCCTGTCCAAGGAGTTCAGAATTAGTCAGTGGTTGGCTGTGCAGTTTTTGAGGGACAGAGAGGCCTCCCCACCCTCCCCCCTTAGCCTCACCACGTTCTCCTCTAAGGCACAGACGTGAACGTCCAGCCCTGTCCTGCCTCAAACACTGGGTGGGAGGTGGGGCCCAGGGCAGCACATGGGCAGGAAATGGTGAGATGCCCGCAGCCCCGCCCCAGTCCAGCTGGGTCAGACTCCCTGCAGGTGGGGCCTGAGCATCGGCGTATTTGAAAAGCTCCCCAGGTGATCTGAGGGTGACGCCAGAGGCAGGACACTGCGCTAGGTTTCTCCTGAGTTCCAGGTTGTACCAGTCGTCTCCAGGCAAATGAGTTGTGAATGCAGTCCCCCCGGTGAAACAGACCTTTACCCAGAGGGAGTGTGTAGGCTCTGGAATAGAAAAACAGAAGTTTCTATCCAAAGTAGGAACCATACGCTGTCAGAGCTGGGCACTGAGGAAGGCATCAGGAAGCAGGTCCTGAGCCCGCACAGCTGGTGAGGTCCCTGGCCTCGCCCCCTGCAGATCCAAAGCAGGACCGCCCCTAAAAGATGCAGCACCAGGTGGGCGGGGCCGGGAGGCGCTGCCAGTGATGAGAGACATCCGGGCAGGAAATGGGCGGAGGAAAAGTGCTGGGGAGGGAGGTAGAGGGGGCTAGCCTCAGCTCCTTTCAAACCTCACAATTTGGGCAGTGGCCACCCTGGAAGGCGGCTATGAAGCAGCAGACACGCAGAGCTGGCCAGGAGCACGCAGAAGGGACAAGAGGGCCACTGCCAGGGCGGCTTCGCTGCAAAGTAGGGGCCTTCCTGGGCTGAGAACATACCTCGAGAGGGTGTGCATGGGCACAGCTGGGCCTGGCTTTTAGGCAGTTGTCAGAAAATAAAAAAACTGCACATTTGACCATCCACTGAAAATGCCCTCTGAGAGGACCTGGTAATGTTATTTACTTGTCATGAGCAAGGCATGCCATTATCAGTCTCTTGTTGGGCATCCAGGGACCCACGACAGATGAGGAAGGGGAGAAGGAGATGCTCAGCCAGAAAAGAACTCCAAGGTCAGGACAGGTGGCCACGGGCACCACAGGGGGTATTTGTTGTGCAGAAAAGGGGGCCAGAGTGGAAAGCCATGGTCAGTGGCTGTAGGGTAGGAGAGGGAGTGCAGAATGTGGCTCCATCTCGCAAAGAACATCATAACAGAGTTGAGAATGGAACTGTCACTACCCAGCAGAGTGATCCCCCTGCTACTGGGAATACCCGAGCAGAGGCCAGTGGCCACCTGTCATGGATGCTGCTGAAAACGACGGATCCGTGTCAGGCTGGGTGAGAGGCATTGGATGTTTTCTGCCAGATCTCAGATTGAGTAGACGTCTCCTGGTGAAGCTTTACTTTTAATTGCTCTAAGTCTTTGCTGGCTTAAAAGAACTGGGGATGGGGCAGCAGGGGGTGGGGGTGCTCGCCATAGCTCCCCACTGTGAGGAGCCACAGCGACCAGCCTGCAGCCCAGCCTGTGGGCGCGTGCCAGCTAGCAGCAGCACACTGATGGAGAGACCTCGGGAATGAAGATGAGATTCGTCAGGCCTCAGGAGAGGGGAGGGCCATCGAGGATCTTACACTGAAGGGCTAATGTTCTCTGACACTCCTTGGCCACTTCCACGAACTCAATCCCAGCCGTCAGCTGGGTCCACTCTCTCTCCCTCCTTTTCACTGCAATTCCTGCTCCGATTAATATAGAGGAGTTCTCTCTCTCTCTCTCTCTCTCTCTCTCTCTCTATATATATATATATATATGTATGTATATATACACACATATATATGTGTATATATATATATAAAATATATACATATATATTTTTTTTCTCTTTCTATTCACGCCCTCAAGGCCTCATCTCTCACCCAAATGACCTATCAAGGTAGTTCTTAAATGAAAGCAGTTCCTCCCCTTGGAGAAAACTCACACCAGCAGGTAAAATAATTTTTCTCACTCTGCGGCATGTTCGATAGCAGAGAACCGGCTAAGTCAGGCCAGATCGATGCCCACTCTTCTACCTGGTGAACCAGCCTGGATTGGCTGGACGCGCACTCGCACAAGAAGACCAATTTGCAACCTCTGTCGAGAGCACAGCTTTGCACTTCTTGACTCCTCCTCGTGCCTCAGTAGCCAGTGACATCACCGTTTCAGTCTGGCCTCTGCGCCTGCTCTCTCCAGAGAGTGGAGGAGAGGAGGGTGGTGAGCCAGTCCTAACAGTCTGGGCCTAAGTTTAGGTCCCAAAACAAAAGGCAAAGGGCCAAAGCAGATAGTGACTCCCCAAGAATCACCAAGACTCTCCAACTTCCCTCTGATGAGACGTGGGGGATGCTTTGAATCCCTAGGATCTACAAGGCAGAGTCAGTGGAAAGTAAAGATTGAGAACATAAAATGCCCTGCGGTGCAACAGCAAGGCCCAGGGACGTGCTCTGCCTCCCAAATACCTCCTCAACGTGTGAGCGGGTTCCTGAGACTCTACAAAATCATTCCTATAGCTTAAGGCATTGACCCTGCCAAGGTACCAACTACCCTGCAAGGGATGAGGCTTGGAGTTCATCTTGGCCATGAGAATAGAGGTCGGGTGGAAGATCTCAGAGCAAGGCTTGGAAGCAGGTTGAAGGCCAGAGCCTGGGGCGCCTGGGACAAGCTCCACGGCTCAGGCGGCACTTGGTCCCGACCCCAGGCGGTGATAAGGCCTTGATTCCAGACTTGCCTCCACTCTCACCTTGCTCTGTGAACTTGGGTTCACTCACCCCTCTGGGCCTCTATATCCATTTTGCAAGGTGAAACCAAAAATAAACTTATCTCACTCCTTGCAAACTCAAGGATAGCTTTACCAGTTCCCTTGCTAGGGAAACAGTTCTGTGATAAAAGTAGCAAGACTTTACTCTGTGCCAGGTACTGTTCTAAGCCTTTAACATGCGCTAACTCATGTAATCCTTCAAAAGACTCCAGAGGTGGGAGCTAAGACCACTCCCATCTTGCAGAGGAAGATTTTGTGGCAACCAGCACGGGTGCCCCAGTGGGTGGGTGGCAAAGCCAGGAATAAACCCAGGAAGTCAAGAGACCACACCTTAACCACTGCACTCGGTGGCCTCTCTGTGTGCAGGGGCCTCCAAACACAGGGCATGAGCCAGTCTGCCTGTTTCCAACACTCTGATCCAGTTCACAACGGGTACGGTGTGCCTGGTGTACCCCCAGTCACAGAAGTGCTTTCTCCAAGTGTACTTATTATACTGAGACCAGAGTAACTGCATAAATCCATTTTACGACTGCACCTAGGAAGGGGTTCCATGTGCCAGTATGGGGTAGGCATCTGTTGTTAAAAAAGATAGCCTTGCTAGATTTGATTTCTGACACCCTGACTTCATTTTAATCCTGTTTGAGACAAGGCTGGTTTTCCTACTAGTGCTACACAGGGCCTGAGACTGCAGGGAGGGATGAAGAGCCTAGAACCTTTGTTACCTTTAATTAGGTGTGCTCTCATTGATTGATTGATTGATTTTCTTCCCCCGAGTTGCAAAACAGGACAGCGCCCCTGCTCCCCAGGTGTGCGGAGCCTGCCGCTGAATTATAACAAGCGCTAAGCAGGCCCAGCACGCCATCCCAGGCCAGCAAGACCTCCACCCGTCCCTGTCAAACCTTAAATTGATTCTGAAATTGCTTTGAGGACATAAAGCGGTGAACAATTTGAAACCCGTGTAATTATCTGAGTGGCTGTTGCTGGGTGATCCGGCCATCAGTACCTGAGATCATCTGAAGAGGCCAGAGCTATGGTTCCAGAACGAAAAGGTTGCAGAGCTACTGGGGATCTGAGACTCACACAGGACTGACCGGGCCCCCGAACAAGGCCCTGCTCAGGGGCCTGCAGTGGGGCTGCACCGTGGGCAAACTAAAGGTCTGTCCTTGGAAATACTGCCCAGACTGTGGCTTTAGAAACGCATTGCTCATAATCAACTGAATATCCGCTGCGCACCTACCAGGTATGCAGAGGGAGAAGCAATACACCTCCTAGGTGCAACATAACCTGAGTGGAGAGAATATTAACATGGGAAAATGTTAAATAATAATGCTTCTTTGGTTGTAAGACAGGATGTGCTAATGCCCAAACAAATGGAAACTCTCCAAGCTGACAGTCACTGAGGATCGGTACACTTCAGGCCTGTGGCTGAATGCTTCCCTGCCCTCCATCACGTAGGCTCAGACCTCCTAAGAATCTGTGCAGGGAGAGAAACTGAGGCTCAGAGAGCTTAAGTCACTTGCCCAAGGGTGGCATGTGCGGTCATGGCTAATCGACAGGAAATATTAAGAAAACCAAGGATGAAGCTATGTAGCCCCAGCTCACTGAAGTTTCTGAAAGAGAATTAGCTCAGACACATTCTGGAAAGAAAATAGCCAGACCCTGAGCTCAGGGTGTCACCATGGTTGCAACCCCGAAGTTTTCACAACTGAAAAAATTTCTGTGAACAAGCATTAGTTCCAAGCAGAAATTCAAACTTAAGCACAGTCCCTATGCCGGCAACATCTCAAAATCACATTTTAGCAAGAAATTTGTGTAAGGGACAGTCAGCACCCTCTGTTGCGTAGACACCTAGTGTGATGGGCAGACAGGTGGGTGATCCTTCTCAGACTGCCTGGGCATTCCCAGCCTCCCCCTGTCCTCCACTGTGGCCATTAACTGTCACCGTCCAGGCTCCAGGCCATAGTTAGGGGGAGTTTGCAGAACACCAGCTACTTCCCAGAAGCAGGGACCTTATTCTGTTTTGCGACCTTTTTTTTTTTTTTTTTGTGGTAAATATAAACAGCATAAAATTTGCCATTTTAACCAAATTTAAGAGTACAGTTTTGTGACATTAAATACATCCACGGTGTTGTGTGACCATCGCCACCACTGGTCTCCAGAACTTTTTGTATCCCCAGATAGCACAGTGGCTGAGAAATAATATAACAGGTGTGCAAAGGAACATTTGTTGAATTAATGAACAGTCCAGTTCAGGCGCCTGAAAGTTAGGCTCCGACACAGAACTGCACATAGCTGCAAAACCTCGGCGGTGCGGATCTTCTTATCTCACACCAAATCTCCCGTCCTCTTCCCTCCCACAACAAGTGACTATTCAGCAGGGCTCAGCACCTGTCCCCAGGCACAGAAAGGGGCAGGCGGGGTCAGAGCCTAGCCACCCCTACCCTAGAAAGATGCCCACCTTTTTTTGTGCAGTGCTGATTGCAAAACAAAACAGAAAAGCAGGCTCTTTATAGCCCAGCATTAAAAAACCAACAAGAATTAGCCCCAGAGGGAAAATAGGTGGGTACCTCGAACAGATAATGCCCTTTGCACCGGAATCCTCTGAGGCACACAGCACAAAAATGTGAGCCAGCACTCCGCGGAGCAGGCCTGGCAAGAGATGCGTTGCCAACTATCTGCCACCTCCTTACCACCTTCCCTCCACTCTCCCGCTCCACCCTCCTAAGGAATCTCATGCCTGGCACAAGAAACAAACGAGGGGCTTTACTGTGCCTGTAATTGCTCCAAATCCCATTAATTACATGGTAAGCCTCCAACAACGGGCCGGGCTGCCTGCCCTAACGCAAGCTTGACTCGGGGCAGATTCCGGGGCCTCCGGGGCCTCAGTTTCCACCACTGTAAAATGAAGGGTTGATGAACGCCGTGCCCCGGTCCAGGCTCTGCAATCCAGACTCTGAGCTTGAAGGAGCCAGTAGCCTCCTCATATGCCCAAAGGCACAAGACAACTAATTACTTCTCACACTGTCACTGTAAACCGTCAAAACATTGTCTACAAAGATGGGAGGTCGGACTCACAAAACTTCCCCTCCTGGCTGAAGAGGACTCGCTCAGGCCCCGGGCCAGTGAGGGCCAGCGCCGATACAGGCTGCCAAGTCCCAGACTCGGGCGGGAGCCCTTCTAACCAGAACCACTTACCACCATGGTACCTACTGTGCAATGCATAATAACACTGTTTCAAGTCACACCACCTTTAAATTCTGCCACCTTCCTCTGCAAGAACAGGTATGTCTTACTGTAGGCAAATGGCTGTCCCGGAAGCCATGTATAGATGACAATTTTGGTACATTTTTTAGGTAGCAGGGACTCCTACAATGAATCATTTTTAAAAGAAATTATCCTCACAATGCCCTGCCAGTCTATCCCTTTTCCACTCTGGGACTTTTGTATACTGGTGTTGCATAAAGCAGGAGGTACCCATAGGACACCAACAATGTCATGGCCACACGAATACCCATGTCACCCATGCAAGGCCATGTACACACACACACAAGGTGACCATGTGCAGACAAGGGCACTCTGGTTGGGCTGGTCTGACCAGCACCCCCTCTCATCCCTGGGCCGGCCCCAGTTCCCCACCCCACAGAGAAGGCAGGGCTTCTGGAGCTAGGCCAGCCTCTCAGCTCTGCCCGCCCCCAGCTATTGTTCCTCAAGGGTGCAGGGAGGATTCTACTGGCATTTAGGGCAGGACAATTCTCTGTTGTGCCTATGCCCACCCCTCAGCCTTTAAATGCCAGTTTTCTCTCCAACCCCACTAGCCATTGTGACAACCAGCCCCTTGCCCTCCCTCCCGCCCCCCACTTTTCCAACACATTCTGGGGACAGTCCACTGCATGCCCAGGCTGGCCAGAGTCCTCTGCCTTGGTTTCTCAGTGGGTACTCCAGTTCTCCTGCCAGCCTGGGGGCTGCCCTGACCCCTGGCTAGTAGGCTGGGTCCTCTTGGCCAGAGTTCCCAATTGGACCAGTACTTTTGTAAAATACAATGAAAATGAATTGATAGGAAAAGAGTCATATGCTTAGATGCTGTGGCAATGCCAAACTTCAGTAGGGGTTTCTAAATGTCTGCTCTCAGTTTCTGTGTGTGTCACAGTCTGGTAACAAACAGTTCCAGTGGCCCACCCTCCCAGCCCTTGAGTGGGGCTATTTGCTCTAGGACAGTGGTTCTCAAGTTGTGCTCTCAGGACCAGCGGCATCGACATCATCTGGGAACCCAATGGAAATGCACAATCTTGAACCCCAGCCCAGACCTTCTGAACCTGACACTCTGGGGTGGGGTCTTCCCAAGCCCTCCATGGGATTCTGGTGTGTGCTCAAGTTGGAAAACCAATGCTTTAAGCAGTCCCTCAGGGTGAAGCTGGGCTGGGACCCTAGGAGTCCTACAGAAGGTGAGAACTACCTGAAGATTCTAGAAGCTTCGAGGCCAGGTCTCTGACCATGTTCCTTACACCCTGGAATTAGACGATCCCTCTCAGGCCCGGCCACAGGCCTATGAAGATGAGGGAGGAGAAAGAGGGTGTAAAAATAAAAATCACTGGAGCCCCACACTGCTGGGAAAATACTCTTTAATTAGGGCCAGACTCCTGGAGATCACCAAGGGAGGCTTGCCAGAGACCACTAGTCTCCATTAGCATTTTCCCAAGGGCTACATCCAGGTTATGAAATAGGAGGGCCGTGCATGCTTTGCATATAATTTGCATATGCCTACTTGGACTGCACACTCTTCTCCAGCAATTTTCAACAGAATTACAACCTTTTCTCTAAAAACCACTGCTGCCCTAAGGGTTGTCACTTACCATTTTTCCTGCTCTCTCCTCCTTCTCACTCTCCCTCTCTGGCAAATCCACAACCCTAAGCAGGAAGTGTAAGAAAGGCAGGGAAGTACAGAAATGGGGACATTATCAACAGAGATTGTTCTCAGCATGGCTGGAAGAGCTGAATATCCCACACATAAGGAAGAGGGTTAACACCTACTGGCTCCTGTAGCTATCATGAGAGATAGCGTATCTTATTACCAAAAATGTTAGAATGCAAATTTCAGGATAAAGGACAATCCTCTTAAGAGAAACAAATTTAACCTTATTAAAGACTTACTACATTATGTCATTTTTTTCTTTTCAGACCTAAGATCTGAGTCCTGGCCTCACGAGCTGCGGTTTCTTCCCCCATGAAATGGAACATTGAGATCTATTTGCAGGGATATGGTAAAAGTTGCAAATGCCAAGTGCCTGGCACGCAGCAAGCACCCAAAACTGGTTGCTGTTTCTCAGTGTCTTTTTGAAATCACTGTTGTTATTATTACTATTAGTTTTTTGGGGAGCATTCATTTCTTGCCACTCATGAGTAAGTGAAAACTACTCCTTCCACTTTCTGTTTTCTGGAAAGTTCATGCAGGTCTGGATTTCAAAATCAGAAATGTAAGTAGTGGATTCAAGTTGAAAACAGAGCTATGCCCAGGACTGTGTGTTGAAACTACACAGCCTTTCTTTCTGTCTTTCCTAGTGCTTAAAAAGGCGAGAGTGACTTTTTTTCTTTTTTGTGTCTGTCTCCAAAGGATAGCAAGCAGCCTTACTCTCCAGTGCCCAGGAGAGGCGCTGTCACCCAAGCCCACAGGCTTGGGCAGGCAACTGCTTCCCTGAATTTTTGTTCAGGACACATTTGGGGCACACGGGTTTCTTCTCCCCTGCCCTCCCCCAGCCCAGGTCTCTGGGGAGTCCAAGGTGGCAACGTGGGCTGGTGGCCACAACACTCTCTTTGTGAGGCGACCTAATAAACCCACTTGTTCTCTCCATTCTGGCCCTCCCAGGACACGTAACAGTGGGCCCCTGGCTGCCTGGCTCCCAACATCCAAGCAAACTAATTGCCCCTCCATGGGACAAATTTGTGCACATCTTTTCAGCTGGTTTGGGCAGTAAATTATGTTGTGTGAAGTCTTTGCTAACCATTCTCAGATTTATTCAATCGACAACAGAAATGGATTTCTGGCACCTGCAGGTCGATGCCTGCGGCTCCTCTAATCACTCTCCACAACCCCAGCCCCTCCACTGAGAAACCAGCAGGAAACGTCTCTTCTTCACGTTCTCACAGTGCCACGCGCTTCCCCAAGGCAGCCTGTCCCAAGATGTGGCAGAGGCCCGTTCCCTTGCCTTCCTCACCCTCTGCCCTCCCCATGGTGGGAGCCACTTGGGACATGTGACCTGTATGGCTCACCACCAAGTCCCCCAGCGCCCAGCACATAGCACCATAGCAGGTACCCAATAAATATCTGTGGAATAAAAATGAATGGAAAAAATGAATGAATGACAGTTAGCCTTTTTTGCCTAAGAGGAAGCCAGAGTCTATTATGGTAGCTTTCAATTGTGGGCAATTTTGCCTCTCAGGGGACATTTGGCAATATCTGGAGACATTTTTGGTCGTCACCAACTTGGGAGCCAGGGGCGGGGGGGCTGCAACTGGCATCTAAGGGGTGGAGGGCAGAAATGCTGTTCAACATCCTACAATGCACAGGACAGTCTCGGTACGACAGACGAGAAAATAGAGGTTCAGAAGACAGCTATTCAGGGGCTGGGATGGGAGTCAAACCAAGATATGTCTGATCCCAAATCTGTGGTCTTACCTTGTGCCCAGAAGGGAAACCCTAGGAGCAGTGGGGTCCCAAAGACAAGCACAGCTGATGGTAAAAATGTAAAAGTTATTCCACTAAAAATTTGCTTTTGTTTGGATTTTTCTTGGTCAGTAAGATACAGACAAGTAGAAAAAGCAGCCACTTTGGACCAAACATTTCTCCCCAACGAGCCTGCTTTGGTTCCTGAAATTCCCCAATTAGTTCCTCTTTCAGGTGAAGGCAAGAATCTCTGCACTTGTGCTAATGTCCTCCTGCCCACTTAGGACACCCTTGACCTCCTGTCCAGTGTCTACCCATTTCTCAGGGACGGCGCCAGGGTTTCCTCCTCTGTGAAGCCAGGTCTGACCCCTTGGAGCCACTACCTGACCTTCATGCAGACACGCAGCCTGCCCCCACTCAGGGGGCATCCAAGGAGATCTCAGGAGATGCCCAGCTCACATGCCTGGGCTTTGGCCACATCCTGGACACCGAGTCCCCTCCTGGGCCTTGCTACCAGCAGGCCGACTTCCCCTCCAGGTTCCCAGTCATGAGGGTTTCCTTGAGGCAGTCCAGGCAGCTGGCACACTTGTCCATCCATCCCACCCACTCAGCTCTGCCCCCCACCCTGAAGTTTGCCAAGCTCCCCTCCTGGCCTCCCCTGGCCACCCCCCAGCACCACAGTGAGCCATGTTATCCCCTGTGTCATGGCTGTTCCACCCATCCAGCAAGCATCCAAGTGATGACTCCTTTATATCATGGTTCAATACTCATGTGGCTATTTAGTTATAGACAAGCAGTAAAGGGAAATGTTTATCAGCATGATTTCTGGAGTCAGATTGCCTGGGTTCAAATCCCAGATGTGCTGCTTTCTAGCTATGAAAACTTAAATTCTCTGTGCTTCATGAAAAACAGAGACAATAACAGCACCTGCCTCATAGCAACATTGTGAGGATTAAATATATGAAGAGCTTCGCAGAGTGTGGCTGGCACACAGTAAATACTCCATAGGAGTCAGCACTGGTCATGTCACGTGCCCTGTCCCTGTGAGCTCAGCTGTTCCCAGGCGTCTGGGACTGTGTCTCAGTCAATCGTTGGTTCAGCAGTGTTTTGAGTGCCTACCATGTGTCAGCCATAACTCTGGTGTTGGGTTAGGTTCTGGGCTGTGGTGAACAAGACAAACTCTTCCAAGATGCCATGGAGCAGGGGTGCCTGTAAATGTGAACTGACTCCATTTGAGCCTTCTTGGCCAGAGGCTGATGCTACAGTTTCTTCGCTCAATTCCTATTGTCATCATTTCTTCTAATGTTCCCATGGTTGATTGTGGATCAAAGAAGCTTTTGTATCAGATCTTGTTCATCTCATCCTTCTTTTGTTGTATTTTCCACTCCCTCCATCCCTTTATAAATGTAGACCTGAGGCTCAGAGAGGTTCAGTGACTCATCCAGGATCACACAGTATACAACATGCAGATTCAAAGCTAGGCTTTCTGTTTCCAGGCCAGCTGTGGCTGGCATGCCCAGCTCCAGAGGCACCATTCACAGGAACAGGACATCCTGGATCTGTGGAATGGATCCACCCTACACCCAGTGAAACCCAGAGGCCTTAGGCCAGCAAGAGCAGAGAGAAGTTGTCAAGAAAGAGCCAAGGGCAGCGGTTCTCCAGCTTGCCTGGGAATTAGATCACCTGGGGCGCTTGGGCCCTGTCCAGACGAATTAAATCAGAGTCTTGGGGTCAGGCAGCAGCGTTCTGATGTTCAGCCTGTGACCACTGCTCTATTTCCCCACTACTCAAAGTCAGGTTCCTGGACTAGCAGCATAGGCCTCATTAACAGCCTATTAGCACTGGCCTGGGGGCTTGACAGAAATGCAGACTCTCAGCCCGCCCCATACCTACTGAGTCAGAACCTGCTGCTTTAATTACAATCTCCAGGGCACAGGTAAGAAGAGCTGGTCTTGCAGAGGACAGAAGCCACAGAACACAGATGTCACTGCTCTTGGGCACAGCACTGTTGTGGGAAGATTTCTCTGTGGGGGAGGTTACCAGATGTAGTGGACAAAAATATAAGATGCCCAGTTGCATGTGAGTTTCGGATAAATGACAGATAATTCTTTAGCATAAGCATGTCTCATGCGATATGTGGGATATACATTTACTAACCGTCTTTTCCTTGCTTATCTGAAATCCAGTGGCCAGTGAAGGAGACAAAGGGCAGGGCCACTGCACATGCCAGCCAAGAGCTGCTGGGACTAGCGCACGGGATGACGGGAGGTGGCGGACACAGGCAACACCAAGTCCCCAGTCAGGCCCGTGGCCCAGTAGTAGCCCCTTCTTAGGAAGCACCTTCAGCAAGGTGTCCCCAGCTGAGCTTCCTTGGAGAACGGAGGAGGAAGAGCCCACCGTTGCCCTCTCCTCTGCAAGCCTGCCCACCCCCCAGAGACTGCTGACAGCTGGGAGAAGGGTGCAAGTCGCAGGCCACCTGAGGTGCCCGCCTTGACCCTGGCTTTCATTTTTAATGAGCCTTTTCCCAAGGACTTCACAAGCTGGCAGGCAGGCATTGTTTGCAGCCGGCAGGGGAGTCCTGAGCTGCTGTTAATGGGCATCGTTTCCCTCCGCTCCCCTCCTCGCCTGGGCTCTGCGCAGCCCCTCAGGATGAAAGGAGCCCTCCGTGGAGGGCATGGTGACCGTGGGCATGGCAGCCCTCTCCTGTCCTCTTTTCGGGCTGTCAAAGCCTACCCTAATCTGCCCAGGGAGTGCCTTCAAGAGTGCCAATTAGAGTTGGGACATAATGTGTGTGATTTCAGAAGCCAGTTGAGTCCAGACACTTGGAACACAACAACTTCTGCATAAAGCAGGTACCTAGAGAGCTGACCTTGAGAGATGCCCCAGCCACTCAGCAACAACGGAAAACTTGCTGGGGGTAAATTGGCACAACAATGCTGAATTAGGCACACAGGACTCAGGGATTTTTGAAAATTCAAAGCCCCAACAGGACACAGGGAAATGACTGAAGGTTTCCTGTGATCTGGTGAGGGATCATGTGTTTGGATTCACAATGGAATGAAGGTCATTCCCACAGTGACTCATGATGTCCAAGGTCATAGCACTCTCTCCTCCTCCCCGCTCCGTCCCATTCCTGCCCTGTTTGAGTGCAAAGGGCACTGGCCTGGTACTCAGTTGTCTCCAGCATTGCCACTTACCTGCCTGGGGACCCCCAAGAAGCCACCTCTTGCTCTGGGCCTCACTTTCCTCATTTTAGGCAAAGAGGGAGGTAAGAAGGTAGACTGCAACCTGTGTTCAGACCCAAATCCCACACTCCCAGGAGGAATGGCAGCTCCTAATGTACGTGGTGTGCGTGCATGGATAAGCCTCTCCGGCGGGGGGGTGGGGCAGGCGGCGCTGTAGAGTTTAACCCCAGCCCCCCACGCCAACCACTGTCCAGAGAATGTCCAGGCTGGGTGAGCTCAATGGTCTTGTCCAGCTTGGGTATTTAGGGGTCTCAATTAGCTTCATGTCCCTCACCCCTAAAGTGTAACTCAAAACGGAAAGAGAGCACTCTGGGAGGCCAAGGCAGGAGAACTGCTTGAGGCCAGGAGTTTGAGACCAGCCTGAGCAAGAGCAAGACCCCAGCTCTACCAAAAATAGAAAAATTAGCTGGGTGTGGTGGTGCACGCCTGTAGTCCCAGCTACTGAGGAGGCTGAGGCAGGAGGATTGCTTGAGCCCAGGAGTTTGAGGTTGCAGTGAGCTATGAGGACACTACTGCACTCTAGCCTGGGTGACAGTGCGAGACCCTGTCTCAAAAGAAAAAGTAAAAAAGAAACGAAAGAGATTTATAAACAAAGCCTTGGAAAGACCTGTGGATGGAGGATAGACTTTCTGGTCCACTTAAGCGCCAGACGCCCCCAGCCCAGCCCCTGCAGCTCCCACAGCCCCCATCCCTCTCGACCTCAGAGATCCACATCGTCAGCTCTCCAGCCCTAGAGACCTGGCAGAGAGGCTGCCCAGTTCCCCAACCAGACCCTGGGTGCCACCAGCCACCTGGCACAGCCAGCGCCTGCTGGGCCTCAACAGAACACTCCCTTACTCATTGTTTCCCTTCCTCACAGACGGAGTAGAATTGGAACTTTCAAAAGAACGTTACTAAAAATCTTCATGGAAAATACACAGAGGAAGTTCTGGCGTTTTTGTTTTAAAAAGGATTTTGAAAAGAATGATCCTTCTTCCAGGGATGAGTTTAGGAGTAGGCCTGAGGTCAGGTCATGGGTGTCTGAGAAGCCTAAAACCCACAGGCTATGACAGCAGGAGGCTGCTGCAACATGGTCACAAGAGACTTGGTTCTCCTTCGTGACCCTGAGTAAGTTGCCTGTTAAGGGTAAGAGTAAGAAACCTGAGTAAGGTACCTCTCTGGGCCTCAGTTTCTACCTGTGTAAAATGGGTATGCATGTCCCTCACACACGGTTGCTGTGAGAATTGTGTGGAGTGATAAAAATGAACATGTCTAGCACATAGGAGACACTCGTTTGCAAAGTGAAGGGCGTGCACGGGTGCTGTCTGCTGATTGGATAGGTTCCTCCTACGTGGCAGCCACGTGGCAAACACTACACATAGTATCTCAGTTAATCCTCGCAGTAGCCTCCATGTTAGCGTGTACTATTACATCTCCATTTTACAGGCTATGCAAGTCCTCACCCCCAGTCCTGCAGCTCCTGAGTGGGGAGCTGGTTCTCCGACAGCAGTGTCCCACCCAGTGGCTCTCGATCCTGGCCGAAGAGGAGAGTCGCCTGGGAGCCCTGGAAACATACAGATGGGGCCCCTTCCCCAGACATTCAGAGTCCCGCAATCCTGGGGTGGGCCAGGCCATCAGAATTGTAGACACCTCCAGAGGCGATTCTAATGTGCAGCCTGGGTTGAGACAGCTCACCCTACACTCAAGAGTCCTTTCCCCTCCCTGGAAGACCCCCTGTCCCCCTCCTCGCCTCCCACCCGCTACTTAGGGGCATACACGCCAGCTACAGGCCCGGCCCTTCGGCAATGCCACTCGTGCACTCAGCTCTAAGGCCTCCAGGCCCCCAGGGTGTTCAGTGGAAACCGAGGACCGGGTGGGCTTGGACCAGTGGAGGCCCAGCTGCCTGTCTTCTGCCCTCTGTCACCCCCTACTGATACCAGCAGAACATGTCACTTGCTGAAAAAAACAGCCTGAGCTCTCCTCCTCCCACTGGACTGGCCTGGAACCACCCACCTCACGAGTCCATCCCGTCCCCGTCACCTCGGGTGAAACTTCGGGGCTGGAGGCCCACCCATTGGTTCTCAGGCATCTGGCCTCCCGGGGCGGCCCCTTCTGCCGCCCTCAGATGGTCAAGGAGGCAAGTCTCAGGCAGCCCCTTCCACACCGGCTCTGCTCCAGGCCTCAGACAAACGCCCTCAACAAACACTAGGAGGGTAAAATCCATGACCCACATCCTCCCTCTGGTCCAACCTGCCTCCCAGGAGCCCACCACTGGACTTGGGACCAAAGCTTCCACAGTGTTCACGTTTTTGCCTAAGCCAGGCCCTCTGCATACACCCTTGGGGGAAGGGGTACTTGCTCTTGGGAGCCCTGCCCAGCCCTCGGGGGCCCCATCACTTTCATTTGTTCCTGATATAAAAAAAGGATCTCACCCCTGAGGGGTGTGCTGCAGGTGCCCAGAGCAGGTGGCCAATAGCTAAGGGCCCTGAAAGAAGGCATCCTGGCCCATGCCAGTCACCACATGCCCAGCTCTGCTGAGTGAGGCCCTGGAGCCATCCGGGGCCCTGGTGTGGAGGGAGCAGTCCCCTTCTTCCCAGGGCCGAGGACATGGGTCCTGGCCTGCTCCCCTCTCCTGGCAGCCAAGCCCAAGGGCTCAGCCTATTGGGGTAGTTCTAAGCCCCTAGACCCTGTAAGCACAAGGCCCAGATGACATTTTCTTTTAATAGAGAGAAGATGGACAGAGACAGACAGAAAGATCTTAGTGAGCATCAGAGAAAAAGGTCTGTTTCTCCTACTATAAATTTTGTCGATTAACAAGTCTTCATGAACAATTCCAGAATACCTTTGTGTGTGTGTGCAACCTTGATTTGTAACAAGTTCTGTGGGGTACCTGTAGGGCTGGCAATCCCGGTAAGCGTTATGTATGAGCTCACTCATTTGTTCATTTAGAACAAATGTGCAGTATAAAGGCAGAAGCAAGGCTTCTGGAGCCATACTACACGGGTTCAAATCCTACCTCTGCCCCTTTGAGCCATCTGGGCGTAACCTTGGGCCAACAGCTCACTTCTTGTGTCTCAGTTTTCCCATCTGTTAAATGGGGTTAATAAAACATTAGGCAGAGTGCCTTGCACAGAGGAAGTACTTAATAGATGTCAGCTATTATGATGAACCTGGCACTGTGGGAGACATAATGCTAAATATTCATTCCACAAATATTGTCTGTAGTCAAAAGGCAAGAACCATGGCATATGCAGCAATGTAAGTAGATCTCAACATAATATTAAATGAAAAGGGCTCTAAAGATTATGTACAGCATAAGAAGCCTAAAAATAACTACAAAAATATACTTTTTAAAAATATATACAATATAATAAAACTAGGTAAAAAGAAAAGCAAGGGAATGATAAACACAGGATTAAGGAAGACAGTGACCTCGGGAGGCCTGGGAGTGGGCTGAGACAGAGTCCCACAATTGGATGTAGGTTTTTGTCAATTCTGGCTTTGCTTTGGGTGATGGGCTCTTGGGTGCTTATTACATTAGTAAAAATAACTAAATATATAATTAAAGAAAAGCAGCCTAAGCATGGACTGATGGAGAGACTGTCATTAGCCAAATATTGTGATTAAATACCAATAGTTCGACGGGGGACAAACAGAAACACATACACTGAGCGCCTATTGCAGGCGAGACCCTGTTCGGGGCTCTGGGTTTGCACCAGCGAATAGGATAGAAAAAAAAACCTCCCAGCCTTCCTGGGGCTCACATTCTAGTGTACGGAGACAGAAGTAAACAAAAGATAAAGTGTTGATATATGAGTGTTACGGAGAGAAATGAGAAGATTCGGGAGACAGGAAGAAGGCAGGCAGAGAAGGCTTCACCGAGAAAGTGACATTCAAGCAAAGTCGTGAAGAAAGGGGAAGGGGGGGCCTGCGGATCTCTGGGGGCCGAGCTTCTAGGCAGAGGACACATCCCGCACAAAGGCCCTTAGGCAAGAGTGCCCGAGCAGCGGGGAGGCGAGCGGCTGGAGGGCAGCAAGCCTAGGAGGCGGGTAGAGGGGCAGGAGGGAAGATGGAGCCAGGTCCTTTGGGCCTTTGCAGCCTGCGGTGAGGTCTTTGCTTTTATTCTGAGAGACATGGGGGGAACTGGAAGGTTCTGAGCAAAGGAGGAAGCCAGCTGACACATCTTAAAGGGTCCTGCTGGCTCCTGCTTAGGCTGGGACGCCAATCAGGAGGCTATTGTAATAATCTAGGAGAGAGGTGACAGCTGCTAGCACCTGAGAGATGACAGCGGAGGAGGTGAGAAGTGGCCGAGCCCTGGATATCATTATGCCACGGCTGCTGCTCTCCCAGGGGCTCCCAGTCTGACAGCAGAGACCAGAGATGTGATACAAAATTTACCATAAACTCTGCATCAGAGGCCAAGTCCAGTGGGCACTTCCGTCTCCTTCCCTCCTCTGCCTCCCTGAAGGGCGCCCTGCCAGCTGCAGGAAGTGTGCTGGCGGCTGCAGCCCTGCTCCTTAGACCCCGGCTCCAGGCAGCCACCTCCTCTGAGACCTCCTGCTCCTTCCCAAATCCTTGTGCTGCCTGCCTGGCCAGAACCCCCAGCCATCTGTGCAGTCCTTCCCCACCCAGGGTCTGCCAGCCCCGTGATTCCCTCCCAGAGCTCCGACCGGGGTTCCCACGGTGCCCCCGTTACGGGCCTCAATGTGGCCAGACTGTCGGAGCCCAGGGAAGTTTTAGATCCATGGTTCTCTACTTTGGCTGCCCACGGAGGTGTGAGGGCAGGCTGCTGTAATTATACACCTGAGTCCACCCCCAGAGACTGTTATAATCGGCTAGAGTCCAGCCTGGGCACTGGGATTTCCTCCAAGCTTCCAGGTGATTCTAATATGCAGTCCCGGGTGGAGAAGCACTGCTCAAGTGGCCTGGTCTAGCTCCCTGTCCCCATCCTGCGTGGGTGCTTCCTGCCACAAGCCTCTCTCCAGCCTCGTGCTGTCCTGGCAAAGCCAGGCTGGCGCATCTTCCAATGAGGTGTTGCTCCCCTGCAGGTGCGATCAGCCCTGAGATGAGCCAGCTGCACCCACGCAGGGACTGTGCCCGGCAGGGCATGCGCCCGCCTAGCTCACACGGTGGGCTGGGGCCCAGGGACTTTTTGCAGGGCTGCCCCATATCCTGGAGGGTGAAGTGGATGCCCAGGACCACCTGCTCCCTCGGGCTGCTTCTCAGCTCACACACATTAACCAAGGCTGCATTGGGCTGGCCCCCCTTCCCGTTCCTCCCCACCCCCATCCTTGCCCCGTTAGGACTAGGACTTGGAATGCATTTTTATTAGACTTTGCTAGGTGAAAATGGGGTGGGGAAACTGGATGCAGTGTGATTTACACTTACCCTGTGTCCTCACACCTCCCTAGGGTAGCCTGCTCGCAGAGCCACTGCAGAAGGGCTGCGCTGCGCAGGCCGCGCCGATCCGCCCCAGCCAGGAGCAGCATCTCCGCAAAAGTGCTCCCGTCTCAACCTCCAATGAGCTGAAGGCCCTTTGGAAAATGAGAAGGGGAAGGTGGACGCTGATGCCTGTTAAGGTTCCGGCAAAGACGCCACTCAGAGAAATTATCCTCTTTCCCCAGCCCCCATTCACATTGGATCAGGCTGCCTCTGTTTTCTCTTTGCTCCAAACAGCTACTTTGACTCACACCTCTAAGTTCCATCTCCAGGCCTCCATCCCTGTACAGCTGCAAACAACAGACGCCACGCCCAAGGATATGAGCTTCCTGGGCACCTCCTGCCCTTCTCAGAGAGGATGTCCTTCATCAGGTTAGTCTCTAGTGGACTTGGTTTGCACATGGCCCTCCTATAAACCCTAAGCAGGATTTCTCAATCTTGGCGCTGACATTTTGGGCTTCTCTGCCGGGTGGGGAGAGGCAGGGAGGCTGCCCTGTGCACTGCAGGGTGTTTAGCAGCATTCTGGCCTCTATCTACTCCATGCCAGTAGCTTTCCCCTCCCCAAGTCTGTGACAATCAAAACTGTCTCCAGATATCAGCAAATTCCCCTGGAGGAGGGTGGGTAAAATCACCCTGGCTGTGAACCACTGTGCTGTAGCAATAGGACTGGATACCTCGGGAGGGCAAGGACCAGATCGGCAGCCAGTGCAGAAAACCAGGCTCCACATTAAGTAACTGTGTGACCCTGGTCAGGAGGCCTAACCTTTCGGGACTTCGGTGCCATCCCCTGGCCGATATTTGCTCGGGGCTGGCACTGTGCTAAGGGCCTTGCATGGATTTTCTATGTAATCCTCCCAACACTCCTCTGGGGAAGGTACTGTCTCTATTTCACAGGGAACTGACACTGGGAGAAGTCAGGCACCTTGCTCAGGAGCATAAAGCCAGAAGCGGCAGTTTGACTCCAGAGTCCACATGGGTCTTACCCGTGCTCTGTACTTTCTCCCTGAAAGGGGCTTGGGCCTGAGACCACCTCTGAAGTTCTCTATAGTTCTATGGCTTTGCCATTCTTTTGAAGTCGTTGCTACAAAACGGATGTTCACTGGGGGTCCTATATTCTTGTGTCCCCCTGCCCCTTGGGACACAGCTGGCTCATGAGCTCCTTCTCTCAATGATTCAACACACTCTTGCTATGGTCTATGTGCAGAGCCAGGATCTGAGCATTCAGCTGTCAACGAGGCGTAGAGTCTACCCTCTGGAGAGGAGGCAAATATTAAACAGCCTATTAGACATTTAATTACTACTAAGATGCTATGGTCTGAATGTCTGTGTCCCCCCACCCCCAAACTCATATGTTGAAATCCTAACCCCCAAGGTGATATTATATTAGGAGGTGGGGCCTTTAAGAAGTGATTTGATCTGAGAGCAGAGCCTCATGTATGGGGTTTGCGCCCTTATAAAAGAGACCCCATAAGGCTTCCTTTCCCCTTCCACCATGTGAGAACACAGTAAGAAGGTGCCATCTATGAGAAAGCAGGTCCTCGCCAGACACCAAATCTGTTGGCACCTTGATCTTGGACTTCCCAGCCTCCAGAACTGTGAGCAATCCATTTCTGTTGTTTTATAAGCCACCCGGTCTATGGTATTTTGCTATAGAACCCCAAACAGATTCAGACAAGCGATAAAGGCTAAGACACCATGTAACAGAGAGCCTACCCCAGCCCAGGGGGGTCAGGGAAAAGACAGCCTAGCTGCTCTCTGATGGGTGAGTGAGGGTTAATCTGGCAAAGGTAAGGGCAGCTGACACCCGGAGAGAGCAGTGTGCACAACACCCGAATGCGGGAAAGAGCACCACTGTTCTAGAAACCAAAAGGGAAGAGGGTGCAAGAGGAAGCTGGTTAGGCGGGCAGGACCTCATGGGCCCTGGTAAGAATTTGTATCTGTATCCTAAAAGCACCAAGAGGTGATGAGAGGGTGCAAATAAGGGAGTGGCATGATCAGATGAGCCTATTAACCCGAGCAGCTGTTGTGTTCTGGGCTGGGAGCGGTGAGAGAAAACGCAGAGAGCCCTGTCAGGCTACCTGCCGGTCCAGGGCAGGTGGTGGTGATCGGGACCAAAGGACAACCGAGGAACGGAGAGCAGCAGCAGATCCCAGGGGCATGTGACACAGAGAGCAGGCAGAGCCACTATGGACGTGCGCGCAGGGCTGAGGCAGGGCTGGTGGACGGAGTGGACGGAGGTGCCGTTCACAGGATAAGCTGGTTCCCAGGGCTGCGGGGACTGTCAGGAGCTCCCTTCGGACACACCGAGTTTGGAGGCTGCTGTGCATGACATTGGGGTGAATGACCAATTGATCTACTAATTGATTAATTGATAAGTGATGATGCCGGACCTCTTTTCTAGGATGACACTCACTGTGAGGGCTCCGCCTGACTCAGACATGCCCTGGATAGGTGCAGACAGACAACAAAAGTGGCACATGAGCAGCAGCAAAGCCCAGCAGGAAGAACCCATGTAATGAAAATGTAAGTTATTGTTACTATTACCTTATCAGATCTGACAAGATCACAGTCAAAGGTGGGGCTGCAGCAGCCGGTAATACGATACGAATGGGCTCCCGGGTGCCAGTTGGCTGTTGCATTGATTCTTAGTCACTCAGAAGCTAAATCACGGGGCTAATGTGAACCGTGTGTGAAATATCCCTTTTTCATGGACTAGCAACGAAAGGGCTTCACAGAACTGTAGCCAAATGAACGCACTTACGAGTAATGGGAATGTGCACACAGGCATCACTGTATCACATAGGCCGCCTTCATCAAAGCTCAGATTTCACGTTGAAGAAAGCACTCCGGCCACCCTGGGAACACCAGCACGAGGCCCCAAGAGGAGAAAGTGACTCTCGACTTGATATTCAGGGCCTGAGGAGTTAAACACTGAACTTAACACCATTTGGTTGCTTCCAGAACCACAGCATGTCAGGGTGGCAAAGGACCTCAGGTCGCACAGCTCACCTTCGTGACAGGTAAGGGAAGGGGCTGGTCTAGGGTCACCCAGCTCATCAGCAGCAGATCTGGGACTGGAATCCACACCCTCTGACTAGCCCAGGCCATGGCTGCTTCTACCCCTGGACTCAGGACCCAAACCGCAGTATGAAATGATGGTAAAGACCATTTCTAACAGCCCAGGCAGGCAGGACACTGCATCCTGGCCAGCATTTTGGCCAAGGGGCTGGGGGGCAGAACATAGGAATCTGGGAACAAGACTTGTTCTCTTATCTGTTTACAGATAATGCATATTTTGCCTACTTCTAAAAAAGATTTTGGGTAGTCTGTAATTAAAAACACACACGTACATAACAAAATAGTTCAGACTGACATCAGAGCACAGAATTGTTTTTAACAGCAAAAAACTGGAAATGACCCAAGTGTCCCTCCATAGGGCGGGTTAAATAAACTCTGTACATGCATATACAGTGGGATACCACACAGCTATTAAAAAAACAGAAGCAATGCTCTATGTACTAATATGGAGAGATTTCCAGGATATATAGTTAAGGAAATAACAAAAAAAAAGCAAGGTGCAGTGTAGAGTATTCAGTGGGCTATGTTTTGCATGATAAAATGGAAAACTAAGAATAATATACTTGAATTTCTGTGTTTTAGCACAAAGCAACACTGGGAGAATAACCCAAAAAGTAATATAACTGGTTCCCTATGCGGGTGATGGGGGAGGGAATGAAACGGGAAGGGACAAGAGGTCAGAATGAGATATCTTGGGGTATATCCTTGTATAGTCTTTTGATTTTCAAACTATATGAATGCTTTACCTAACTGAAAACTCTAATTCAATTAAACACAATAGGAAATTATTTCAGGTGCAGGAGCCAAAAATGTCTCCCTTTCTGCTTTCGCACAAAAACATATGCTAATAGTGCAGTGCCCGGGGTCCCAAGTCACCAGCCTCTGGCCAAGGAGGAGGCCGGGAGCAGCGTGCAGAGGGAGCCAGGTCTGCCCAGCAGCCTGCTTAGGCTGGCCCCGGTGGCCTGGCCTCCCTGCCTCTTTGCTGGAAGAATCGGGGAGGCTGAATGGCCCAGGACCTGTGCCGGGCCAGCTCTGCTCATGGCCTGTCCTTCTGTGGAGGGCTATACCCACGGCTGCTCCCCAATGCCCCTTTGGTGAGCCGTTATCCCAGCTCCTTACACGCTGGTTCCAGGAGCACCAGACTGTGCTCAGTACAGCGTTCAAATTCTCAGGAGCACCTGTCAGCACACTCTGACCCACAGCTCCATCCCACCCGCCAGGGCCTTTCTCCCTGCGTTCTGGTCTCCACCCCAAATTTGTCCCTGGTGCCAAAACTCTGGGGGGCAGCAGCCCATGCCCTGGCGTTGCTGAGCCATGGCACTTGAGGAGAAGCATCCCTGGAGAGGGGAGAGGGCAGCGCCCCCAGCTGAGGAAGGAGGCAGGGAGCCGTGGAATATGCTCTGACCCATCCTGGAGGAGGAGGGGGCGGCCAAACAGCAAATCAGGTAAAATTTACTGCCACCACCCAGGTGTCCATCAATGAGGTTACATTAATCCCATCCTATTCGTGAATTATAGCCACATTATAAAAACCATGTTATAAACAATTACAGACATATTTATGAGCCTCTTTTTTAAAAGATTAAGTAAAACCGCAAGTTGTGGAACACAATATTTAGCTTGATCCCATTGTTGTTTACTATGGATACATTTTTGTGTTTTCTGTAATAGTGTAGATACAGACAGCGATAGGAATAGATGTAACAATTCCCTAAATTGTGGACAGTGATGATCTTTGGTGGTGGGGGAGGTGTCACAAGTCCCTTCACTCTCTCAGTTAAATGCTTCTATGTTGTTTTCATTTGTTTCTTATGCAGAGCAGTTATTACTTGTGTAATTGAACAAAGATCTTTCTAATTCACTAACCTATCGCTCACCTGGTTGGGCTGGCCCTAACGGTGTCTAACTTAAGTCAGAGGCTCAGGGAAGGAACTCCCTCCCGACCCTGCCCCATCCTTCAGAAAGGGAAGGCCCCGAGGTCCCGAGAGGTCTCATGACTTCCTTGCTTGGCGACACACAGTGAGTTCACCACATAGCTGGGCTGACAACTCCTACATCCCAACTCACAGCCTTGTGCTCTTTCTCCTACACCACGTGGCCTTGAAATGAGTGCGTATTTTTGAGGGTTCCTTTATGTGCCTGGTAGAGAAAATGTAGGGAAATATTGGCCCCCGAAATTAGATTTTGCACTCCAGGACTCATTACTTGGCTGCCAGGTCAATACCACCACTTCCTAAAAGTCAGCCATTTACTGATGGAAGATTCCAGACAAGTGTTCATTTAAAGATGAACCATTAACTGTAAATCAAAGCCCAGAGTGAGTGCTGAGTTACAAACTAATTACAATAAGTAGGTTAATGGATGGCTGGTCTCAGTCCCAGTGGCCACCTGACTGTTTCCACCAAGGCTGGGAGAAGATATATTCTCTGAGTCATAAAAGCAACGCAGGGTCGGGGAGGCTTCTTTAAAAAGTCTCTCTCTAATATAAAAACAATCGCCACCCTCCCCAAAAGGCAGCTGAAATGGCAGGATGCACATTGATCAATTATCGAGTGTTATTAAACCTTTTGTTCCACTGGGCTCAGAAGGCCTGGCTGAGGGTCAGAAGGATGGTGGCCTTTTCCATGTGGTCACCACTGTTCAAGGGAGGAAGGCTTTAACTCATCGTCCTGTTGGATCCCTGTGTCCTGCTACTGGCCATTTATTAGCCTTCATTTTTGTGTCTGCGGAAGTGGAGTTGCTCAGGGGCACACGAAGCAGTCTGAGGGCCAGAGTCGCTGCCGGTTCTGCCGGCCTGGCCCACGTGCTTCCTCTCGCCACACTCTGCTGGGGGCTGCAGGGGCCAGAAGAACAGACAAACCGCATTTGGGAAAGTAAAACAACAAAAAGGGACAAGCCAAGCCAGTCCAGAGTTGGTGCTAATGTGTCTCCCTCCCAGGCCACCTGCACTACGACGTGAACTCATTTTGCTACTCTGAGATTTTGTCTTCTAGGTACGGTTTATGTATGCGGGTTTGTACATATGAATATGCATGCATGCATCTTTTTAGTGTTCGACTAACTATACTCCTTAAAGTGTTTTTACATACGTTACCCATTAAACCTTCTCTTCACAGTTAAACAGGGAATTTAATAATTCCCATTTAACAGATGAGGAAACTGAGGCTCGGAGCAACTTATCTCATGTCTTTCCATGGCAGGGGGGGAAGGGGCGAAAACTAAGAGTTGTTGAGGGCACATTGGGAGTGAGACTCTCTCTACATCATCTCATTTCATCCCCACAGCAATCCCAGAGGGAGACGTGGTTACCCCAGTTTACGCTTGAAGACTCTCCATCTCAGGAAGACCACGTCACCTTCCCCAGGTGGCAGAGGCAGAACTCAACATCAGGCTCTCTGACGCCAAAGCTGAGGCTCTGAGGTTGCTGTGCAGCTCCACAGTGGGGGCCAACTTTGTGCCAGGCACTGAGTAAGTCCTTTCCTGAAATATCAATGCTAACAATAGCTTACACCCCTTGAGGACAGGTCCTGTGTCAGCGTGTCTTCCAATCCTGGTGTGGCCCAGAGCAGGGCACCTGGGCACTGGTGCACCTTGTTGAAGTACCCACCACAGTGCTGTCCTTTTCTAGGGCCTTCTCTTTCACTGCTGCTGTGCAAATTACAGGACAGAGTGGGTTCTTGGGTAGCAAGTGCCCTTGACTGCTACTCACAACCCAAGTACTCCATGCACACCCAGTGAGGGGAGTCGGGGCCCCCAGCCAGCTCTGCACCCAAGACACTGAGCCAGCTCCCCGGGGTAGACCTCAACCCCTTCGCCTCCACCTGGGCATCCACTGCCCACCTTGCCCGAGTTTCCACTCAGGCTGTCTGCTCTCACTGCCCTCAGGAGTGATTTGATGATGATGATAAACATTTCCCACCAAGGCCTGGGTGTCTGAGTCATACTTTGTTGCTTTGTCTCCGTGGTTTATATATTTTTTTTTTTAACTTAAAAGAGAGGGCAGGAGTGAGTTAGTGTGGGCTGCATGAGTAATCCCGCCTCTGTGGGCCCTGGTGGGAAGAAGGAAACGGGATGGAGAGAGAGAAGGGAGGAGAAGATGGGAGTGGCCGGGGGGCCAGGCAGGGGAGCATCGACCCCCGCTCCGGATAGGGAGGACCTGGGCCCCCACGGCAGATAACACCATAATCCAAACAAGGTTTATGTGCTCAGCTGCAGAACGTGGGCGTGTGAAGGCAGAAGGCGAGGGAAGTGTTCCAGCTGACTGACCCCTCACCAACAAAGGGATGGCCTGGTTAAGTTTTTGCCAGGGTCCCAGGTCAAGTGCCACCTCCTCCAGGTGGTCGTCGCACACCACCCCAGCCAAGAGCCATCCCCCTTTCCTCTGAACCTGAACTGTTCACTTATCCCTAGGGCTGGATGGCTTTGCTAGTCTGCATCACTGTTTAGTTGTATCGCTTCCCCAATTCCATCCTGAGCCCCTGAAGGGCAGAGAGCTTGTCCTACCGCCTCCGTCTGAGACTACGAGACTACAACTCGTGGACAGAGCCATGCTGCTCGAGCCTCCAGGAAATGTCTGTGGACCAGATTTTAAGAAAATGGCACCAAATAATAACCACATAACTCATCCTTTGTTACTGTGCAAACCCGTTTCACATTCTCGTGAGGTAGGTGGGAAGTGATGTTAAGCCCATTTTATAGACAGGAAAACTGAGGCTCAGAAAAATCTGAACGATTGCCCAACGACTAGTTATTAAACAGAAACAGCTGTGGAACTCAGGCTTCTGACCTTACTCTGATTTTCCCTGGAGGGGCTAGAAGTTTCTATCTCCTTTGAAGTATGTAACAAATAATTTTGGGTGACACTGCATTACTACAACCTAGCCCTATCAAAGATGTACGGTGTGTATTAGCATAACCAAGGCTCTGACGACATCTCTTTGGCTTTGGTACCTTCTCCAAACTTACCTTCCCCTGTAACCACTTTGCATGTGGCCTCTACAGTATCCTGTGCTGGGGACATGTTCTGCCCTACAGCTACCTCCCTAATGGGTAAACCACGCTCCCAGAAGCAGCTGTGTGTTAGCGGACACATGAAAGCTTACGCTATATGAACAAAGCTCTAATGGTGAAATCTCAGGGCTCAGCCACTTAGTAGGGATATTTCTTCTTCTCCTTCCTCTTTTTATCATTGAAATGTTCAAATATACACAAAATGTTGTGTATGGTTTTTTCTAAAGATTTTTTCCAAAATCTTTGAAAGAAATTCTTAGACATCGTATCATATTGTTTCTAAATACTTCAGTATGTAGTATTGCCACATTATTATACACCCTAAAAAATCAACACTAATTCCTTTATATCTAACACCCGGCCTGTGTTTAATCTCCCTGAGTCCCTCAAACATGCCCTTCTACAGTAGGTCAGCTTGAATCAGGATTCAAGACTCACAGTTGCTTTTGGCAGGTGTGTTTCTTAAGACCCTCTTAATCTACAACGATCCTCCTACCCCACCCCTTCCCCACCTCGACATCATTCATGTTGAAGAAATTTGGTCATTTGTCCTGATTCCTTTGGTCTGGACTTGGGGTTGGCCTTGCGCCAGTCCCTGCAGCTCTTGTGTGAAGTGGTGGTTAGAGCTGTGGCTTGATCAAGGTTGGCTTCAGCTTCGTGGCAAGAAGACATCATGGTTGGCGCAGTATCCTTCCTTTCACGTGACATCTGGTTATCCAACTTTTAGCGGAGCTACTATTGATTCACGGGTTTGGATGGTGGGAGACATCTTTTTGAGCAAGTGCCTCTAAAGTTATATCACTTCCTAGAATTTGGCTCTAGATACATCTCTAACCCAGGATTTGCTCATTTCCTGAGATTTCATGGAAGACACTCTCCTACCACCCAGCTCCAAAATTCTATCAGTCTGTCCTTTCCTAGCCTGTCTCTGGGTGACCTTCTACCTTTCCCTTTGTGTTTGTTTGTTTGTTTTACGAAAAGGCATTTTAAATTACCAAACTGAGGACCCCATGTTCCCCCAGGCCAGGCCCTACCAGTGACCCCATGGGCTTAGCTGAAGTCCCAGGTCTCAGCAGCCCTCGGCTCCCTCCACCCCTCTCTCGAGACAAGTCAGAATCTCAAGGAGAACAACACATAGTTGAACACGATACATATGCATCCAAAATTTTTAAAAACCAAATTACACAAATCAAGCTTATTCTGAGAGGTTCATTTCACCAGGGGTCTCTAGTGCTCCAATCAGCATAATTAAACAGTAAGATCTCTCTAGAACTGATTGTGGTTTTCACATTTTTTTTATCTTCCAAGGACCATTTCAGCAAGATGATTTTAAGCTAATAAGAACCCCCAAATTAGAAACTAATTAAGGAGATGGAAAATACAAATGTATTTGTTTTTCGTCGGGCACTATTTTTATCAGAAGAATCATGAAAAATTAAAATTGTTAAATACCCGTATGAAGGCTGTCAGTCAAGGGCAATGGGGCTTTCTGCCTCTACCTGCTGCAAAATTTAAGGTGATACAACAGAAGCTGCTTCCTGTGGGCCCCCAGGAAGCAACAAAGAAACTAATTTTAAAGAACGGAATTTACATACACCTAGACTTGGCAAGGAAAGGGTGTTGACGTAATACTCTCAAATCTTTGGCAAGTAAAGTCTATAGTGCCTTTTACTTTTAAATGCACGTACCCCTGGCAACAGGATTAAGTCACTGCAGTACGTGTTCTCATGCTCATTTAACAGAGGAGAACATTAAGCCCTGGAGAACTTAAGAGATAGGCACTGGGTACACAGCAAACTAAGAAAAAGCCAGGTCTACAACCACATCCAAATGGGCTTGAGTTTGTGACATGCCCACCCCACCCCCCAAATGGGCCACAGATCACCTTTTGAAATAGATGTTAAGTCACAGGGACACTGGTTTGAAGGACTCCTTTAGGATTCGTGACAGCCTTGGGAGCTCAGGCCCCAGGAGAGGCAGCAGGAAGCAGAAGCCAGTTGGGAAGGCTGGGGGTGGGGGCTCACCAGTCTAGAGAGGCGGCAACACCAGTGACCCAAATACGGCTGCGGCGAGCATCAAAGGCCCATTAACTCAACCACACACAGTCAAATGTGGACCCAACCTTGAAAACACTGTTTCAGTGCCCGGGCCTGGAGAATTTCCATTTGTCCTGCCGACTTAGTCCTGATTTCAGTGCAGCTTAAGCCCAGTTACTCCCAGTGTCACCCGCCTGTGCTCCCTGATCCTGCTCCCTCCACACAAGGCCCCGGGGGACAGGGGATCTGCCTGGAGCCCTCCTTCCCTATCACACAGTCCTCACCAAACCCAAGCCAGGGAGGTGAGGGGCACCCACGGGACTTCCTTACATCCATGGTCTTGCTCTGCAGAGTCCCAGGAAGGATGGACTATAAACTTCCGTGACAATTCAGGTGGATTCCAAACTCAGAGGGACTGGCTAGAGATGCCACACAACAGGCAGAGGGAGAATAACGATGTCGGGGAAACCTACCACTGCCTCTGCCACCTAGGTCCTTCTCCTCTCACAGAGGAGAACAGGAGGCAAGGCATTCATGCAGAGGAGCCCACCCTAGGGGCTGGAGAACCCAGTGGGAGCACCTTGCTGAATCTGGTGGTAGCACCGCCTGCAATGAGAAGCCAAGAGAAGGGGCGCCTCTAGAATCAAAGCTGCAACCTCAACTCAGCTTCTAGACCAGAAAACACCCCAGGCAGGGAATTAAGAGCTTCGATAACATTTGATAATTTACAAAGAGCTTATACCTGCACTATCTCCTTTGAGGCTCAGAAAAACCCCCAGAAGGCAGGAATTATTTAATTCATTCTTTAGATGCAGCTGGGCATAGGGAAACTTGATCTTGTGAAGTGCCAACCCTGTGCCAGCTATGTGTGTCAGGATGCTATGTTAATAAGTGCATGTAGCAATTACTGCTTTCTGCTGATTTAGGGGGCAAGTAGCTAGAGGAGCCACTCACAGAATAATGAAAAGTGTACTCCCCCTAGCCCTGGAAAGAGCAGACATATCTTGTGACAATGAGATCTGTGCTCCCTACCCTAAGGGGGAGTTAACTGGATTTTTCTTTCTAGGAAAAGAAAGGGGGCATGGGTAGGTAGGGACGGGCCTTTGTTTCAAAAACTGAGGCTGGGAGACAAGAGAGAGAGGGAGGAAGGACATGTAGCTGTCAGGGGAGGATCCCTGAGTTGGATCCCAAGACAGGTGAGATGACTGAGGCCCTGGAGTGGCTGGCAGCCCTCACTCCACTGGAGCGCAGCACCTGGGTGCTGTCGGGTCCTAGAGATGCTGGCCTGGGGGCCTAGCTTTCCCTGGGCAGAGCTGGCACTGGGGCACAAGCTGGCTGTGGGGACCTGCTTCCTCCAGAGGGCCACGCAGATCTGGAAAGGATGGGCCAGAGGCCGTTGTCACCACCAAGGGCTCAGGTCTAGGCCTCACCCCTCCCCATTTTTCCCGATCCACAAGCACCGCCTCCCCCATTCTCATGGCAGGGAAGGGTAGAGACTGAACTATAGAAATGCCTGCTGGGAAACTTTTGCCAAACTTAGACAGTAGGGGAACTCAAATTTGTTTTCATTTGATTTAGGAAAATAAAAAGAATTATTTCTTGACATGGAGGGTCACAGAGCAATTCTTCATTATTTTATTTAGTCCTCGTAGTTAGCCAGCAAGACAGAAATGATTAGTTCCACTTTCAATGGTGTTTCTGAGGCTCAGGGAGCTTCAGGAACTGCCTGAACTGCCCCTCACAAGTGGCAGAGACCTGAACCCAGTTGGAGAAACCCAGAGCAAGGGCTGGTTATGGAGAACACAAGTCATCATCTAGAATAAATGATTCAAGACATCTCTTATTATTCAAGCAAACCTCCCCTGGGATTGATTATAGACGTTTCATAAGAAGGGAACAGAATGGTAAATCCTGTTGTCTAGCTCAGGAGACCCTTGGCCCCTGGCTGCTCCTTGGTGAGAAATCCTAAACTCTAGACCTGTGCTATCAAATACAGTGGCCACGGGCCACATGTGGCTATTGGGCACTTGAAGTGAGGCCAGTCCAAGCTGAGATGTGCTGAAATGTAAAATACACTCTGGACTTCGAAGACTTTGTATGAAAAAAACGAATGGAAAATACCTCATTCATAATTTTTATACTGATTACATGTTGAAATAATATTTTAGACATACTGAATTATTAATAAATGAAACACATTATTAAAATTAATTTCACTTGCTTATTTTTACATCTTTTAATGTGGCTACCAGCAAATTTAAAATGACATGTGTGGCTTGTATCGGGGCCACCCCACTCCAGATCACAAATCTCGCCTTGGCTTCTGCACACCCCTCACCCTGCCCCCGCTCCCAAGAACTGCCGGAAGCCAAGGAGTCCAGACTCCCCAAGCATCCCGAGAATGTCCTGTCTTCTCAACACTTCTCTAAATTCCTGGACCGACCCCTCCTGCCTCCCACCCTCCTCTGCGCCCAGCGACTGCCAAAGCACTCAAGCGTAGTCACCATTTCCCAGTGGTAGGATCCCCCTGAAACCGCATTTTCCATGGCCAGAGGAATTCTGATAACCTGGTTTTCGAAGCCCAGGCCTCCAACCCTGCTGGCGACCGGAGCCCTGGGAGTTAGAAAACATTTCCCCAGGCTTCCCCGTTCCCAGCCACACCAGACCGTGAGCTGCTCCAAGAGCAGAATAATGGAAGCAAACTAAATGTATTGATCACTGATTATGGGGCCAGCTGCTGTGCTAAGTGTTTTACATGTTTTGTTTTATTTAATTCTCCCCACTAGCCTACGAGTGAGAGACTATTGTCCCCGTTTTGGAGACAGGAACCTGAAGCTCCCAGAGGACTGGGCCTGGCTCAGTGCCCCAGACTCCCTCCCCTGGGGCAGAGCACGGCTCATTCCCTTTGCATTTCTGCCACCAAGCACAGTGCCCCCTGCACAAAAGGTATTCAGTAAATATTGGTAAAATAGGCAAAGAACCTTCTGACAGACCCAGTCCTTGGCCCTTTCTGGCCTTGGTCAGGAGGCATGTTGCCACTTACTCTCCTGGGGCCACATACTTGATGAAAGTCCCACCCACCCACCTGCAGGGACTGACTTTCTCTGCCCCCACCCACCCTGTTCCCATCACCTCCCACCATGACACCCCTCAGGTCAGCCCTGCCCGGGTCCCCAGCCAAGCCTGAGATGTATGGACCACCTGCCCCACTGAGGGTGGGGTCTGGGGATAGCGCAGGGCGGTACCTTGGGGTCATATTTAGCCCTGGGCACCTGTGGAGCTGCCAGGCATAGCCAGTCCCTTACTGTCCCATGCTGGGGTCCGGGGAGCTCAAGTCTCCGTCCATTTCCTCATATAGACAGGAGTACAGGCCTGGGCGCAGCTGGTGCCTGTGTCTGACCCGAGCCCTAGAGCTGGGCTCAGCTTCCTGGATTCCTTCTTCGACTTACTCTTTCTGCCTGATTTAGAACAAGGCCACCCAGAAGTCCTCATGCTCTTCCCTTCCCCATCCCTCGGCTCTGACCCTGGGGACCCTGACACCGGCCTGCACTGGAATGAAATTTGCCACACCCTCTTGGGCCTCCCGCCCCAGGCCACTGGCTCTTCTCCTCTTGCCCTGGTCAGTTTCCCAAGGCCCTAAGCTATTTTTGCTTCCACCCCAGCCTGCCGTTTTCCCCACGGTAAAGCTGCCAGGGTGGTACCCTGTATGACACACACACAGTGAAGACCAGAGCAGCAGGAACAGGCCCTGCCATCGGATCAGAGCTCACCTTGGGGTCTCCAGTCCTGCTGGCCCTTGGTCTTCCTAATCTCGAGGCCCTGCCTTCCAGGCCCTAGGGACCTGCTCGACGCCTCCTGCCTTGGCTGACTTCCCTAGATCAACTGCCAGACCCAAGGTGTCTGTCAGGCAGCCCCCTCTGTCCTCTCCAGACCCCTAACTCAGGACCTCCCCAGCCACCTTTGGTCACCTGCTACTTGCCCTGGCACCCTTGAGATGGGGAGCCACAAAGCCCTTGTTCCCTTTTTCCCAAGAAACACCGACCCACCACGACCCCCTGCCACTGGAGATATCTGAACCAAGCCTGAAGGCTTCCCAACCAGTGAGGTCTGCAGGTCCATCCCGCACGCACCGTGGACACACGACAGAGCCCCTCCGCCCCTCGCTGCCTCTGTTTCTCCACTGGCATGAACTCCCTGCTGCCCAAGGAAGCTGGCAGGGAATAATGACTTCTTGATTTGTTACTCCGAGTTCCTCAAATAAGACACGCTACATGCATAAAGGCATCGGGCCTTCCCATAAGGCCTAGGAAGTGAACCCATCTGACGCTAAATCTTCCGGTGCTTGGCTCCCGCAAGCACATAGGGCAGAAACTAATAACTATCAAGCATCCATCTATCATCCCATCAGGCCTTGCTCTGCTTTGTTTGCATAGTTATCTTCCCACGGCTGACATTTCATGTCTACTACAGGCTGATGTATTCTCCTACCTGCTGTATCAGTCATAAAGGACAGACGAGCCTCAGGTCCATTACCTGTCATTACACCGTGTACATGTCGCCGGGGGCCAAAGCATCGATTCTTCTCGACTCTCCCCAGAGGTGCGGCCCCCACTCGGAGGCTGCAGGTCCAATGGGCTAGGGATTGTGCCCCCTCCTCAGGCCCTGGGCAGGCTCCACGCCATGGCTTCTTGTCTTCCAGCTCACCCACTCCTCCAGGGCGGAAAGACCTTCTGAGCTCCCGGCTGCTTCACAGGGGACCTGCAGGAAGAACAGAAGCCTCCATCATCCACCAGGGCCAGAGACACATGTCCGGGTTTTGACTGTTCTTGAATGTTCTAGCCGTCCTCTTCTTGTTGTTTATTATCAGGTCCTTCGACTCCTGGTGACTGCACCAACTCAGTCTCATCCAGGGTTTTCACTGGCAGTGTCCTGCCCACCAACCCTGCCCCAGGCCTCAACACACACACATACATGAACATACGTGTACACACGTAAACACACACCCTTCATTCCTGTTTTCTTACCTCTGTATATTTCATTTTATCTTCCTGAAAGACCCACCTTCCAATCCTGCATCCAAATCCTAGCCATCACTCAGAGCTTAGCTCAGACCCACCAACAGGGCCCCTGAGCTGTTCCATCGCCCCAGGAAAGAGGAAGACATGGATGTTCTCACTCCACCAATGGGATGCACAAAGAGCAAGGCCACATCACCGTGAAACATCCCTCAACTCTTCTAGCCCGGGCCCCTGAGAGGGGCTGCAGGAAAGACACCTCACCCGTGGCCAATGATGAACATCTCTCTGCAGCCCTTTGTCTCAGAGTGAGGGACAGGAGTGGAGACGCCAACCCACCTGGCCCCAAGGAGCCCCTACATTTCACAGCCAAGACTGTGGCCCCCCCTTTGTTGGGAGGGGCTGAAGCGGCCCTGCACCTCCAACCAGGCATGGCCTCCAGCTCCTAAGGTGGAGGGGCGGGCTTCCACCGCCTCACAGATATCACCCTGAGCTCCGCCCGACCTTAGGCTCCTCTGGGCCTCAGTGGACCTACCGCTGAGAAGGGGCTGTGGCAGATGGAGAATATCCACCAGGCACCCGGTATTACAGGCAAGGGAAAGCCCCAGAGACAGGAGTGAGAGTGACAAAGGAAAGGAGGGACACAGAGGTTCCTTCCTTCTGGCCTGCATGGATTTTGTAAGCATGATGATGACAATGTCTTATATGCCACATATGTAATGATTTATGCCCTTCGAGCTGCTCTTGCATCCCTTGGATGCATTTGGTCTCTCAGTAGCTCTATGAAGGAGAGTTTCAAAGATAAGGAAACAGAAGCACAGAGAGGTTGCGATGCTTGCTAAAGATCACACAGTAAGTTAGTGAAAGAGTCAAGACTGTAATTCCTGATTCCCAATTATCATTCTTTCCAGCAAGCTCCCTGGCCCTAGGATAATTTTATCTTCCTTCGAAGTCCCCCCAGGAGAGGGGAATGAGTGGTGATGGAGGTGGGAAGGGGGAGGGAACCGTGGCTGGCTTGCCCCCTGCTGTGGGGGGATGGGCAGAAAAGGAGAACAATCATGCCTTTGGTTGCTTCCCTGATAGGAGGGTCTAGGAGGAGAAAGCGCAGAGAACAGAGTGATAAATAGGGAAGACAGGAATGTGGAGGCTCCTAGTAGTTAACAGGAGCAGCTCAGGCACAAAGGACATTGGCCGTGATAAACAGCCCCAGCTCCGGGAGGCTGGGCTGACCTTGAGCCTCCTGGCCACCTGGCCCTTACTGCTCAGGCCTCCCAGGCACTTCTGTGCAAGCAACACTGGAGATTAGATGCCCCTTTGAAAGAGCAAGCAATTATTATTATTACCTTCAAAAGGCACATACACATTTCATATACTCTTTTATATATGTGATATGTTCTTAAGTAATAAAAATAAAAAAACCCACAAAAGTCTGCCCATACGAGGAAAGATTTCAGATGCCCCTGAACAATGGGATTCCCTGCTTGATTCCAGAGCAGCTCTGCTTCTATGGACTTGGAGGAACTCACAACCCAGGACACTCCTACCTGGCAAGGAAAGGCAGGACCCACGTGCTTCTGGAAAAAGCAGCCCAGGCCAAAGGCCAGGAAACCCAGGGCAGGTGGCAAATGTATGGAGTTGGCAGAAAAATGACCCAAAACGACAGTGGCAGCCACATAGCTCAGTGCAGCCTCACGCCCACCCCCAGTCCACAGAGGACTGGACCTCCCAGTGACAGGCTGGGGAGGAACACAAAATCGGCCCCTTGGCATCAGTGCTCTCTGTTGGGTTCTCGTTCAACCTTGGGGCTTTTAGTGAGCCCTACTGTGTGCACTAGATGCCACGGGGCAGGGAGAAGAAACTGCACCCTTAGGGAGACAGCCATCCCACCCACTGGCTGCTCGGCCACCAGGCTGCTGTGGCCCTGCAAACAAACAGCGAGAAGAGCACGTGCCTTTCTGCTGGGGTGGGAGGGTGGGGATAGGAGTTCCTCCAGGCTCTCCTGCAAGGTGGGGCTGAAACATATTCACAGCAGATGGTGCTGTCGCCCTCACTCCGGGATTCTCATTCCTAATTATCTGTGCTGTCAACAAAACAATTAACCCTCAAAGAAAAATTGCACCGTCCACTCCCAACCATACGAAAAGGCAATTTTTCCCAAGGACGAGGGACACTTAGGGCAGCCCTGCGTACAGCTCCGGACCTCACCACCCATCCTCTGAGCTCGTGCTTTGCTGCAGGCATTGTGGCAGCCCCTTCTGAGACTGTGGTTCCTGGTTCCCTTCCCATAAAAGGAGGGGGAGAGTCCAATCCCTAGGGCCCCTTCGGTTCCACGGTGCCACCATTCTGTAAGCCCATTTCTTTTCATATGAATTTTAAGTTCCTTTGGAGCAGAGCCTGAGTTTCCATTTGTTCCTTCATTCATTTGCTCACTCATTTATTCATCCATCCATTCATTCATTCATTCAGTTATTTCTTATTTACCATGTTGTTCCCAGGAAATACAAAGAAAATATCTATTCAGCCTTCTTGACCACTTCTTGGAGCTTTTTTCCCCCAGAGATGTGGGGAGAGGAGGCACGGACGGGGAGGTGGGGTGGGGCGTGCCAGGGCCTGAGGACATGGCACTGGCTCCGTGCCAGGCTATAGGAGGTAGATCCTGTTGCCACATTTGGATTCTCTCTGAAGATGTGGCGGCAGGAAAGCAGCCTCCTCTCCAGAGAGCTGAATTTGGTGAGCGAGCCACTGCAGTCCCCAGGGCAGACCTGCAGAGCGGTGGAGAGGTGGACACCCTCCCAGCCCTCACCCAGCAGCGAGATGGTCTTATGCACCTCTGTAGGGCTCGTGATAGCAGACCGGCCCTTCGTAGGTGCTCATTAGCTATCTGAGGCACGAGTGAGTGAACAGAATGCCTCTCCTTAAAGAAACTGTTTTAAAAGAAAGGAGAGTTTTCACAGGGCTAAGGCATGATGCTCATTACCTCAGAGACTACTATTTAAAGCTGGGGTCCACGGCTCTCATTCATCCATCATCGGGCACTGCCACAGAAAAGGACACAGGGTGAGCGAGGAACTGTGGCACTGTTCACGTCAGCGCTGAAGAGCCTTCAGGGATGGCGACCTCCAGGGTCACGGTGTGCAGGTGTGATCTAGAGAGGTGGAGGGGCTGCTCCTCCCAGAGAGGGAGAGACGGAGCGAGACCCTGCTGCAGGTGGCCTCACTGCCAGGCCTCACTCTTGTCCCCCAGACTGGGGGACTCACAAGGCGGGAAGGGGAGGGGAGAGGAAGGGAGGGGAGGTCCAGATCAGGGCACTGTCTCGGCCCCCGTGGGGCTGCAGGCCCCCTGCACAGGCAGGGGCAGCACCCTGGGCACCCAGGGAAGGGGTGCAGAAAATGGACAGGTGGGACGGGGAGCTGGGGACCCCTCCTCTGCCACCATTTTGCCCAGTCCAAGCCTCACGGCGTCTCTCTCCCCTCTCCCTATTGCCCAACTGTCTACCAGAGCTTGCGGCCGCCCGGAGCCCAGGAGCGCAGGTTCCCGTGCCAGCCCCACAGCATAAAGGGATCGTGTTTATATTCAAAGTGGGCTGCTGCCCACTCAGAATCTGCCCACTCAAAGGCAGCACATGTGACTGCACCCCCTGCCCAGAGCCCAAGTGGGACAGACGCCAACTTCTGGCTGGAGACATTTCTAAATATGAGCTTGGCACAAGGAGTCAGGTTCCCAGGCCTTCTCTGCCCTGGGAGACCCAGCCAGGATTTTCTAGGCTGCTGGGAGGGAGAGAGCTGGGGGCAGGCAGGATCCAGGGGCAGCCAGCCGAGAGGGCCATGGTCCCGGGAAACATCACCGAAATCCCCGCCCTGGCCCTCTGGCCTCATAACGGGAAGAGAAAGGATTACCCGGCACCCAGAGAGTCTAATCAATTGCCCACAGCCCCTGGTAGCAGGGACAGGAAAGTCATTGCCTGCTCAAATGTGCACGGATTAAAAATATACAAATGGAATATTTTTTTCTTCCCCTCTCCTCAACCCCCTGAAGCCTGGGATGCTTGTTAAAAATAGCCTTGCTGTGGCATGGATCCTACATAACCAGCGGCTGGCAGGAAAATTAAGGAGCCATTGGAGACAGCCCTGCTAAGTGGCTACCCCTGGGGAGTGGGATGGGAGGGCCAGGAGGAGAGGAGGTGCCTTCGAGCATTTCCGGACACACTTCTACACTTCTGCTTGGACTTTTAACAGCAAGCAGATATTATTTTGATAAGTTCATTTCAAAAAAAAAAAAAATGGAGGTTTATCCTTCGTATTCTCCAGCCTAAACGTAAGGCTGAATTTATAACAAATTAGTGACCCAGCAGCACAAGGCTGGCTGGCCTGGCAGTGCCCCAAGTACACGAGGATGCTCAGGCCAGTAGGCGCAAACACGGCCTAGCACCATGAAAAGAGCACTGGATCCAAAGTCAGTCTTGGATCTGTGACTAGCTGGCTGTGTGACCTCAGATAAGTTGCTTGAGCTCTCTGGGCCCTGGTTTCCTTAATTATAAAATGAAGCAGATGGATTAAGTGCAAAGTGAGGTGCCTTCTAGCCCTAACGTTTCATAATTTTAAGGATTGAGGAGAAATATCTAAGAGTTGCCCTGTGTTTCTCCCCACTGTAAACAGATGAGGGCAATTTGTCCCTGGGCAGAGGTGGGGTTTTTAAATCAGGAACAGGTAGGAAGGAGAGAAGCTGTTCTGAGAGGCAGAGACGACTCCACACCTTGCTGATGACCTGTGCAAGGTGGAAAGAACATCACTTTGATACCTACAATGCCCTGGATTTGAATCTGGGCTTCAGCTGTTGGCAACTATGTGAACTCAAGTAATTTGCTTATCACCCCCTCATCTACAACATGGGGTATTAATACCCACACCCAAGGGCTGTTGTGAATATTAAATGCAATAAAATGAAAAGCTACTTGTTCATTGTAGGAGCTAATCATCCATTCATTCCTCCCTTCTTCCTGTGTTTACGCCACACCCGGAGGCTGCATTGCAGGTGTGTAAGAAGCGTGGGCTCCAGAATCAGGTTTGTATCCCAGCACTGCCACCTATTAGCTGCATGACCCTGGGTAAGTAACTTACCTTCTTTGTGCCTCAGTTTCTCCATCTATGAAATGGGAGTGAGTTGGGAGTGGTGGTTGTGCTGCCCAAGCCCACACTCCTGCCGCTAATAGCCAACTGGGCTCCCAGTTTTCAATCCTGCATCTTCTGTGGATCTGGATTTTGGAACTTCCATAACAGGCCTCCTCTCCCCCCAGTCTCTCTAAAGTTCCTGGCTTACAGCTGCCCACAGCTGCCCACCACCTGTGGCTCGTCCCACTGGCCTGACCCCTTCCCTATGCACTCCCTCCCCCTCCTCGTTTAGTCTCTACTCGGTGTGCACCTGGCTGGCAGAGTGGCTTTTGCCCTGGAACCATGGGATGTGTGTTTTAGATCAGTGCTTGTTCAAACTGCAATGTGCTTGTGAACCACCTGGGGATCCTGTCAAAATGCAGATGCAGATTCAGTAGGTCCCAGGTGGGGTCTAAGATTTCGCATTTCTAACAAGCTCCCAGGGGATGCCCAGGCCACCGGTCTGGGACCACCTTTGATTAGCAAGGCCTTAGAGTAGAGCAAGTCCTGGCACGCATGTATGGGGAGGGCAGAAGGGGACGGGGGAAGAGGGATAGGGACAGAGACAGGGACAAGGCGGGCCAGTTATTCAAACCAGAGGAGTAGAATTTGGACATAGATGATACGATGGAGACAAGTGTGGATTCAGGAGACAGAGGAAAAGTAGGAGAATGTTTTATGAAATTATGTGACAATAAAAATAATGCTCACTGAGATAATGCAGCAACACAGAAAAATGCTTATGACATAATAACTAAAAAAGTGGACTACCAATTATATGGATACTATGTCTTCGACGCTGCCAAATGCACGTTTAGGAAAGCTGATCATAGGGCTATAACTCACCAGGACCATGAAGGCTGAAGTATGGTAATATAACTACATGTGTTTTTATTTATTTGTCACTTTCTAGATTTTCTTGATGAAGTTGTATCATTTTTGTAATTTAAAATATATCTTCTATGTACTCTCAGATGTCCACTCCCCCAAATTGCCAGTTCTTCTTTGTTATGGAGGTTTTATGTATTTTGAGCACAAACTGCCATTGTTGCAAAGGCTGGAAAATGGTGCATTAAATCTTCTCAGTCAAACCCAAAAATAAAGCAACCCAGATCCTGTTTTTCCTCTAAGCCAAGGGTCCAGAGCTTTGGAAGGCTGGTGCTATCACCTCTCACTATAGCAACAGGAAGACCTCAGTAACCCCGAGCTTACAGTTATTAAGGGTAAAAATAGGAAGTCTGCGGACAGACGTTCAGTAAGAAGCCGCTGCAGGTTTGCACTGGACTGGGTTTGGAACCCTCTCTTGCAGGAAATAGAAAGCAAAAATCAGATTCTGGGAACTGGTCCCTGCAGGATTACGAGGAGCGATTGGCGTTTTCTTCTTTGTTTCCTGTCTCAGTGCTATAAGCCACCATTCAAACCAGTTCCTGACATGCCTGGAGGTGCACTGTTCTAGAACAGCCGTCATGGACTCACTTAGGGATCGGGCATGTTCGCACCACTCCCAACTCCCCGTACCCAGGCTGCCCTGTGGACTTCTGTTCAGCTCTCCTGGTTCTCCGGCACTCCACGCTCACTCCCAGACCCCATGCCATTCTGCGCAGCGTCTCTGCAGCTTGTCCCTGAGCAGACATTTCAAGCCTCCCAGTGTCCCATCTAGGCCGTGGCTCCGAGCCCTGGGAGGCTTCAGGGGGTCCAAGCCCCAGTGTGGTTGGTCCTGCCTCAGGTTCATGTCTGGCCCCAGGCCTGCTGGCCAGCGCTTAAGTCCACCGTGCACTGTAGTGAGCCAAGTTCAAGGCCCAGCTCGGCCGCCATCTGGCTGTGGGACCTTGGGCAAATCACTTCCTGTCTCTGAACCTCAGTTACATGATCTACAAAAATTTAAAAATGGGTTTATGGGATCTCTTGGTCCCATTTGTGTCTCATGCTCAACGGTCAAAGGAATACAGACGAGAGATTTCACAAACTAAACATCGCCCCTTTAAGCAACGAAGTGTGTTTTATTTTTCACCCTACTACATGAAGTATTTTTTTAAATGTTTACCCGCTTCTCTCCCTTTTGTGGCAAAGGATACAAAACCTAAAATTTGTCCGAGTACATCTTTCCCAGCCTCATCGCACAGAGTGCCTGAAGGGCTGGGACGCTGAATGTCACTCCGCCTTGCCTTCTCAGCCCTCTGTCATCAGCACACAGCTCTTTGCTGTATGGGGCAGTCCCTCTCTGCTGCTCTGATGTTCTCTCTTCTACTACCTGTCCCTCCCCGACAGACAGGCTCCCAGGGGTCCTGCTCCCTGGTCGAGTGCGCCTGCCTAATGTACAACTTGGGGTCTCCCCTGCCTCTAACGCACAACTTGGGGTCCGCCCTCCCCAGGCTGTGAGCAAGGGCAGGCACAGAGGTGTTCTTGGAAATAAGGTGCCAGGTTTGGCCATTTTCACTGCCCAGAGCACCTTTCCCTCACTTTGCCATCTGTGCCATGTTCTGGATAGGAGAGGTTGCCAGCAGGCTGGGCTCTGGATAAGCAAAGTGTCACCTGAATTGGCAGGTCTTTCTGCTTCCATGGCCGGTTCTCCCAGAGGGGGCTCAGAGGAGCTGACATTACCACAGGGGCCAGACAAGAAGGGAGCTCAGATTGAGAGCTTAACTCTAACTCTATACATCCCTGGTGTCACCCTTTTCTCCAAAGGGTCCCCAAATTTCAATATGCCTGTGCCTGTTGCTTCTTCCCATAAGAGATGCTACTATTCCCCCAAATCAGGCTTTCTTTTCCCTGCTGCCCCTAGGAAGTCATCCAGAGGCAGGGGGTTAGAGGCAGGCTCCCCGCAGGCCATCTGGAAGAGCGAGGCTCGTGCACCCACCCCCACCTCTCCCGCTGAGGCAGCCGACTCCTCACCCCCACTGCCTCTGCTCCTCCAACCCCTGGATGAGACCAGATTCCACCGACGCCCCTTCACCCCTTCACTGTCTGCCCTGCACACCACACATTGAGCGGCCTTGTCTCTTACGCCCCCAAGATACCATCTGAACTTCCTGGTCAGCCATGAACAGCAGAAAGCTTGGGGGTTGTGGCCACAAAAGAGAATTCTAGACCTTCCAAGCATGGAGGTGGGCCATTCTGAGTGAGTGAACCTGCTATCTTACAAATCTGAAAGTTGGAAATGGGACACGGCTCTCTCTGGGCTAAAATCAAGGTGTCGGCTTAGCTGTGTCCCTTCCTGGAGGCTCTCAGGGAGAAACACTCCCTTGCTCTTTCGAGCTTCAAGAAAGCTGCCTGCACTCCTTGGCTCATGGGCCCCTTCCTCTGTCTTCCAAGCCAGCGGCATAGCATCCCTCTGATGGTTCTTCTGCAGTCACATCATCCTCTCTGACCACAGCCAGGGAAGGCTCTTGCCTTTAAAGGCTCGTGTGATTAGGCCGGGCCTGCCTGGATAAGCCAGGATAATGTTCCATCTCAATACCTATAACCTGACTCGCACTGGCAAAGCCCCTTGTGCCACGTAAGGCAATATACTCACAGGTTCCAGGATTAGGGCACGCACATCTTGGGAGGCCATTATTCTGCCTGCCACAAATAGGAAATACATTCCTACTGTTCAAAATCCAAATGGGACAAAAGCCTACAGAGTGAAAAGTCACCCTCCCATCCCTGATAACATTTCCTTGTGTTTCTATTCCAAGAGGCTTTATGCCTAGATAAATAAACAGCAATAGGTATTGTTTTTATCCTTTTTTACATCAGTGGTACCATACCATGATGCTGTCCTGCATTGATCACTCTACCTTTGAGATTGTTCCAGGCCAGTATATAAAAACACCCTTGTTCTTTTTCATGGCTGCATACTCTTCCACCATGTGGATGCACCATAATTAATTAATCTAGTCTTCTGCTGGCAGACATTCAGGTTGTTTCTAATCTTTTGCTCTTACACACAACACTGCAATGAAGAACCTTGTACATACACCACTTCCTGTATGGGCCTGGATGTCTGCAGGATAAATTCATAGGAGTGGAACTCCTAGGTCAAAGGACATTGTGCGTTAAAGTCTCCCAGCTACTGTTGAATTGCCTTCCATGGAGTTGAACCAGTTTACACACACACTCCCACCCCCGGCCATGCGTAGGTGTGACATGTAAGCTCCTTTGGGCAGAGAGGCCACAGCTCACATTTCTTCCGTACCCACCCCCACCCCTGTGCTTACTGCAGGATAAACTCAGGACGCCCAGGAGGATCACTGCTGCTCACAATTCCCTGGGCTCTTGTTGGTGAGTGGGCAGGACAGAAGAGGAGGATGAAGCTGGCAGCCAGCAAAGGAGGCTCCCAGTTCAAAGGAGCTAAAAGAGCAGCGGCCTTGGGCACCTCAGCCAGCAAACTGCTCCTCCCGCACAGACATTCCGCAGGCTTGCAAGCCAGCTGGCTTCCCCAACAGGGAGCGCATGTTACCACTGCCTAAAAGGAGGGCCTCTTGCCACAGCTGTGCTGCAGGAGATTACAAGTGTGTTTGGGTTTCGAAAGGCCCAGCTGTACCCGCGTTAAGAAAGAAGCCATTTTCCTGCTCTTCATCCATTCCTGGTGGAGACGTTGCTTCAAATTGAAGGAGCCCTTTATGTGCTGAAGTCAATTGCAATCTAAAAGACAAGTTAAATCACTTATTCGAGAAGACATGAAACCTTTGATGGCGGTAATTGGTTAAGATGTCACAGCAGCAGCTGCCAGGGCTGTGGAGCCCAAAAAGTGCTCATTGCCCCTCCAGCACAGCAAGCTCGGCCGGGGGACAGGACACAGAATCCTGCCCTCTGGGAGACTGCTCTCAGAGTGAGCATGGAGGGGCTGGAGGAGAGAGAGCAGAGAGCTAAGTCCCAGCAGGTGAGCCTGAAGGCCCTGGGGACAGGAACTAGAGGCTCAGCCCCCTGCCCTGCCCCCTTCTTCACCTCCATTCAGCCTCCACTTGGTCTCTATGGTCAGATCAAGGGTACCATCTTCCAGGAAGCCTGCCCTGATCCCACAGGCCAGGACTCGCAGGTGCCTTTACAACATATTCTTAGAGCCCTTGTACCTTACCCCACCCTAGCACCTTGGACCCTGAAATGCAGCCTTGCCTGTCACCTGACCTGGCATCCATCAACTGTGAGCACTCTGAGGGCAGCATCCGGCACAGAGCCTGACGCCCACTGAGACCTCAATGACGTTTGATAAGTGAACGAACCTGAGCCCAGGGAGCAGGCAGAACAGCCACCAGCTGACAGTGTCACCACCAACTCATCCAAATGCTCACAGCCTGAGTAGGTGCTAACCACTGTGCTAGGCCCTGGGAGCATCCACAGGGTTCCAACAAGCTTCTTGTCCTAAAATGCCACCCTGACCCCAAAGGCCCACTGTTTGAGCCACTCTTTTTAGTGAAAGCATCACCTCCAGAAAGTCCCTGTCCCCAAGAGGAGGATGCTCTCCCTCAGTGGTCCTCTCTATCCCCTTGGCCAGCCAGGGATGGGGCTCAGGACCGAGAAGGGCAGATCTAGGGCCTGGGATGCTGACCAGGGAGGGCAGGCTGGGGCGGGCACTGCAGCGGGCGGTCCACAGGCACCCGAAGCTGAACACGGGCCTCGAGAGGCATCAGGGTAAGATCCAACTTTACAAATGAACAAAAGCCTGAGAAGAGCAGAAGTAACTTAAATTCAGGACAGAAGAGATGTGCAAGAGGGTGAGCAAATGATGTCGAGATTGGAGGTGAGCTGAAAAGCACAGGTGGGCGGCTCTGCGGGAAGCACAGTGTCCCTTGTGTCAGGAGGCCTGAGGCCCGGGTTACCCCTCTGCCTCCCAGTGGTAGCCTCGGGCACGCTGTCAACCTTAGATGTCTGTATATGACAGTAATACCGTCCACCCTGCCTGCTGTACATTAAATCAGAGAGATGAGAAAGTTCTCTAGAAGCCTAAAAACAACGTAGAAATAGAAACTGTTGTAACAATAATCATTTGCTTTTGCATAGCGTCTTGCAGCCTGCACAGAGCTTTCCTATCCAAAACCGCCTGATCCTCAAAACAACTCTGGGAGACACGTATGGACAGTTATGACCCAATTTACAGATGTGAAAACTGAGGTGCAGATAGTTCCAGCCCAGAATCACACCAATAACAAGAGGCTGAGCTGATAGCTTTGCCTAGGTCTCCGGACTCCAAATGGAGTGTTCTGTTTCCACACCAAGATGCACCCTCCATTGTCTAAAATCACAGCTTCTGGCTGTATAAAAAACCCTCCTTCTTCTTCAACCTTTCCATGGATTTGTTGATTCTTCCAGCCTTTTCAATCCCTCAGTAGATCTGCTGATTGACAGATGAGCTTTCCTGGTCTCTCTGTAACAGCAGTGCTGCAGGGGCTGGGGGCACAGAGTCATTACCTGGGAGTAAGAAACCAGGCTGCACATGGGCTCAGCCTTAGACCCACTGTGGGTTGGAGGGAGAGGCCCTGTTTTCTCCAATTCCATCTATCTTTGATGTGAAAACCACTTAATGACCCTGATCTAGGCATTTCTACTCAAGGCCTTGCTCGAGGGGCCACAGCTCTTTGTGACAATATGGAGAGGGGGATGGGGCTGGCCTGCACTGGGAGGGCACCCACTAGGTTCCAGGCGCTCTGCACATGTTTTCTCATGGTAACCTTGGGTTGATGTCGGCACAGATGAGGAGTAGAATGGTTGCATGACCTGGCCACAGTCTGCCCACAGTCTGGAAGTGCTAGGGCCGGGATGAGGCCCAGGAGGTGGGGCCCCAAGGGCCCTCCCGCATTTTCCATCACAGCATAGGTGGGAAGGAGAAGGAGAGAGAGAGGCACAGCAAGCACCCCCATACCCCCACCCCCAAAAAAGGCTTTATCTCTATTGCAAACCTCCTCCTGGGCCTTCCCTATTTTCCTCTTTTCAACGAATTTTGTGGAACAAAAGATGCTCAACTGGTAGCAGAAATCAGCCTCTAGTTTCTCAGATTTTCATTCCACAAAAGCATCTCATCTGCAGGTGCGATTGCTGGGAGCACACCTGTAATTCACACCTGCAGGCACAACTCTTTCTATGCAGCCCATTGAAACAAACAGGTTTTTTAGGTTGACATTATCAACCTCAACATGAACACAATTAATGAATTTGCTCATAATAGTTTCCTGTTGGAATCTTTATGTGCACAAACATTGTTCTCACAGACCACCCAATATGGAAAGACTTGACTTCGAAACAGGAAAACAAGGAGGTAATTAATCGCCTGGCAAAAGGACTCACCCCACATCTCCTTTTAGGATCATCCCCAAATACAATTAGAATAGAGTTTCTCTATTCATGTGGTTTTCGAAACATATTTATCTCCTGGACTCAGGAACATGACTTGAGAGACACGGCTGTTTCCTGCTTCCTGACTGCAAACCTAGCAGCCATTCCATCCCTGCAGCCAGTTAAGCAGAGAGGAGAAGGCAGGTGTGTCAGGGCTGGGTCTGAAGTACAGCAGTATCCTCCCTCCAATGTCTGCAGCAGAGGAAGGGAAGGGAGAAAGGGGACTAAATAAACTGGGCTGTGCTACAGGGAGCCCGCCAAGCCTGTCGTAGCCCTCCTATGCCCCTTGGCACCCAGGCCGCCAGGCCTCACACCATTCTAGAACGTTCTTGTTGCCCAGGCCTCAGAGGAGGGCTTTGCCTACATCAGCTCTGTCTTCATCCTTCCTCTCTGAGCCCACCTGCTGGTACTCCACCTCTGCCACACCTGCCTCTCCTCCTCCGTGCCCCCAGGTTGGTCAGTTTCCCTGCCCTCTGTCCCCTGCCCACAGGCCCCTGGAGAAGACTGCCATGTCAACCCCCTCTAAGGAGACCGAGCACAGCATGTTAAGGTTAGTTACTTTCCTTCGCAAGCATCTCTGGTTTATAACAGGAGCCTCTTGGAGAGGGTAGTATTTAGAACAAAAGGAAGTCATCTCTAACTGTGAAATTGCAAGGACTGGGAGGGAGATATTGAGTGAGGCTGGGGGAGGGAATGGGAGAACAGAGAAATCTCTGAGACTCAGCATGTCACACGGACCGGCCATGAGCTACTACTGAAAATCTGTTTTTCAAAATTTCAAAGAGTCAATTTCCAGATGTCTGCTTTGGGGAGCCAAACTGCTGTTGATTTGTTCCCAGTTCACCATGAAATAATGTCTGAACTCCTCACCCGAGCATCTCAGACCTTCCGTGCTCTGGCTCCTATAAAGCCTTCTCTCCTTCCTGCCGCTGCTAGGAACCCCGTTTGGCCACTGGCTTCTGCACCATCCCAGGCTTACCTGGGCTTCCAACCTGTGCTCCTACACACTAGCCCAAGGCCTCTCATGCACCAGCACCGCCACACTGCACAACTCCAGGAGGTGCCGTGCCCATGCTAGACCGTGCGTGTGGTGCACAGCACAGAAGTCCCGGTGCTGCCCCGCTCCACGGCCTCTCTGCCTCGGAAGCCTTCCACCCACCGGTGCACACATCTGCGGCTCACTTCAGGCCTTGGACACTTGCTACTTCATATTCTCTCGATCTGGAGGGGTAGGGGTAGGTTCCCAATCAGAGTATAAGTGCCCTGGGGGCAGTGACTGAGTCCTGAGACCCCACCCCCCACCCCAGGTTAGAGCGCTAAGTTAGCATTGGCTTTCAACGTATGATCCTGGGCCAGCAGCAGCTGCAGTGTCACCTGGGAAGTTGCTAGTAGTGTGCATTATAGGGCCCAGCCCATTTTAGCAAGCCCACTGGGCAGTTCCAATGCGCATGAAGTTTGAGAACCACCGAGGTACAGGATCCTCAAGGCACCTTGCTGGGTTTGCTGAATTGATAATCAGGGTTTTCCAACTAGGAAAGGGGCTGGCACCATCTTGCTGGATTCGTGTGGAGACCCAATTCCCATGCGGGTTCTCAGGAATCTCTAAGTGAACTAGCTCAGAAAGCGGCGTTATCGGGCCAAGGCTGCCTGCACACAGCACAGAGAGGCCAGGCTGCCTTCGGCTCTCCTGCAAACTGCACTCCTATCCAACGGTCCTCCCCCGGTCCTGCTAACTGGGTGGTTAAATTATTCAGCAACCAATTAGAGTTTAACAATGTCCCTGTCTCCCAATGAAGTGATTTGCTCGGCTGCAAAAGGGCTTTTCCAACACAAAGCAGGGCAGTGTGCAGGAATTTAGCATCCGGAAGCCCCTCCTTCTGGGTCCACACAACCCCCCGTCCCCCCACACACCCCAATCTCCCCCACACCTTTTCATAGCCTGCCCAGGGCTAAAACCCCCAGCATCCCACCTCCTGGGGCAGAACAGGGTGGGGAGGGGAGGCCAGACAGACATAAAGAGCCAGATCTCAGGGCCACTCCAGACGTCCAGAATAATCTGAATTGCTCACAAGGCTGGGGGCTGCACATGTTGAACTCATCTCCCTGGTCATTCTTATCCTCGGGCCCACTACTTTATTGACAGATGGGGGAACTGAGACCCAAGGCAGCAACTTGGCACTCCCTGACCACGAAGCATTCTCTCCACCCTCCCGAATCCCACAGCACTCCCCACCTGGGTCCCACACGCAGCTCCCAACACACGTACAACTATATCACATGTCTGAACACTGGCCCCACGCAGCCCTGTTTCCTCCCCCACTGCACCAGAAGGGCCTAGAGGTGGAACCAGGCCTTAGTCACAAGTCCCCCCACAGTGCTGTGCTTGGTGTGGGGCACAGAGGAGCCCTCAAATCTCATTTGAGGAATGAACAAACCCCAGGCAGCCTGCACTCGCCATTAGCATATGCGCTGAGATTAATGTGTCATATCACCAGATTGTCACCTTGAACACACTGGAAGGTCTGTCCCAGAGGGGTGAGAGAACCTACAGATTCAGATGGGAAGCAGACAGCCACCACAGAGTAGGTGGCGAATGGCCAGGAGGAGGGGGCCGGGGCGCTGGGGGCAGAGGGTGGGAGGGGGCGGAGGAGAGTCACAATGACAAATGCACCTGCCTGCTGACTTTGCTCTGCCAGCCCCATGAGAGACACAGCTGGGAAATGGAGCCCAGAGCTCACACTCCTCACCTCTGCCTCTCAAGAGTCCTTACCTGACACATAGAAAGGTGACAATGAAACAGAGGCAAAGAAGGGCTCCCAGGAGAAACAAGCCTGCTCGGTCTCCAGGTTGGAGGGCCCCGGGAATTCTCACCAGGTGCCCGAGTAGCGTGGCACGGGATTGGCCCTCTCATCGGCACAGCAGGTGACCACCAAGACGAGGAGCTTGTGGGCACTCCCGGAAGCTCTCGTGTTATTCAAACCTAGCCCCAGCCAGCCCTGACCAGGCCCTCCCCACCCTGAATCGCTCAGGCAGGCTGCTAACAACACCCCAAATCCCAGTGGCCTGAGACAATGACACTGTGTTTCATTCTCACTGTGCATGTCCACCAGTTCTCTTCTGCAACCTTTTCCTTTTCAAATTGAGCCTAAACTAATGGCACAGAGTGCAAGTTTTTGTTATGAGAACAACTCTTCAATGTTAGAACCAGTCTCTGTGCCAGTCAGGATAGGCTGGGTTACGCCACAGTAACACCAACCGACGCACGAGTCGCAGTGGCTCAGAGCAGCGCTGGTTTCTGCCAGTGAAGAAGAGGTTTCTTTGTGGAGTGATGAAAATGTTTTAAAATCAGATAGCGGTCATGGTGGCACAACACTGTGACTATACTGAAAACCACCCAGCTGTATACTTGGAAAGGATGAACTTGATCTCGACAAAGGGGAGACGTGAATTTTATCTCAACGAAGCTATTAAAAGCCAGTCCAGGTCTACGTCCCCCTCATGCACGGCCGGTGCGGGTCACAGGCCTGCAGGGGCATTGCTTGGCAAAGCTCTCAGGGTTTCGGGCTCATGCAGTAGCCACTGTCGCCAACACTGCCCACTGTCCTGTGAGCCCTGGGCGGCCTTGCACCGGCCACGGAAAGCTCCAACCTGGAGTGAAACCCATACCCCACTCACCTCTGACTGCCCAGCACTCATCCCCTGACCCCGCCCCACCACGAAGGGCACAGGAAGGACACTCCTGCCACTGGCTGATGACAGAGAGCTGGTGAAGAGCCCTGGTGGCCACCCCCGCCACAAACACACACGCACAACCACTCTGACCTTCTTCAGTCTCAGGGAGCCAAAGTTTCTCTCCCTGTCTGTCATTTTCACCTGAGGAGGAAGGAAAGCTTTCAGAGCAGGTTTGGAAAGAGGCCACTATGAAGATGATCAAAACATGATTTTCAAAGACAATGACAGGGCACATCACTACAGTGTCTAACACTGCCATCTGACAGTGCACAGACAACACTCTAATGGAGGCAGAACATGATATGGGTGCAACAGGAAGTTAAAGCTTTTATGGTAATGGCACATGACAGTAGATGCCACTGTGAGAGTGGGAGTGTACAAAGGAAAATTTCAAGAATAAGTCTAACGACTGCTGGACCTTCCAACAGACCAAGGACACAAAGGGAGGCCAGAGAAGGCCTGGCCTGCAAGCACAGCCCCTTGGAGGCCCATCAAAAGCTGGTGGCATCAGTTCTGAGATGATGCTTTGTGACTGTAACAGACCATCCTTTTCCATTTGCCCAAAGAGAGAAGGGTGGGAGAGAACTTGGAAAAGAAGCCACAGGTGGTATAAAAGAGGAACAAGATGTCATCTGTGCTGAGGCCGGGTGGGGTGGGGGCAGTGCAGTGCAGGGGTAGAGGAGGGGGAGGAGGAGGCCAGAGGCCAGAGACCACTGCCCTTCTGGGGTGCTTAACATGGGTAGGGGGTTGGAGGAATTTAGACCCAGGAGAAGACTCCAGAAAAGCATACAGAACGTTGGGGCTTCTCCCTGGCTCAGAGCTGCAGTGTTCTGGCTGCTTCCACAGGCCCAGCCACAGCGTTTGTAGATTGTTCGTGAATGGGGCCTTCAGGGAGGAAGCTCCCTGCTGTGTGCCGAGGTCAGGACACAGTGGAATCTGGAAAAGTCAACTCTGGCTATCTGTGAATTAGGAACAGATCCCATGTGAGGACAACTACTTTGCAGGCATTGGAATACTGCAACAATACGAGGATAAATGGACCTTTTCTGGAGCATCCAGAAGTCACTATATCCCACCAAGATGCTTCGAGTCATCATCTGCAGATCAACCAACTCAGTGCAATTCTGCAATCATTTGTTGAGTGCCTGCTTTGCACCTGGCACTGCAAACTGGAGAGCCAGAGCGTGAAAGAGAGCGCCAGCCCTGAAACTTCTCCCAGGGACCTCCCAGGCCCCAGGAAGGCAGGTGAGCAGAGGTGGCCCAGAGCCAGGCAAGGAGGACAAGCCCCACCAGGGATGGGGACGGAGTGGACGAGCCGGGGAGGCCCCTGCAGGGAGTCAATGGCTGAGCAGGGATTTATGAAAGGAACATTTCTCCAGCACAAGGCCGGGGTGGTGGTGAGCAGGGAGGGGTTTTAGGGCCAAGTTACCGCATGTGGAAAGTCACAGAGCCATGACACACCACAACAGACATGAGGGATGAGTGCAATTGTGACAGGAGGAGCTGGAAGAGACAGGCCTGGGGCCAGAGCACCAAGGGCTTGGTACTGAACTTGACCCTGGAGGACAGAGGGTGCCAGGGAGGGACAGGACACCATAAGTAGCCCAGGTGAGAGGGGAGGGACTGGGCCAGGGTCATGCCCGGCACTGAGAGGCCTACAGGACTGAGTGTTTAAGGGTGGAATCCCCAAGACCAGATGAGCAGCTAGAGGCAGGTCGGGGTGAGAGGGGCACACACAGCAGACACCCCCAGAAGATAAGACAGGGCAGCTGGTGGCCACAGGTCATTGGTGGAGGGGGAGGAAAGGGAGGTCTCCACATGGGTTATACATCCCCAAAGGCTGGCTGTCACACACAGACAGGAGGATGACAGCTAGGGAGGCCCAAGGGTCACAGCTGTGCTTTGTTTCTCCTGTGGGTAAGATGAGCATGTTTCCCGGGGAGATAGAATTTGAAGCTGGGCCAGGGAGGGAAGGGGGCAATTAGAGGTACCATGTGTCAGGCCAAACCCACAAAGCCTGGTGTCAAGAGAGTTACAAGTGACAGAACACAGAACAAAACTGTTTCTACACAGTATTTTCATTTGTATAGAAGTCTTGGTTTCTCAAAATGTTTTCATGCCTGATCTCACCTGTTCCTCGCAATGATTCTGTGAGCCAGGCACCAACATTCCTTTCAGACAGGTGAGGACACTGAGTTCAGAGGGCATAGGGAGACCCCGACCCCGAGTCACAGAGCCCAGAGCCCAATGGCAGCTCATGCTGTCTCCCCCAGATAGTCTTTTACTAAACATAAAAATGTGACGCACTCATAATTTTATTTGACATTGCAAAATGCATCCAGAATCAGGCCTAAAACGTATCACAGCATCGAATAAATGCACTTTCTAAATGTCTTCCTAGGTATGTATGCTGCTCTGGAAATGCTGACCGACCTCCTCCTCTCCTCTCCCTTCTCTCCACTGACACCCTGCAGAATGGAGAGTGGGTCTCAGCCCCGGGCACACTGGCATCCTTTGGGAAGCCTTTCAAGAAGTGCCAAGCCCAGGTAGCACCCGGCCCACAGGACCAGGACGTCTGGGGGTGGGGCCCGGACATCAGAGGCATCTGGGGATTGGGCTGCACGTGGGGGGCTCAGAAGCCTGAGGCAGAGGAAACAACAGCCCCAGAGGGACTCAGGACAAGTCGGGGAGGAAGGGAGGAGCAGAAGCTGCACAGATTCAGAAGCCCATCAGCCAGGAAGCAGGAGAAAACAGGGCAGGAATCTCCTCCCCCGTGTGCCCCTCTTGGGCAAGCTCCCATCCCACCTTCCCAACAGCGCGGCCACAGCAGAGGTGGGCATGGGCACATGCCCCTGCAGATGAAGTGAGTGAGGCTTGAAGATGTGAAGCACAGCCCCAAGGCCATCTTGTATGGAATGAAGACAGCCAACTGGGGACCAGACCTGCTGCCAGCAGAGAGCCCCTGGGACACAGCCGTCTCTGTTCCCTCCTGGTGGCCAAGGCCTTCACACAGCTGGGCGTCTCTCAGCAGACTAGCCTCCTCTCAAGGTCATGGGGTGCTCTTGGATGTGTGTGTGCCAGCTTTTCCCTAACAATCCCACAGCAAATGTGGTTTCACGCCTGGTATGGTCTGAATGTTTGCATTCCCCCAAAATTCACATATTGAAACCTAATTCCCAATGTGATGGTGTTAAGAGGTGGGGCTTTTGGGAGGTGACTAGGTCATGAGGGTGGAGCCCTCAGGAATGGGGTTGGTGCCCTCATAAGGGGCTGAAGAGACCAGAGTTATCCCCTCGCACATGTGAAGACACAGCTGGAAGGCGACACCTATGAACCAAGAAGCTGGCCCTCGCCAGACAGACACCAAATCTGCCTTGGTCTTGGACTTCCCAGCCTCCAGAACGTGAGCAATACATTTCTGTTGTGTACAAGCCTCCCTGTCTGCGGTAGCCCTACAGAAAAGCCTTGTCACCTACATTGCCGTGACCTCTTTCCACTTTCTGAAACAAGAAGCACAACTAAGTTCTAGGGACTCCATGCACCCCCAAATCAGCCTTTTGGCTCTAAGGTGCAGAGGCTCCCTGGCTAGACAGAGCCCGCTCTGGTCTCTCATGCGACAAGGGGCTCCACCACCCGTAAATACTTACGATGACACTACTGTGCACCTAAGGCAGCACCAAGAAGGGTGTGGCCTCTGTCCCTGAGGGCCCACTGTTGGGCTGGGACATGACGACAGGCACACGTGGAACAGGAAAGTCAGACTGGATGAAGCCAACCTTAGGTGTGTGCCAGCTCTTGGACAAGTTATTTAATCTCTCTTTGCCTCAATCTCCTGATGGAAACAATGGGGATACTAGTGCCAAGTCTCCCTTAGAGGGTAGTGTGAGATCAAAGGAGATGAGTCCATGTAAATTGCTTAGGATGTGGCTGGTTGTCACTGCTGGTGCGGTTTGTACACACTTGCAGCTCATGGGAGGGAGGGACACTCGGCCTAGAGCAGTTTGGAGTATGTTTCTGTAGGAGGCTGGCCTTTTAAGAATGAATACAACTGAGAGGGGAGGATACCATCCAAGAGGAAGACAGAAAATGAACTTCCCCAGAGTTGGAATTTGGACATTAATTTACTGTCAGGGAGCCACGAAGTGCAAGACCAACCCCAAGCCCGGCCCCGCTAGAATTCCTGCTGCTGCTGCAAGATGGACCACGTTATTAAAGAAAATACCCCACAGGAACCTAAACCAAACAACTCCCGGCAACATGAGTTCGGGGAACCTTTGGCTCTATCTCCAAGGCAATTGAAAAGAGCTCAAAACAGATTAAAATATGAGATGAATTTTGAAGCCCAGGAAAGAGATAAAATAAATCTTGTGACTAAGGAACCAATATGATTATTTCATTATTTGGTTAGAAAGTTAAAATGTGCAGGAAATGTCAGATGCTTTCCTGAGATGGAGGGAGGTTAGGGACAGCATGCCCAATGGGGGCATATTCTTTTTAATATTAAAAAAAAAAAAAGACCAGCTTCACCTCTGACTTGGTTTTAATCAGAAAAACCTCCCTGACAGGGCAGCCTGCCCTTCTGCCAGCCTGCACGAGGCCTTCTTAAACATCCCACCTCTCAATCACCTCCCCCGCACAATGCACCTCAGTCCTTTTAAAAGAACTTCCTCCCCCCACCAATGAAACAAAATCCCATGGCGTCCAGGTGACGGGTGCCCTCCCCATACCCACCCCGCCCTGCAGGGCACTGCTGACAGCTGAGCCCAAGACTAAACCCACCCGGGAGAAAGCCCGGCTGCCGGAGCTTCTCCTGCAGCCTCTCCCCTCTCCCGCCCGTTCATCCTCCTCTAAGGCGACGCCACTCTCATGTCTGTTCACTGCCCATGCCACCCCGTGGCCTCGTGTCACTGTCTTCATGTCCATCATTCACTTCTCTGCTCAGTTATTTATTAAAAGATTCTTAGATGCCACCTTGCAGGCTGCGGCAGGTGCTGGAGACACAAAGACAGGAAGGTCAAGTCCCTGCCCTCAGAAAGCTGACAGTCCAATAAAGAATACGGGCCGGGCACGGTGGCTCACGCCTGCAATCCTAGCACCCTGGGAGGCCGAGGCAGGAGGATCGCTTGAGCTCAGGAGTTTGAGACCAGCCTGAGCAAGAGCGAGATCCCGTCTCTACCAAAAAAAGAAAAATTAGCTGAGCGTGGTGGCGCACGCCCGTAGTCCCTGTACTTGGAGGCTGAGACAGGAAGATCGCCTAAGCCCAGGAATTTGAGGCTGCAGTGAGCTATGATGATGTGACTGCACTCTAGCCTGGGTGACAGAGGAAGACCCTGTCTTAAAAAAAAAAAAAAAAAAAAACAAACCCACCACCAACAACAACAAACGCACAGTGAATGAAGGGCAGGAAAGTTCCAGCAGAGCACAGGCCGGGGAGCACAGGGCTTCATCCTGACTGCAGGGAGGGGACCAGACAAATCCTCCCAAAGGAGGCAACATTTGTATCTGACCTTTGAGGGTGAGCAGACTTTGATTATGCAAAGAGTATAGGGAATTCCAGATGGGAACACAGAATTAAGAAAGGCCCATGGCCAGGAAATGCAACCCAAATCCCAGGGACATTGAAGAGAAGAGTTTGACTGGCATGAAGGGGCCCTACAGGAGGTGAGGGAAAAAACTAATGAGGAAGGCTGAGGTCAGAGTGATGGGGCTTTTCATTTTAACTTTTAAAATAAGTAATACATTAAATGGTTCAAATTCAAAAGATACCAAAGGATGTATAGTGAAAAGTCACCTTCTCATCCCTGGCCTCCAGCTATCCTACTCCCCGTCTCAAAGGCAACCATTGTTACCCATTTCTTACATACTCTGCCAGAGAGATTTTAGGCATATACAAGTAAATACATACCTCTTTTACCTTTTGTGCACAACTGGCAGCATGCCATATACCTTGTTCTGCCTTTCTCCATTTAATTATATAAATTATAAACCTGTAGTTTTCAAAATGGAGCATGCATCAGAATTAGCTGGCCAGATTGCTAAGCCCCACCCCAGAGTCTCTGGGTCAGTAGGACTGGGGCGGAGCCTGAGAATGTGCATTCCCAACAAGTTCCCAGGTAATGCTGATGCTGCTGGTCTGGGAACCACACTTTGAGAAGCCCTGGTGTAGATCATGCTGAATGAATTTACAAAGAGTTGCATTTATTCATCTTCATGGCTATGTGATATTCTATTGTTTTGATATATGGTAATGCGTTTAACCAATCCTTTCCATTTTGGTTTTTTCCAATCTTTTACTAAGTCAAACAGTTCTGCAAAGATTACACTGGCGTATTCACTATTTCACTCATGTGGAAGTGGAGCTCTGGGATAAAGTCTGGGTCAAAGAGTCTGTGCACTGCCAATTTGACAGATACTGCCCGCAGCTCTTAGAGGGAGCCTTGAATGTTAATATAAGGACTTTTGAATTTTAACTAATGCAGACTTTTGAGCAGTAGACTGGTGGGGTCAGAGACATGCTTTAGGAAAATTAGTCTAACTCCATGGTGACGTGTGGACCAGAGTGGAGAGAGCCTAAAGGACAGCGATCCCATAGTAGACAGACTCCCAGGGGCCCCACGAGCCCTGCCCCTGGCAATTGCACCTTTGGGGAATTCCCTCCCCTAACCTTGGGTGGGACCTGGGACTGACTTCCAACCAATACAATATGGCAAAGGTAATGGGATGCCATTCTGTGATTGCATCGTGATATATGCGATTCTCTGTCGGGCTAGTAGACTAGCACTAGAGGCTCTCTTTGTCCCTTTCTGGCTTTGAAGAAGCAAGCTTCCCTGAATCCTTCAGCCACGAGGAACTGAATACTGCCAAGAACGGCAAGAACCAAGAAGAGGATCCTTCCCCATTTGAGCCTCCGGAGGAGCCCTGCCCGACTCCTGGATTGCAGCCTCATGAGAGACCCTGAAGCACGGGGCTCAATTACGCCATGCTGGGACTCCTAGTCTACAGAAAATATAATTCTCTGAGATAAAAATTGGGTGTCATTTTAAGCAACTAAGTTTGTGGTGATGTGTTAGGCAGCCATGCATAATAAAAACAAACATTTAGGAAGGGTGCTCAAAAATTAGGCCTGAACAGTGAAGAGCTGGAGTAAACAGGTGTCAGGAGCAGAAGAGGGGAACAGGGACATGGGGAAGGTGTAGGGCATGTTTCAGAGGAGGGCAGGCCCTGCAGGTTCATGGAAGAGAAGACAGAGGGGCCTCCTACCAGGGACTGGACAATGTCCCTGAAACAGACTCAACATATTTTCCTGAGACTAAGTCACACAGCAGTCTGAGGTGGGAGGAGCAGGCATCCTTCTACCTCTCCCCCTCTAAAAGTGTGCCTTCCCATGTAAATGGCTGTGATATGACTTCAAGGCAGCCTCCCCAGGCCACCAGCTGCCATCTGCCATTTGCTGACAAGGCAGATAAGCACCCACACAGAGAAGACCCATAATAAGCCAAGGTGGCATTTCAAACTAGTGGGGAAAGAGAGACTTTTCCACTAATTGTGTTGAGGCAACTCAGGAATCATCTGAAAAAAATTTGGATCATATGCATCAAAGACCTAAACAAAAAATGAAACTATAGAAAGAGCTAGAAGAAAAATGAGAGAGAATGTCTATAATAATCTTGAAGTAGGAAGAACTTTCAAAGCATGACCAAAACCCAAATATCATTTTTTTAAAAGGCTACATCTGAGTTCAATAAATTTAAAATATCCAACAACAGAAAATAGAATGCGTCAAAAGGTAAATGACAAAATAGCAAAAAATATCTGCAACATATATAAGGCTAAAGCATAAGGCATAGAGTTAATTTCCTTACTATATAAATAATGTGCATGTACAAACACGTGCAAGTCTATGAGAAAGGCCAACAACTAGAGAAATGTACAATAAAGAAGAAATTGTCAATTCTCAAAACAGGAAACACAAATGCCTTTTCCACATTTGAAATGATGCTCATTTTCACACAGTGTAGGAAATGAAAATTAAGACTACAATGAGATCCAGTTTTTCCTATATGAGGTTGGCAAATACCAAGTTTAAAAATACACAGCACTTGCTGAACCACAGGGTATATAACCACTCTCACCTAAGGTTGGTGAAAGTTTAAATTGGTGCCACTACCATGTATATAAAAAAGAACACACACACACGTGCACATGCTTACATATGTATGTATAAACATGGACTCTCTTGAGAAGGACACACAGCACTGGTGATAGACATTGTCTCTGGTAGAGGAACCATGTGACTTCTGCCTATGCACAGGAGTGGAAAGGACACTTTTCACTGTATCCCTTTTGCACTGCTTAAAATTTTCCTAAGTACATGTATGGCATTTTCGACAATCTTAGAAAGTAATAAAGAAAAAGAATTAGAGAGAGCTTCCACTTCTCTATTATTCTCCCTAAGTATAACAAAAACCATGACCATTATGCAAAAAACGAACATAAGATGACTCTAAAAGGTAAAGAGAAGGCTACTAACAAGGGACTTTGGCACCTGTGGAACAGGATGGTGAGTTTCTCGGGCCATCTTCGGCCTCATATATCCCGGATTTAGAGCTGAAGAAGGCAGCAACCTAGAAATACCAACAGACACAGACAGGAAGGGCCCCAACAAAAGCCCACTCTCTCTAGCCAAAAGACTAGGAGAGGAGCAGCCTAAAAACACAAAACTTTTAGAATATAACTGCTCTAGTCCAGCCAAACATCACAGGAGAAACTGTGGCCCATCCCCACCCACGTCAGCAAAGGCCAAACGGGGAGCCTGGACTCCCACTTCCACTGGCAGTAATCAGGCACTCCAACACCTCCCAGCCAGGAAAGTATCCATGGTCTGTGGAGGTGAGTGGGAAATCTGGACTTCAGCCCCCACCTGGCAGTAACGGGGCAGTGAGCACCCCCAACTTCCTATTGGAGCATGTAAAAAAAAAGCCAGCTAAAGCAGAAGGTTTAAGTTAAGATGTATAGCCTCAAAACTGAATGCCCAAAATGTCCAGGTTTCAATCAAAAAATCACATACCATACCAAGAACCAGGACGATCTGAAACAGAATGAAAAGAGATGATCAAAAGATGCCAACTCCAAGATGACAGAGATGTTAGAATTCTCAAAGATATTAAAGCAGCTATCACAAAAATGCTTAAACAAGCAACTATAAACATGTTGAAACCAATGAAAACACAGTCCGGCAAAAAATTAAAAATATAAAAAAGATCCAAAAGGAAATTTAGAATCAAACAATACAATAACCAAAACACAAAACTTAATGATAGGCTCAACAGCAGAATGGAGGAGACAGAGAAAGAATCAGTGAACCAGTAGGTGGAACAGTAAAAATTACCCAATCTGAAAAATAGAGATAGACTGCAGGGAATAAAAACCTCAGGGACCTGTGGTACTATAACAAAAGATCTAACCTTTCAGTCACCAGAGTCCCAGAAGGAGAGGAGAATAAGGGCAGTGCTGAAAAAGTGCTCAGTAGAGGAAAATCTTCCAACTTTGGAAATAGACATAAATGTACAGATTCAAGAAGCTGAAAAAACCTCAAACAGAATAAACTTAAAAAAAAAAAAGAGAGAGAGAGAAAAAATCCCATACCAAGACACATCATAGTTAAACTTCTGAAAATTAAAGACAAAGAAAAAATCTTGAAAGCAGTCAGAGAGAAGTCATACCTAACCTATAAGGAAAAAAACAATTAGGGTAATAGCTGATTTCTCATCAGAAATCACAGAGATTAAAAGGAAGTAGCACAACATTTTTCAAGTGTGAAAACAAATGAAAGAATTATCAACCCCAAATCCTATTTCCAGTGAAAATACTCTTCAGGAATAAAGGAGAAATCAAGTTATTCGAAGATGAAGAAAAACCAACAGACCCACCCATCCCCCAAAATGGCAAAAGGAAGTTATTTAAACCAAAAAGAAAAATAAAAGAAGGGACCTTGGAACAACAGGAAGGAAGGGACATAGTAAGCAAAAGTTTAGGTAAAGATAACAAACTTTATTTCTCGAGTTTCTAAATTGTATTTTACAGTTGAACCAAAAATTATGATACTGTCTGGTGTGGTTCTAAATGTATGTAAAAGAAATATTTAAGACGATTACATTATAAATAGGGGGAAAGTAAAGAAATTAAGAGTTTCTACATTTCACTCAAATTGGCAAAATGATGACAACACTAGACTGTGATAAGGTACACATTACGTACTATGTAGAGAAGCCACTAAAAAACTACATAAAAATAAACTAAAAAATACTATAAATAAGTCCTAGTGGAATTCTAATGTTTAACTAACAAGAAGACAGGAGAAAGAAAACAGAAAATTAAAGGTAGAGAGAACAAACAGAAAACAAAAAAATTAAATTGCATACTTAAGCCCCGACATATCAATAATTACAGTATATATAAATAATCAGATATCAATGAAAAAATATGACTGCATCTACAAGAAACTCACTTCAACTATAAACATATAGGCAGGCTGAAAGTAAAAGGATGAAAAAATATATATCATGCAAACATTAATCAAAAGAAAGCAGGAGTGGGTATATCGATATGAGATAAAGTAGACTTCAGAGCACAGAAAGCTACCAGAGACAGAGAAGGAAATGATCAAAAATTCAACCCACGAAGAATACGTAGTAATTGTAAATGCATTTGTACCAAACAACAGAGCAGCAAAATATGTGAAGCAAAAACTGGCAGAACTGAAATGAGAAATACACAAATCCACAACTATACTTTCAGACTTCAACACTCCTCTCTCTACAATTAATAAAACAACTAGATAATCAGCAAGCATATAGAATAAGCAACAGCACCATTGCCCAACAGAATCTAATTAACATTTATAGGACGCTCAACCCAACAACAGCAGAATACAAATTCTTCTCAAGTGCCCGCAGAACATATACCAAGATAGACCCTATCCTGGGCCGTAAAACAAACCTCAATGAATTGAAAAGAATTAAAATTATACAGTGTGTTCTCCAACCTCAGTGAAATGAATCAAACTAGAAATCAATAAAAGCAAGATAATAGGAAAACGTCTAAATACCTGGAAACAAATCAACACACTTCTGAATAATTCATGGGCCAAAGAGGAATCCAGATGTCCTTGAACAGGTGAATAGTTAAACAAACAATATACACATACTGTGGACTACTACTCAGCAATAAAAAAGGAACAAACTATCGATACAGGTATCAACCTGAATGACTCTTCAGGGAATCATGCTGAGTGAAAAAAAATCCAATCCCAAAGGGTTACATACATACCATATGATTCCATTTATAGGATATAATTACAAAATTCTTAAAATGACAAAATTATACTATAGAAATGAAGAACAGATTAGTGGTTTCCAGGGGTTAAGCAGGGAATGAGGGCAAGCGGGAAGTGGGTGTGGCTATAAAAGGGCAACAGAAGAGATTCCTTGTAGTGATGGAAATGTTCTGTATCTTGACTGTGGCAATGTCAATATCCTGGTTGTGATATATTGCAAGATATCGCCATTAGGGGGAAAGTATACAGGACCCCTCTGTATTATTTTTCACAACTGTATTAGAATCTACAATTATCACAAAATAAAAATGTTAATTTTTTTTAAAAAGTAGAGAATTCCTCCCAGAAGATGCATTGATCAAGGTATTATAACAGTGCTAACAAACACATACACACATACACACACACACACACACACACATACACAGGCACACACACAAGTGCCTTCAGCGGTTGTCAGATACATTTTAACTGATTTTTATGCCTGATGTGGTTTTCTGCCTCTCTTTGGAGCGGTCACAGCCAGTCTCCTGTGAGGTCAGAGAAAACACCTGAGACCCTTCATTTGGCCACTGGAGGCTCTTCCACAGGTTGGCTCAGGAACAAGAGCTGAATTTGTAAAAGAAATCAGAACCCACTCAGGAGAGAAAAGCAGGCAGGTGGCAGGAGGTGGTCCAAGCTGTGTCTGGGAAAGCCCCTGAAATGAAATGTACAAGGGGGTACGTGTGGTACATGGTTCTGTGATGTTGCACGTTGTTCTGGAGAGAAGGTCTGTGGCTTTCACCCATCTCTCAAAGGAGTTCGTTTCCTGAAAAGGTGAAAGGAGGAGGCCCACACTCAACACCCACAACCCACAGTTTCTGCAGCCCCAGAAAAAACTGATGAGCTCTGCCAAGCCCAGCCATCTTCTAGAAACTCCCCTTATGCCTTCTGGGTTCCTGTCCCCAACTGAAAGAGCACTGTTGTGAAAACTGCTGGACCCTTAAGATGTTCTGTTTGCATCCTGTGGAAGTGGAAATGTCAGAGCTGGGAGTGAGTTGAAGATCATCTCATTTAAAAATCCCACGCTCACCCAACTCCCAATTTACAGAAGAGGAAACCAAGGCCCAGGGACACTGGATGACCTCCCAAGACCATCCAGACAGTTAGCAGCAAAAGTTAAACCAGCACTCAGGTCCCCTCCTCCTGGCTGCCAGCTTTGGGACTTTCACCCCTTAGCTTGGCGTAAGAGCCTGGCACTGGACCTTGCAGATAGGAGAGGAAAAGCTGGGCAGGAGGACTTCCATCCCCACGTTACTACCGGTGGAAGATCGCAGTGAGAGCATGGCCAGGCACATGAATAAATGAGCACAGGATGCAAAAGTTAATGAGCAAATGCTTCCTCCAGAGCTGCCTGACAGCACTTCTGATGTGGCAGCTTTCATTATTCCTAAGAGATTCAAACAGGTGGCAGTGAAGCTCAGGAACACTAGAGAGATTTTATTACCTCGGAAGGCAGGCCATTCAATGCCAGTTTCCCAGGGATGTTTCCATCCTGCCTCCTTCTTCCTCTGAGCCCCTTCATGTGCACCCACCTGCTCACTCACTGCACACGTGTTAACTGGTGCATGGAGGCGAGGAGACATGGCCCCCGCCCTGGGAGGGCCTGAACTATAGAGATGCCAGTAACATCCACGGGATTGGCCCAAGCACACCGACAGCCGGGGGTCCGCCCTGTGTCTGACGCCTACTGGGCACGCCGGCAGGCCCTCCACTGACCTCCCCCGCCCCAGGGCTGTTCTCCTCCCCCGCTGCCGTGGCCGCCCATCATTCCTCCAAAGCCCGGCACTCACCTGGCCGCGGTCTGAAGAGAATTTTGGAGCAGGAAGGGCCTCGCACTGGACAACTGGAGGAGCCTCTGCCTGGCCTCCTGCCTCCAGGCTTGAAGCCCCTTACTCCACTCCGCACTCTGCTGCCGGAGCGAACATCCTAAACCGCGCTCCAGACCACATTGTTTTTCCAGGAGCCACGGTCAGCGCTGTCCAGATATCCGTGCGCCTCCCGACATTTCCCAGCTTCCCCTGCAAGGAGGCTGGGCCATGTGACTGGTTCTGACCAATAGACTGTGAGTGCAGCCGTCTCTGGGCCAGGTGTCTGGCCCACTCCAGGCTGAGAGAGTTAAAACCTGATGTGCCTTCTCCATCTTTCTCTTCCCTCCCATGTGACTCTGGAGGTCTCATCCAATTTCACAGGAATAAAACTAAATCTTTATTGGGGTTAAGCCATTAAAATGTTAGAGGATGCTTATTGGACAATCCCCCATTGCCCTCAGAATATGACAAACTCCAAACTCCTCCGCATGGCCATGTCCAAGGCCTTATATGGTCTGGGCCAGACTTCCTCTGGCCTGTCTCCTGGCCTTTTCTCTTGGCCCCTCCCTAAACGCACCCTGTCAATAGCTGTGATTAGACCACATTTGCAGGTTCTGGAAGGGCCATGTCCTCCCACCCGGGAGGTCCCTTCTACCTGCAAGACCCTCTCCCCTCCCCACTCGCATCTGCTTGGCAAACTCCCACTCGTTTTTCAATACCCAGCTTATATGACCCTCCCTGGACAAGCTGGGCTCTCCTGCTAACCAGAGGCACCCTGTCCGCAGCTGTAACAGACCCCTTGCTCACACTGCACCCAAGCTTTTCGTTTCACTTTTCTCCGTTGCCCACTGGACTGTGAACTCTGCACGAGCAAGGATGGTTTTCTTCCTCTTTATCTCCCTAGAGCCCACCTCAGCGTCTGGTTCCTAGGAGACCCATCAGAGGATGTTCATGACCACACAAGTGGAGCCCACTTTAAAATCTTTCTGGAGAGGGACAACTCTTCCGGAAGGAGAGACACAAATTGCAGTAACTCTTCAGGAGAAGAGGAGGCCTGAGGTGAGAAACAAAACAACCCATCATCACACTGAGCTTTAGAGAGCTCTGTTGTGGGAACCAACAGGCCTGGTCTGGCCAGCTCTGTCCCCTGGTTGCTCCATGCCCCTGCATGAGGCAGTCCCTCCCCTCCTCATCTCTGGGGTCCCTCCCAGCACAAAGTGCCATGGTTCTGAGCGCTGGCAAGGTCGCCTCTGCCATCTTCCCTGCTCTTCTTCTGGTCTCTCTCTTTCCCAGAAACCTCCACTCAGAGTTCTTGGCCCATCACCACTGAGCCCCTCATCTGCTCAACCAAAATCTGACCTTCCTTGGGCATTTTACTTTAATATGGGACCACTGAAGACCCCATGGAAGGGTGCTAATGGAGGGATTCCAGGCACAAGACAGGCAATGGGCCAGATATCTGGTCAGTGGTGAGGGGTCCTTTGGAGACATGCCTTCCCTGCACCCCCCTCTCCCCCCGACTCATCACACAGCAGAAGCAAGAGCTGTTAGAACAGCTAGACCCCAGCAGACAGCAGGGAGGGTGCTGGCCTGCTAGAGAGTTCATACTGGTGGAATATCCTGAGGGTGGGACCCAAGCTCCTCATTCCTCATTCCATGGTTTCTTTTATCTGGTATTTCTGGGAAAGACAATGAGCAGGCAGACCGGAAAGTTACAAGCCAGTTTTGCCAATCCCTGCCAAAAATGCAGCAAAGCAAGCTGGAAGGAAGCTAGAAGGAGACTCCAGCCTCTCTTTAATTTCCTCTTCTGTTTTGCTTTGCATGCACCCCCCCGCCCATCCCACGTATAGTCTTTTTTGCCCTTGGGCTCTAACTCCAAAGGAACACTACTTCCCATCCCAGATGGAGGGGAAACCCACCCACCGTCCCTCCTGATGGTGTGCTGGCCACATTCGGGAAGGCTCTGGCTCTCCCTTGAGCAGCAAGGACTCTTGGAAGCACAAAATCAACCAGGAAACCCAATTCCCAGGCTAAGCTGGAAATACAGTGGGAAGAAAAGCTGGATAGAGCTCTCTCTCTCTCCCTCTAGACTGGAGTCAGGACCCAATTGGAAGCAAAACTAGGAAGGTGGTGGGTGGGAGAGAACATTCCAGTTCCCTGCCTCTGCAAGAGAAGAGTGCCTTCAGATGTTCCCATGACCAGAGTGCCCCGCCCCTACTCACAGCTCCTGGACATAGCTCTCCACGTTCTGCGTGTACACACGCACACACACGACAAATGCAGGTAAGTGTGGGAGAGAAAAAGAGAGGTCAGGATTGAGATGCTGTCTCTGTCTGGGCAAGTTATTTAACCACACTGAGCCTCAGCTTCTTCCTCTGCAAACTGGAGAAAATTTGCAGAATCGTGGTTAGAATTAAATGAGATAATACTTGCTACAGGACTTGCATGGACAAGGCCCTCCATAAAGGTGAATTTCTTCCTGGATTCTGGCAACCAGTTGTCATTTGAAAATGACAGACTAGGAAGTGGAAGACTTGGCTTCTGGCCCTAGTTCTTCCATCAACTAGCTTGGTGACCTCAGGAAAGTTACTTACCCTCTGCGTTTTTCACTCTCTCTCCTAATTTTTATGAGCAGCGTTTCTCAAACTATAGTATGCATCAGAATCGCCTGGAAGGTGTGTAAAACACAGATTGTTGGGCCCTACCCTTACAGTTTCTGATACAGTAGATCTGGGTGGGACTGTAGAATTTGTGTGTCTGACCAGTTCCCAGGCGATGCTGATGCTGCTGGCCCCAGGACCATGCTTTGAGAAGTAGAAGCAATCTAAGAACTCTTTCTGTTCTAACCATTTAATGAGTATTTTCCCCTAATCCACATTAATTTGTTAGTGACTGATGCTCATTTAATGTATTGTTCTTATGGCTATTTGCATTTTAAATACAATAATATCTTAACTCGAAGAGATTATCTACTTTTAAGGTGGACACAGTAGATCCCTAAAACATGCAACACGGAAGATGATTCCAAAACAAGGGCTTCCGGGGCGTCTGCAGCCACACTGTGTAGGCATCACCTAAAAGGCAGATCGTTCGGAAAGCTCTAGCTTCCCACGTGACTCAGCTGCACTTGGTTGATTACTGTTTGGGAGCACGATGTCTAAGACTGAGGAAAGGACCCCTGAAATCGGCCCACGGCCAGGCCCCATTGCTGGAAGCAGGGCTGTCAGTCAGCTGGTGACATTCTGGGTTCCCCAACCCCTGCCAGGGCCCTGGAGAGCAGCCTCCTGCCTGGGGTGGGCGGCAGAGCCCACGGCCTGCAGCCCCGGGGGCTGTCACTCTGCAGTGTCTCTGCAGTCTGGGCGTATAACCCCTCTCAGCTTTGCTCCCTGCTTTTGTGTGGCTGTGAGGCCTGTCCAGCCATGTGGCCAGGCTCTGTAAATGCTGCTGTCATTCTGCTGATGCTCTGGGCCTTGCCTCGGGGAAGAGAACTGCCCCTCAAGTCAATTATAGAGCGATGACACCCTCCTCCTCGGCCTCTCACCAGTCCCCCATCCAACAGGGCCCTTCTGCCTTTGGTGCACAGAAACATGAAGAGGGAAGACATCATTATATAGTGACACCTTCCATCCCCACCATGGTCTCAATATTTCTAATCACAAATTCAAGCATCTGGACACAGTCTTCAGGGGAAAAGGTCTATACTGAGAAAAAAAGCTCCCAGAAAGAATCCAGAGGTTGAAAGCAGAACTGAGGTCAAGCCCTCAGGGACCCAGCCTGGGCCCCCACACTGGCCTCATGCAGGTTACAGAGGATGGGGGAGGGGTCCCTACAAGCAAGCCCACCCCCAACCTGAGCATCATCCCACAAAGCACCTGGATTTGTTGTTCATGCATGTTGCAAACATTTACTAAGAGTCTGTTCAGTGTGGGCATTGGGTCAGGTGCTGGAGATCTAAGGATGAACAAGAGGTGGCCCCCAAAAGCTCCTGGTCTAAGAGGGAAGACAGCTGTACAAGTCATCACCACTACATGCAGCGAGTTGAAAATGAATGCAAAGTCTATGTGAGCTCAGGAGAGATAGTTCGCTCTGCTTGTTGTGGGGGAGGGTGGAGAGCAAGAGAAAGCACCACCAGGGAAGTGACATTTGAACTGGTCCTAAACGACAAATAGGAGAAAGCATATCTGGACAGGGGTAATATTCAAAATCTTTAACAACTGCTAAGGTCCAATCCCGGCCCAACTAGAAAAGATGCTGATTAAATAGGGCTGGTTAGACATATACATCTGCTTTTATTTTCTCCCCAAACCCTACTAAAGCGACAGTTTTTAAAAATTAAGTGTAAATACAAAAGAATGGGAAGAAGTGGAGAGGAGACAAAGCAATACAGTACAGGAAGCTGGAAATCGGATGGACAAGTGATAAATGGCTCAGGAATCCCAAAAAGCTGAATTCTAAGCCAGCAGTGGGGGAAGCTGAGAACCAACCTAATTTATACTGCAAAAGCCTCTTAACAGCTCAGAAATTAGTGGTAACCATCTCTCCTGAAAGCAAGAGTGAAGAGGAGAAAGGAGAAATGAGGAAGGTTAGTTGGCAGTCTGTTCAGGAAAGTTCTTTCCCTGATTAGTGACAGCCCCTTACCCAGCCCAGCAGAAGACAGAAGTTTATTCTTTGGAAAGGATAAATAGAGGCTTTCTGGACAGGGAGACACCAGGCAGAATTGAGGACAGACCTACCATGCTGAAAACAAAACAGGGGGATTAAAGAACATTCATTTGCATTCTGGTTACTGAGGCTCCAGTCCTCATCCACTAGAACTCAGAGCACCAACTCCCAGCATGTTACCCTCCAGGCAGAAGACAGATGAGCATTCCAGAGGATCCCAACCCAACTAAGAAGAAAGACTTCATGATCTTGACATTGAAGATTCCACAAGAAAAAGGCCCAACCAGATTATCCTCCAATGAAGCCCATAGTCGTCAAATCCCACCTGCACTCAGAGATTCTTAAATATGTGCAGATAAACAAGAATAACCAGACAGCTAAAGAAAGCATCAAAATCGAACAACAGAAACAAAACAAACAAACAAACAAAAAAAAACTTGGAAAAAGCAGAGACTGTAGTGCAGAGAGGAAAAAAAACTTGAAAAAAATTAGCATTAATTTCTTCACAGAGATGGTGCGCAATCATAAAACAAGAACAGGATGATATAAAAAGGAACATATAAGAACAAAAAAAGAGAATTCCTATCAATTAAGAATGTGATAATAAATGAATCATTCCATAGAAGGTTGGAAGGCAAAGTTGAGGAAATCTTCCAGAAATAAATCAAAAAGACGAAGGGACAAAAAAGAGGAGAGAAAAGTCAATAAAACCAGAGAAACAGTCCAGAAGGTCTACTACCCAAATGACAGTCTTAGAAAGACGAAGCAGGAAAAATAAATAAATAAACAAAAGTAGTAAAGCATTTACAAAACAAAATTTCCTGAGCTGAAGGACTAGCATTTATACATTGAAAAGGCCTGCCAAGTGAGCCCTTAGATAAAAATATAAGCACAATTGATAAAAATAGATGTACTGGGAGGCAAAGCACATCATCATGACGTTTTAGAACACTGGAGTGAAAACAAAAACATAGCATGTTCATGGATTGGAAGACTCAGTATGAAGATGTCAGTTCTTCCCAACGTTATGGATTCAACACAATTGCAATCAAAATCCCAGAAATCTATTTTGTAGATATTAACAAAGTAATTATAAAGTTTATATGGAAAAGCAAAAGATCTGGAATAGCGAATACAATTCTAAAAAAGAAAAAAAGTTGAAGGACTTGCACTACCCAATTTCCAGACTTCTATAAGGCTACAATAATCAAAACAAAGTAGTTATTAGCAAAACAATAGACGCATGGGTCAGCAGAACAGAACAGAGAGCCCAGAAATAGACCCACACAAATGTAGTCAACTGATCTTTTTTTTTTCCTTTTCTTTTTCTTTTTTTAGAGACAAGGTCTCACTATGTTGCCCAGGCTGGACTTGAACTCTTGGGCTCAAGCAATCCCCCCACCTCAGCCTCCTGAGTAGCTGGAACTACAGGTACACACCACCACGGCCAGTTCATCAACTGATCTTTGACAAAGGAGCAAAGACAACTTAGTGGAGAAAGGATAGTCTCGTTAACAAATGATGTTAGGACAATTGGATGTCTATACAGATGCTCCATGACTTACAATGGAGTTACAGCCCAATAAACCCATCATTAAATTGAAAATATCTTAAGTCAAAAATGCATTTAATACACCTAACCTACCAAACATCACGGCTTAGCCTAGTCTACCTTAAACATGCTCAGAACACTTACATTAGCCTACGGCTGGACAAAATCATCTAACATGAAGCCTATTTTATAATTAAGTGTTGAATATCTCATGTACTTTATTAAGCACTGTACTGAAAGTAAAAACAGGATGGTTGCATGGGTACTGAGAGTATGGCTTCTACTGAATGTGTATTGCTTTTGCACCTTTGTAAAGTCAAAAAATCATAAGTCGAACTATCGTAAGTCAGGAACCAACTGAATGTTAAAAAGTGCACCAAAACACACTTTACACCTTACACAAAAAATCAAAATGGATCAGAGACTTAAATGTAAAATGCAAAATTATAAAACTTCTTGATAAAAAAAATGCAGAAAATCTCCATGAACTTTGGTTTGGTGATGAGTTTTTAAATACAATGCCAACAGCACAGGTGTTGAAAAAACACAGATGTTTGAAAGAAAAAAATGGTAAGGTAGACTTATTAAAATTAAAAACTTCTGATCTATGAAAGACAATAGTAAGAGAATGAAAAGACAAGCCCCAGACTGGAAGAAAATATTTGCAAAACACATATATGAGAAATGACATATATCAAAATATACAAACAACTCTTAAAACTCAACAATGAGAAAACAAACAACTCCATTAATAAATGGGCAAAGATCTGAACAGATACCTTGCCAAAGAAGATACACAGATGGCAAATAAGTGTATAAAAAATGCCCAACATGATTTGTTATGAGGAAATTGTATATTTAAACAACAATAAAATCCTACTTCATACCTTTTATAATGGCTAAAACCCCAAAACTCACAATACCAATAACTGTCAAGGATATGAAGCAATAGGAACTCTTATTCACTGCTGATGAAAGTACAAAGTAGTACAGCTACTTTAGAAGCCAATTTGGCAATTTTTTTAACAAAACTAACATATCTTACCATACAGTCAAACAGTCATGCTCCTAGGTATATACCAAATTGGTATGAAAACTTATGCCCACATAAAAACCTGTATGTGAATGTTTATAGCAGCTTTATTCATAATTGTGAAAAATTGGAAACCACCAAGATGTCCTTCAGTAGATGAATGGATAAAGAAATTGCAATAGAGTTGACCCTAGAACAATGTGGGGGTTAGGGGCACTGACCTCTCACACAGTTGAAAAATATGCATATAACTTTTGACTCCCCAAAACTTAACTACTAACAGCCTTGTTATGACCAGAAGCCTTACCAATAATATAAAGTTAATTACCACATTATTTTTTACGTTTTATGTATTTTATACTGTATTCTTACAATAAAGTAAGCTAGAGATAAGAAAATATTATTAAAAGAAATTATAAAGAAGGGAAAACATATTTACTATTCATTAAGTGGAAGAGGATCATCATAAAGGTCTTCATCCTAGTCATCTTCATGTTGAGTAGGCCGAGAAGGAAGAGGAGGAGGAGGGATCAGTCTTGTTGTCTCAGGGGTAGCAAAGATGGCAGAAAATTTACATCTGAGTAGACCTATGCAGTTCAACCCTGTGTTATTCAAGAGTCAATTGTACATCCATACAATAGGATATTCAGTGACAAAAGAGAAATGATCTACCAAGCCACAAGAAGATATGGATAAATCTTAAATGCATATTGAAAAATTAAAAAATTCAATTTGGAAAGGCTACATACTATATGATTCTGATTGTAGAACATTCTGGAAAAGGCAAAACCATAGAGATGGTAAACCAGTGGTTACCAAGGGTTCAGGGGGAGAAAGAAGGTTGAATAAGTACAGCACAGGGGATATTTAAGATGGTGAAACTATTCTGTATGATATTGTAATGGTGAATGCAAGACATTGAGCATTTGTCAAAACCCACAGAATTTTATAGCACAAAAAGTAAACTTTAATGTATGAAAATTTTTTAAAAAATTATTTAGAAATTGGAGGGATCCCAGGACAGAATGTGTAATGTGACCAAAAAAATCTAAATGTATCACAAATACATCAAATCTGCTCACTGGCGAGGCTGCAGAGTAAGGTGCTGACCTAAGAAGCTTTGGAAATAAGTGCAGCATATAAGACTAAAAGCAAAAGGAACTGTACGTAGCACTGTACTCTAATCGATAAAGTTGTTTTTCATGACTACACATGTATACTGGAACTGCATGTTAAGTAAATGGATGGCAGGTGCTGGGAGCCAGGTTTCTCACTGTTGGAATGGGCAGTTACAAACAAGCAAAGAGAAGAGGCTGAAATGATCTATATGATAATAAATTAGAATGAACTCATATTTAGCTTAATGAAGATATAGATGGTTACATATGGAAATATTTACAGATACGTGTATATATAGTCATTAGTCCATGACGCATATATGTCCTAGCTCTGCCATCTGAGAAAGCCTAGAAGCAATGACCCCCTAGCTATGAGCACATCAAATGCTGAGATCTTGGTTTCTAATACCATTCTCTAATCAAGGGAACTAGGGCTCCTTGGAGAACTGGCTGATTCCAGGACTAGAGCAGAAAATATACAAGATGAGCCTAGAGTGTCATTTCATGCCAGAAACGTAAAACATGTTCACACACACACACACACACACACACACACACACGATGAGGGGCGGCATATATGTCAGAGGAATAGAGGAGCCAACTGAAAGAGTTACCAGCAGCCAAAGCTGGGACAATTTAAACAACAAAGTAAATAAACTAGCACTGGATTATAATCAAAAGTATAAAGTTAATATCCATCAGTCCACAGTACTATGAATAAATAACCGAATAAGTAAAACAAATGGGAGAGACAGACAAATCTCCTGTGCAGGACAACTCTAAATAATTTATGTAGATACTCCATCCCTAAGCAGGTGAGCGTAACTCCCATTCTGTAAGTATGAACTGTACACAGTGACTTTCTTTCAAAGAGAAAATTATGAAAAGGGAGGGGGGAAGAGTAACTTTACAGTGGAAAAACCTGATAAACATTATCCCAAGCCAGGTGATCAAAGTTAACATCAATAATGACAACTCATAGTGATAGTATATACCCTTGATTCGATGTGATGATAATGGCACATTACCTCTGTGATCCTCATCCCCAAACACGTTATTTCGATCTAATCATGAGAAAAACACTGGATATATCCCAATTGAAGGACATTCTACACAATACATAACCAGTACTCCTCAAAATGGTCAAGGTCAGCAAAAACAAGGAAAGTCTGAGAAACTGTCATAAGCAAGAGGAGTCTAGGGGGACATAACTATTCATGTAATGTGGTGTCCTGGCTGGGATCCTGAAACAGGAAAGAGCATTGGGGAAAAACTAAGGAAATCTGAATAAAGAATGAAATTTAGTTAATGATAATATACCAATATTAGTTCATTTACTGTGACAAATGTACCATACTAATGTAAGATATTAATAATAGAGGCAACTGGGTGTGGAATATATGAAAATTTTGAAGTATCTTCACAATAATTCTGTAAATCTATAACTGTTTTAAAATAAAAATATTTTTCAAAACTCCTACAATCTTTCAGTGAGAAAAAACAGGAAACATACAAAGGATCAAGTATCAGAATAGTTTCAGACTTCTTAATGATAATGGTGAAATCTAAAAGACACTGGCAAAATGCCTTTGAAATTATGAAGGAAAACAATTTCAAACTAGAATTCTATATCCAGCCAAACTATCTATCAAGTGTGATGGTAGAATAAAGAGATTTGTAGACATTCCAAGTTTCATATGATTTATGTCCCATGTACCACTTCTTAGGAAGTTACTCAAAGATGTGCTCCACAAATATAGGGGGGTAACCAAGAAAGAGGGGGCCATGAGATATATGAAACGGAAGATACAAGACAGGAAGCCATCAAAGTACCCCAAGTAAAGGTGACCCTAAGATGATAGTTATGCACCAGGCATAGATACCAGTCAGTGCAGAATGAAGCACTTCAGAGGCACAAAGAGAGATTTCTCCAAGAAATATGAACATTTTAAGAAGAGATTTAGACAATGGTAGAGATTCAGAGATGGAATTAGTAATAAGTACATGGAATCATAAGCAAATAAAAATAATGCAATGATCAACTCTAGGGAAAACAAAGAGTGACTCAAGAAAGAAACAGCAGCACAGACATAGCAGATGGTTCACCTGGGAAGAGTGTGTACACAGCCAAAACAACATAACTGCTCAATATTTATCTGACCAAAATTATGACATAAATAAGTTGGGAGGATGAGGGGGATAATGAGTCAGTCAGCTTCTGCTTGGCTATACTGCAGTAACAAAAGAAATCTCAATGACTAACAAGAACAAAAGTGTTTCTCACTGATGCAACCTTGCAGCACAACCACGGGTCAGCTATGGCTGCTCCACACGTCCTCTTCATACCAGGCTGAAGAGTCAGCCACTCTTTGGGACACGTCCACTCTCTTGGCAGAGGGAAAAGAGTAACTTAACCCGGTCACACAATGGCATTTAAGCTTGTGATCAGAAGTGGCATATAACCCTCCCACTCACATGCCACTGACCACGTAATCAGTGGACCAAGCTTAATGTCAATTATATTATTCCCTTCACAGGGAAGCAAGTCACATGACAATGGAAACAGGCGGAACATCCATTTACAGGGGGCAGTGAATCAATTGGGAACAATTATATAGCTCTGCGGTCCCCAACTCTCAGGCCATGGACTGGTACAGGTCCATGGCCTGTTAGGAACCGGGCCGTACAGCAGGAGGTGAGCAGTGGGTGAGCGAGTGAAGCTTTATCTGTATTTACAGCCGCTCCCCATCACTCGCCATCTCTTGCCGCCCCCACCCCCATCCATGGAAAAATTGTCTTCCATGAAACTGGTCCCTAGTGCCATAAAGGTTGGGGACCGCTGAATAGCTGATGAATGTATATGCGTACTACAGTGAAAGGGGGTGGGTAGGTACAATGAAAGAAAGTGAAATTCTCTCCTTGCACTAATGGGAAGCCAACTGATAATGCCTAAGGCTGAAAAATCAAGAAATATCCACTTATGCATGTGATTTAGAAATATGGCCATAAGTATAAAAATTCAGGAAAAAGAATTGAAAAGAGTTGCTTATGAAGAAGAGGGCATGGCGGGTGTGGAAGTAGGGGATTATTATTTTTCATAGTAAGGCTGTAAAATTATTTCCTAAGACTTACTACTATAAAAAATTACAAAAAACGAGGCCAAGCAGCTCTCAGCCACTAAACTTCACTATGCCATGGTTACTTTTCACTCTGTTTTCGATGGTAAGAAGTATATAAATCTCTTTACTTTAAAAACAAAGGAAGTGAAATCGTTGACAGCTGCTATTATAACAACACGCCTTCAAAACCCACCACCTGGTGTCACACATCCTCAGTGATGATACTCCTTCCCACGTAAGAGAAACCTAAACATTCTTTACTTTCTTTCAGTCAACTCTATATTATCCTAGCCACAAAAGAAGGATAATGGAGAAACCCATAATAGAACATAACTCAAAAGTCACACGAATGACTTCAGATGCATTCGTGTTGTTGCTGTGCAGATTTGCCTTATTAAGTCTGCATAACTCCAGCTAACATTTAAATTCTTAGCCTATACACAGATTAGGTTAGGAGAAATTATACTAAAAGCCCTTGAAATAGCATGACTTGGAGGTAAAAAAAAAAAAATTACTCGAAATAATAAAACAAAAGCAGCTGACCAAGAGTTGATATTCCTTTCCCCTCTACACCCTCCAGGTATACCCTGCATCTTGAAAGATGTAAAAGTGGAAGGCAAGGTAAACATTTGGTTATCGTCTAATAGGAACTCAGATTTGGCCCAATATTTTCTTCTTTACTTCAGCAGGCCACGTGAACTTTCTTTTACAGGCATCACATCACACTTGATTTCAGTACCTAAGCAAAACTGTAGGTAAGGGGACCTCAGTCTCAGAAGCCCAGGAGTCGAACTGTCAGCCCCGCTCACACCCTCACACTCGCCAGACCACTGGCTCAGGTCCATGTAGAGTTCCCCTTCGTTAACAATCCATTAGAGAATCCCCCCAAAACAAAAACTTTTGTAGAAAACAAATTCAATTATCGTATCTTTCAAACTGATGGGGCTTAAATGCAAGAGAATACTTTTCACCGCATTTCTTTTTGTACTTTTGATGTCTAGATTGTCTAAAATTAAAAATACATATACATTTTTAAGCATCAAAAGGGGAAGAAAGGCATGTAAGAGTTTAGCATGTCGTGGTGACAGCAAACAGCAGGGCGCGGTCAGGGTTGTGGTGCCTGTGTGAGGCTGGAAGGCCGTTCTGGAAGCCAGGCTTGACAGGGACCCTGGCCTGCGATGCGAGTCTGGGCTGTAAGGTAGGCATCACACACACAATCCTGGGGCAGAATAATTGTAGGCGTCAGGACTAGTGGGAGGGAGGGACTCTGTCCATGTGCTCAGGCCTTTCTGCAATATCTCATTTTAAATCACAAGAGCCTGAACTAGAACAGTAAGAATGAAAATAGAACCAATGGAAGGAAGTCAAAAGATACTAGCGTGGTAGAATCAGCAAGATTTGGGAACGGCTTCAATGAAGAAGGTGAAGAAAGGATGGAAACAAGAAACAAGGCTTGAGCAAGGGTTAGTCCTCATCCCAGGACAAGCCCCCGCCACAGCCTCTGACACGGCAGAAGCACCTTCTCGACTGTCTCAGTCGTAGGAATCATGCTTGGCAAGCACAGCCTCAAGACAAATCCACCTGCACTCATACCTGCAGCACACCCCACCACGCTGGGAACTGGGGGTCGAGAACATGACTATGGACAGTCAGGAAGCCGCTGTCACTAAACCTCAGAACAGAAGCTGCTGGAGACTGGAGGGTGTGGTTAGAAAGCTGGGAGAGGGCGTAGGGAAGACGTTGCAGGTTAGATGTTGAGTCATGGTACCCGGTGCAACCTCTCATCACAGCCAACATACCAAAACATACCCGCATGCTTTGCTGCATGGGTTTACTACACTGATCTTAAAGTTGAGGTGAGGCGCAGGGGACCCAATATGATATTTTGTGGACACGCATTATTCAATGTTCATTACTTTCTGGTCTGCAGATCTCTTTTCAATCTGAAGTCCATATTTTTCTTTTTGGGTCTCCAGTATTTCTGCAGGCCAGCGTAGGCCCTAGCAGTACCTACAATGCCCCGCAGTGTGTGGCAGCTAGGAAGCCGCTGACGACCTCTGCTGAGGCTGCCTGGGGCCACTGGGTTAGAACACCATAACGAGGAGCCACGGTTGGGGTTTCAGTTCCTGTCCTAGCCGGCTGGTTATGCACAGCCTAGCAATTACATATCCCATTTTGGGGGTATAGCCAGAAAGGGTGGATGGCACCATATGAAGTCACCCCAACAAGTCTGAATGCACGTGCTGTTACGTGGGTAAAACATGTCCCACACAAAGGCAGTCCTGCCCAGAACGCACATACCCTCTGGAGCAGAAGGCAGCAGTGCAGACGTGCACAGGGAAGGGACTGAGCATACAAAAAGTCCCTTTAACCTCTTCCAGCTAGCAGTTCAGAAAAGCACAGGAAACCCTCGATATTTGCAGAGTCGTGATTTGTGGTTTCAAACATGCACAGGGCTGCCTGCTCCTCACCGCGCGCCAGCCCACACGGTGTGCTGCAGGCAGCCAGAGTGGCAGACACACAACACGGCCCATGTGTCTCTGCATGGCTCTCCTCTCGGAGTGGCCTTCTCGGCTGCCCTGATTCCGCAAGGGGGAGATTTTCCCCCTCCCCCAAATATACTCTTTTTAACCCCTTATGGTTTACTCACAGAATCCCATGATGCTTGAACCAGCAGGCAGGGGTCTGGCGGACCCAACCCCCACCTTTTCTGACTCCTCACCCATTATCCTCTGTCCCACCCCCTGCCTAACGTCTGCTAAGAGGCTGCTCTCTCTGGTTAACACACGAGGCTGAACTCTTGACTCAGGAGGCTTCTCCATCCACTCCAAGGACAATCAGTGTGCTGTCGTGCTTGACTCAGAAAAATATGTCCTCTCCCCTGCCCCTCACCACTACCACTAATAGCTAGAATCTTCTAGGCCAGATGCTGAAAGGTGGAAAGAGCAGATGGAGGAAAGGGCAGAGGGCACATGCTCAGCGTCTGTAGGGGAGGAGCATGCGCCAGCCCAACATCCAGGTGCACCTGGATTCTAAGCCTGTCGCTTCCATCCGTTCGACAAGTACCAGCAGCCACCCCAGCCAGTGCAGCGAATGCCAACAAAGAGGCACTGATACTTCCCAAAGAGGGGAATGCAATCTAAGCTGCAGAGGCTGGATTTATCCACAGTGACCATATTTTTCAAACCACAAATCAGAGCTGTTCTGGAAAATCCAGGTCATAGAATAGCAGGAAATATACAAAAACAACCTTGAGTGTAGGATGACGGGGCACAGCCTGTGTACAGATGTGCTGGGAAAATGCAACTGGGAACCTGAATAAATTCAAGGGCCCCACATCACCCAGTCTCTGTAAGGACTCAGTCAAAGATGCAGAGTCTGGCCACCCAAAATAATTGGAAGGAAATTCCAGTCTCGTTTTGCTTCATCTCAATGAATGTTATCACATACCACTCGATAACCAATAGAAACATTACTCAAGTCGCCCTTTCTGCCGTCCCCAAATCTCCCACACCTCTCTGAAGCCTCTCCTTTGGAAAACCTTCCAAACCTTCTCGATGCCCAGCACACAGCTTCTCCATCATCTCTCTCCATTACCGGCCCACAGTGCTGTAGGAGCAACTCGTTCCAGTGGAATGATCCAGGAAGACTTCTCGGAGTAGGAGGCATGTATGGCGAATTTTAAAGGATGAGATGGATTTTAATAGAAGTGAAGTTAAGAACATTCCCATTGAGGGGCTACAATGAGCAAAAACCAGGAGGGGGCATAAAATGTCATGCCATGTTTAGAAACAGCAAAGTGGCTGGGGTCAGGGTGTGCAAGGACACAGAGACAATGAGACTGAGAGGCAGTTGAAGGCTGGTCAAGAGTGGATTTGGAGGTCTCGAGTCTGAACTCATTGTAGGTTTTCTGGTAGAAACATGAAGTGTCCCAAATAGCATTCCAGGAAGCCCCACTGGGTGGGTTAGAGAGGAGGACACCAGTAAGGAATGTACTGCATCAACCCCCCCCCCGCCACGCCAGCCTCCAGTTTAACAGACGCTCAAAGTGAACGGGGTTTATTTCTAATAGGCGGTTGCAATGGACACCACTGGAAAACGTGGTCATCTGAAATCCACAGATAACTCCCAGGTCTCATTTTAGCATCACTCACAGCCAGCTGCCTCCTCTCACGAATCTCTTCCCTGAACTTCAGTAAGTTGCAACACAGATGAGTTTGACCTTCACGTCTCTTGGCCTCGACCTTCCCTCGAGTCAGAGAAACTAGCATTGAGATGGGCCACAGAGGGAGGGGCAGTGAGAACAAAGAACACAGGCCCGGGCCACCCTAACTTGCACACACACACACGCAAGGGTTAACTTTACCAGAAGCGGCACACCAGCTGATAGCATAGCATAATAAAAAGCACCATTTGACAAAAAGCCTGGTTTTCACCCTGTCTACTGGTCTCATCGGCCGTGTGGGTTTGCTTCATAAGCCTGTTTCTCTCCTTCCCAGTGAAATCCCAGCCGTGCTATAAAACTCACTGAGCCACCAAGCCACCCTAATCACCCCCGCCCTCTCTGCTGGCACTCTCCTGAACATCTTCAACGCCAGTGTGCCACCTAATCCCAATGCCATCTTGTTTTTCTTCTTTTTCATTTTGTTTCAATGGATATTCACATCTTCTCCCAATGAGGAAATGTGTTCACTAAGGGCAGGAATGACATCGTACATTTTCACACTCTTTCCCACAGTACCCTGCAGTGTGCTGGGCATATAGGAAGAACAGAATAAACTGTTGCTGAGTCACTGGTTGTTTAAAAAGTATTTTTAAAATATAGCAGTGCTCATTTTTGCTTTCTTTTTTATACTGGGAAATCCACGAGAAAAGTTGGCTTTAGCAAACTGATTTTGAAATCATTTAAACATTATTTCATTTAAACTGACAAATACTAGTATCATAGAAGTTGGGGCTGGAAGAGAGACGTGTGCAACTCAGTCCGACTTACCTGGAAGTAACTGGGACACAATTGATCTAGAACAAGCAGGGGTAAAAGGAGTCTGCAGAAGTGTGTATCAGTGCTTAAAAATGATGTTCTTAAGCATTCAAACGTTTCACTCTCTCATCTTGTTTACAGGATTAATTTGGCCTCCCCTGCAACCTCCCAGTCTTTACTGGGACTGAGTTCCACTTCAGCCCAACCCTGTCTGAGTCATCACGCTTTCTAAATAATTGCCCTGCAGTCTGAACTGACGTGGAGGCTCCAGGCTGGGAGTAGCAGGTAACTTCGTAGGCTGCAAACCACATTCTGTCATTTGTTCACAGTGATGTTCAGAGCCGCTTAACTCTGCGTGTGTGCACGTGCTGGGCCTGCCCGCGGGCCTTGTAAGCACCTGCGGGTCTGCACCACCCTGTAGATGGGGTCGCAGAAGAACAGGGTGAAGACGGCAGGCCTCAGAGACAGACAGAAACATGTGAAGTCGATTCCTGACTCTGCTACTTCCTAGATACATGATCCAGAGCCAGGCCCTTCACTTCCAGGACTCTTGGATGCCTTGCCCTTCAAGGAGTGTTGTAGAGATTAAAATTGTGTGTAAGCACTTAGCCCAGTGCCTGGCACAGGAAACCATCAATACGCGATCATGATGGGCAGGATTTCCTTCGGGTGTTCCCCGGGGGGGAACTCACAGCCTCACCCTCCATCCAGGCCATGCCAGCCTACTTGTTTACTGACGAGGCCAACTGAAGCCACATTCCCGTGCAGTGAGGCTCCCCCCCGATAAAAATTGAACAATTGGATCAATACAGAGAAGGAGGAAGCTCAAAGGGAAAGCAAGAGCCAAGCTCCGTAATGCGCTAGTGATTGTGAAGAGCCCAGCACAGTGCCTGGCACACAGAGGCATTTAACGCATATTTTTGGATGATTCAATGAATGAACAAATGCTCTCTGAATTACCTATTTGTGGGTTTCTCTAGACCCCCTTCTCCCCACTGGGAGATGCTCTATACTTATGGAGCTGGAGTCAGAGGATTTCCAACAGAAAAACATGTTTAGTGTGGTTAAAGGTGCCGTCACCGGTGTCAGACGAAACCATGCCCATCCATGCAAAGGGACGAGGGCTGGGGTGGAAGCCCTGAATGGAGGAGAGGCTGCTGGTTGTCCAAACATACCTGTGCTGCTTTTCTGTATTAATTAAAATCAATAATTATTTTTGTCTAACTACAAAAGCAATATATGTTTACATAAGAAAAAACAGGAAATACAGATAGGCTAAAACAGGGATATTTTAATTCTACTCACATTTCAATATTCATTGTCCTAGACTTTTGATACGCACAGATACATTCTCATCGACATGGAATCATACCAAAAACGTGTCCTTTGCTTAGTAATTTATTTTGATCATCTTTCCAAAGTACTACATATTCTTCTCCACAGAACTTATTTCCTTGGTCTGGAGAAGAGAGTCATTTTTTAATTAGTTTTTTAACACGCACACATCACGAAAGCAAGACATATGCAAAAAATTCCAACAGCATCAAAGAGTGTAACCAAAATGCCAAGTAAAAGCCCCTCCCACTACCCTGCCCAGTCACAGTCCCAAGAGGTAACACTTAGAGCTCTATTTTCCATAACTGCTGGTGATTGTTTAAAAATCGTAATCACATCACATCCCTCACCTTGCAGCACAGCCTTCCAACCCTTCCAACAGCTTCGCACCGAGAGTCAATTCCAGCCTCGCCCAGGGCCTGCCCTTCTGAGCCTCTGCTTCTCCACTGGGAGAATGAGACGCTGTTCCCCCTCCGCCAAGGTACGGTCCCAGCCGCAGCCGGCCACGGTTCTGCCACCCACATGCCTATCTCCAAAAGAGACCGCATGTTAATCCCTCCGGAGACGCTGAGAGGCAAGCCGCAGTGGCAGCCAGTAGGGTTGGGCGGTGGCTGGGTCCCCGTCTCCTCTGCCCTCAGGCCTTTGCAACTGACCAAGGACCCTGTCTCTGGCTCTCGTGTTCTCCGTCCCGGACTATGGGGCCAAACGCAGGAGGACAATGGCGTGGGCTAGAAAGCCACGACGGGGCCAGGCTGCAGCAGACCTGAGCTCCCACCCTCCTTCTGCTAATGACTAGCTGTGTGGCTTAAACCCTCCAAGTTTCCATTTCCTCATCTATAAAACGAAGTGGCTTAAATAGAGCCTCAAAACCCCTTCCAGCGCTCACGCTCAATTCCAGAGAAGCGAAACTATGGCTCCTGAGTGACGGCCACCACGTGATGGCAGTGCCCTCAGCACCAAGCCAGCCAAGTGAAGGGAAGTCCTCTCAGTACGGGCCTAGTCGGCTGAAGCCCCGAGCTAGACTCGGCTAGAGGATGTCTCTCAGTGTCCTTTACTCTCCATGATTTTAACCAACAAGAAACATGGGGCCCAGAGGTCGGAAGGAACATGCTCGACTTGCCATGGCCCAGTGGCAGACCCAGGATGGAAGGCCCAGTCTACCTGCCTCTCAAGATCTCTTTTATGCAATTTCTGAGTGCATTTCATTGGATTTTTGATATGCAAGTCAGCCAACTATATTTTCTAGAGAAAAATAAAACTCTTTATTAAATTAACCAGAATTACCATGTTCACAAAAATAATACAGAATCCATATTCTGGTCCTCAGCTGCTAACAATCACTGCTTAACTTAATGCTCCTGCTATCTAGAGCTGTGCTTCTTAAACTTAAGAGTTTACCAGAACCTCCTGGAAGGCCTGTTAAACTTGATTGCTGGGCCCACCTGCGGAGTTTCTGATTCAGGTGGTCTGGGTGGAGTAGGGCCCAATAACGTGCACCTCTCCCGGGGTCCCAGGAGATGCTGATGTTGTAGCCTAGGGCCCCCATTTAGAGAACTACTGTCTAAGACACTCCTATCTTCTTGGCTCACCCAGTTTGTAGAGGCTCGAGGAAAGCTTTAAGACTCCTAGCTATCTCCTTTAGGTGTTAAAACCCTTACAGCCTTTCAATTGTCCCAGCTCTACTGCCATTGTTTTACTGTTACGACTTTGCTCCTCCGTTTGGGGTCTGCCGCCTACCTACTTCTTCCCTCTCTGGCGCCCAGCACTCGGGAGAGCTTGGCTTTCTGCCCCACGAGCTGGCTTTCTGCTCCACTCCAGCTGGCAAGGGCTGAAAGGAAAGGCCTTCTAAGCAAGGATCCCAGCAGGATGAATTCCCTGTGACAGTCCCCTGAATCAGAGGGAAGGACTGTTCCCCTTTCAAAGCTAAGATCTTCCCTTCCCACCAGCCATGGGATGTCTACTAAGTACTCGCATCTACATACAATCAGTTCCTTCACTAACTTTTCTTTTAAAGCTTTGAATCCTTAATGATCAGATGGCCTTTTTTTAATCCCAAAATATAGTTTTTTCAGAACTTTCTTTCAACACACACACACACACACACACACCAACAGAATGCAACAAGGATTTAAAACAGTGTTTCTGTACAGAAGTCCAAGTGCAAGCTGTGGCTGTGTTTCTCTGTTTGGCCTAATTTCTTGCCTGGAGTTATTAGGTATGATCAAACGATTGCTGCTTTTCGAATAAAGGCATTAAGTTAGGAAGTTCTCCACTTGAGCCCCTCTCCTTTCGGGTCGCTAGATGATGAGGATTTCTTAAAAATCAGGCTGGGAGTGTTACAGCTCTTTCAAAATTTGTCTAGCAAGCTTTCTTGTTTTTACTGGAAGCACCTCTCCCTGCAAAAAGAAATCAGGCTGGGATAGCACAATGTCCTTACCGAGAGTGCTTTAAGTAGTGAGAAATAGCTCTCCATAGGTACACAAGAAACCTAAGAAGGAGATAAATGCGTCACTGGTGACTTCGCATTGCCTTTCTGCCGGCGGCTCCCTCCTGCCCACGTGAGGCCATCCCTGCAGGGCGATGCGACACGAAGGCCGGGAAAGCCAGGAGATCAGGAGCCAGTCTCGGCTCTACTGCTGACTGGGGAGTGTCCCTAGACCACTTACTTCAGCTCCAGGGACAATATCTGGCCCAGATGACCTCAGAAATCCGCTTCGGCACTGCCTGTTAGTGAGAACCGGAAATGGTTTGGGCCAAATGTGCTAATGAATATGCTTTTGATGTGACAATACCTTGGCATCTGTGAACTCTTAATGACCAGTGAGGAACTGCCCTTGTCCAAGCCCTGAAGAGCCCCGCCTGCCGGGGAGGGGCCCTGGCCAGAGTACCGGTGCCCCCTCCTCCAGCCGGGCCTGCTCCAACCAGCGCACACTCCCTGGCCCCCGGCTCCCTCCCGCAGGGAAGGTGATGCGAAGAGAACACACCTGCACAGGCTTGGAACAAAGAAGTCACTTTCCCTTTTCTTCCTCTCTGCAGTCGCTGCCTCACTAATACCCTCTTCCCCCAACTCTCTCTCTACATGTATATAAAAAGTTAATCACTGAATTGTACACCTAAAACAAAGTGAATTTCATGGCATGTAAACTATACTTCAATAAACCTGTTAAAAATATTTAAAGAACTTTTTAAGTGTAAAGAGATTTCATTTTATTCTTCTCTGAATAGGCTCTGAATCAAAACTAAAGGCAGTTTTGGTCAGGACACCTTCAGAATGATCACACACACACACACACACACACACACACACACACACACACGGAGAACTACAGCAAATCCCCCTAATTGAAAATAAGCCACAAAGGGCAGAATCTGAGAGGCATCAAGATGATCATGACCAACCCGAGGTCGGCAGGCTCAGGCTGGGGAGTGAAGAATGGTCACCCCTTCGCCTGCTGGAAAATGATGTTCCTTTGCTTTCAGGAAGCCGGGACCTTCCCAGACACCCAGAAAGGCATAAAGTTCCCAATATTCAGGGCGCTCTTTGCAACATTTACTTTCTGATTGGGCATCAGAAGAACCAAGCAGACAACACAATGAAGACACCACTGGCACCCCCTTCCCAGTCCCAGCCTGTCTCCAGTCCCAGGGACCCCAGGCTGCCAATGCGCCGGTGGATTCTGCAGTATTTCTATCACAGCCACCGCACTTGACAATTTCCACGGTTCAGCTATGTAACTCTCCCTACACCGAAATGGGGTAGAAGAGACTTCAACTTGGCATTCTTTTTTTCCTAAACTTCAAAAATTAAACCTCCATGTGACCTTTTTTTTCTTTTTTAATTCAGGTATGTTTTACCCGCAAGACCTTAAAAATGTCTCAGAAGTTTCTTTTCTCCCTGCTACTCTATTTTGTTTGGTCAACTCAAGCTGCCAATGGCAAATTCTCTACTGATTGATTAGAGGGTGGCGTGTGGGTGGCTGGATTTTCTGGTGGAGCTGGCTTGAAAAAACAATTTCTGAAGAGCTCTCTGCCTGGTCACAGAGTTCAGCTGAGCCAGAGGCTCAGGAAATGACTCAAGCTAGGGTGTAAGGGATGAGAGATCCGAACCTGGGAAAGATCAGATGCAGTAGGTTCATTTATTTTGACAAATCTCTTCTTGTTAAGACCATAGCACATTGTGCCATGTATATGACATATTTGGAAAGGTAATGAAGTCTGGGGAGTAGGCAGCATAACTCAGCTCCCAGCTATTAAATCTTTGCTTAGAAGTAGGATAAAGTCAGAGATTTGTGTGTGTGTGCACGTGCGCGCATATGTGTGTAAAAATTATAAGGCTGGTACATTAGCAGGGGCAAAAATTAGCCAGGTTCTACTACAATATTGAGATTTAGAACATCAGAGTACAGTGACTACATTTTTCTGTAGAGATCTTTACAGCTATTTGAAATTATGAACCCATAATATGCAAATGCACGAGGCTAAGAAATACACATTCTTGGCAGAGACTGAAGATGTTATAATGTGTGCTGTAAATGGCGACGTGTATGTGTATAAAATCAGCGCGCACATACTAACTGGTCGATTATCCCCTCTAAAACCACATATAAATTCTTCTGACAGGAATTGGAATTTTGCACACATCCCAAGAATGAACTGACTCTTAATGTGCTGTGCGTGTATAAAAAAGCATCAGAAAGGGTCACCAAGCTCAGGAAGAGAGCTTTCTGATTCTCGAGCGTGACAACAAAGGGTTTGGGGGTTACCTTGTCCTTCTGAGCATGATCATTATAATATTAGTCATAGTCGATAATATTTATCAAGTTCTGGGCTCTGACAGCCACTGTGTTGGGTGCTTTCCATCCACAATCCCATTTAAGGAGAAAGAGAGAGAACGTGTGTGTGTGTGCGTGTGCGTGGCAGAGGGGGGTGGCAGTGGTGTGTAGGAACGTGGGTGAGTGTGCATGTGTGTGTTCTATGCAAATGCTTTACCACCCTGGCAAATGGCTACTTTCCCAGGGAATGTAACAATTTATAATGGTGAAAATGTTAGTTTGTCCATAAGGCAAACAGGAAGGAGAACTCGGTCACCAGGTACCCAGTGACTCCGGGCAGAGTCCTCGTGCAAAGATGTGTCCTTCTGCGGTGAGACTACTTCAGACCTGGAGCCAACATCTAGTTAATAACCATTTCTGAGCAAAGAGCAGAAAATCAGGGAACTGCAGTCCAGAATCTGAGACGAGGTACCAAATTCCCAAAATAGAATGTTGCTGAGTCAGGTCTGTACAAATGCAGGGTCTTAAAAATTGTAAGGAAGGAAAAGGAAAAAAAGCCTTTAGTTAAACAATGGTTTTTAATGACTTCTGCAAATAGGTGACTCTCAGTGAGATGGCTGGCTCTGGTGCATCAAAATCTGTCATAAGAAATTCCTAGCAAAGCAACAGAGGGAGAACATAGCATGATTTTGTTTTCTATCATGTGAGCAAAAATACTGTGTTATCAAATAATTCTCTTTTACAATTTTTCTCTCCATCCCTGTCCCACCCACACCCCACCCCCTGTAAAGCAGTTTAGAAAAACAGCCAAGGACTCCAGGTACAGACAAAGGCAAGCACACACTTCCCTGTTTTCCAAAGGCTGGCAAGGACAATCTCTAGGACTTTGCCGCCTGCTTGCTCATCTGTATGACCCAGCTTCTGAGCAAGATTTCTGAGTTCCTGGAAACAAGCTGGAATCTGAATTAGGCGATGATTTGCACAACAGGCAAAAGCACATCTAACATCAGAGCTAAACCCAAAATGGGAAGCACTTTCCTTGCCCTCAAGGAGCTTTCAGTAAGTATTGTGCAAGAGTCCAGGCAAGAGGCCCGAGATGAACATGACCTCATCAGGTGAGCTTATCCCACCCACTAATGCTTCATTAAGGCACAGATTCCCAAGCGCTAAAGATAGGCAGAAAAATGACAGGTGAGCTCTTTTAAGTGGCTTATATTTATGTGTAAATTAGTGCCAGGACAGAGAAACCTTGAGATTGCAAAGATAGATAATAAATCCACCCAAGGAAGCTTACGCAAACCTGTGCCTTTGAATGGGGTCCTCGAATCTCTTTACCAAGTTTCACAGCCTAATCATGGCACAAGATTTATTAGCCTTCGCATCCTTTTCTCTGTTCCTGTCCACTTGCCGCCACGCCCCCCCCCCCGCCGCCATTGCACAGAGAGGGAATATAATATTAATAAAAGAGAAGCTCTTATCCTTAACCTCGAGCCACGGCACTGGTTGTCAGCAAGTCATGTTGCCCTCACAGAAGCTGAAATACAGAAGTGTCCATCTACAGAATTATAAAACATGCATAAACACACCCCTCTGGGATGTCTTATCACCTGAATTTAGTGACCCAGTATTTCTTTGTGCTGGTAGTTGCATTTTTACAACAGGGCTTTAAGTGGCTCCAAAAGCAATTTCCTAAAGTGCCCTATGAAAGAGATATTGGTCAATGAATAAAAATCATTCCAGACTGGTGCTGAACTAAAATAAATGGTTTTAATAGTTGGTATCAAGTGGATCATCTTTTCCTCTTTCCAATAAGAAACAAATTCTCATTGTTTAAAGCGACATAGAAAGTATGCCATCCCCTGAAGCATATTAAACTAAACAAGGCAGAAAGCCAGACATGAACTACACAGAGTGGGGAACAGCTTCCTATCTGTTAAGATCTGGTACAGTTGATTCCCCAAGCCTGACCCCTTTACCCAGATGTATTTCTTCCTGCTTCCTACACACACCTTTCTGCCAAGGGGACACTTCTTCACTGGGCTTGGCCCATGTCATGATGGTCCCACCATCGCTCCTCTGCACAGGCTGTTCCTCCCACCCCGGATACTCTCTGGGCACCTTGGGGTCAATTTAGGTGCAGTGGATGGAATCTGGGCTCTGCAATCAGAGCTCTGCCACCTCCTGACAGCCACATCGCCTCAAGCGAGTTAATCTCAGCATTCCAAGCCTCAGTTCATCATCTGTGAAATGGGAATAATAATGCCTCATTGAAAGTTGCCGTGAGCATTAATGGATGTGTCGCACTTGGGAAGTGCCCACCATGTAGCAGGTGCTCAATGAGCTCAGTTCTCATCCTTCTATCAGCTCCCTTCCCCAAGTTCATCTCAAGTCTGGCAAGCTGGCAACTCTGAACATACAGACTTTAAGGCACACAACTGCTGTTTTCCTTAAAATCTTACAGCCCTTACAAGCTACACTGTATCATTTAGCCCTTCAGCATAAGGCTTGTCTATGTCTTGCATATGTCATTATCTTCCCAAACAGATTTTCAGATCCTTGAAGGTAAGAGGATGTCTTGGGCTTCTCCTGATGCCCTGCAGAACTTAGCCCAGGACTAAAGACACCTCAGGAGCCCACATGCACCTGGTGTTCCCTGTGGGATCGCAGCTTCCCTTCTTGCACACTCACAAAAGCAGCAAAGATTCTGTGTGACCAGATATTTCCAGGGCCAATCTGCAACTCGTCGGCCACTTTAGCTTGTCACCTTCAAGCCCACTGATGGAGGTCCACACCCTCTCACCGTGGGCTGCTTCAGGAAGCACCCTGAGCCCCCTAGCATGCAGGATGCTGGGATCAAGGCCAACATTCATGGGAAGCGGTTCTTGCTCAACCCAGGAGGGGAACAGCGAGCTGTGTACACACAGGGACATGCCCCGGGATCTCCAGGTACAATGTGCCTCCTTCGACACAGTGCAGGGATGGTTTCTCCCCGATGACCACGGCCCCCTGTGTCCACAAGGCTGCTGGGCCATCGCTGCCCTTGGCTGCACAGGGATTGGCAAAGCCAGCCCTGACTCCCTGGGATAAAGAGGGGTTTCAAAGACCCTCAAGGTCAGAAAGAACAGACCAAGGATACACAGTCCCCCTGGCTAAGCCCGGGTCCCAGATCCTGTCCTTCAGGTGGGCAGTGACCAAGGGCATGGTGCCATGAGGTAGGGTCAGGAAACTTGCAGCTCACATAGGCCAATCAGCCCAGAGCCCCCTCCCAGACACCCTGACCCCCAGCCCCAAGTCAAACGGCCAAACACTACCTGGGTGGCCTCCAGTTTCCTCGATCAAGGCTGTGCCCAACACTGCTTTAACCTCCTTCCCCAGCACAAAGCTGCATCTGTTTCCCCTCCCATCAAAGTCACTGTCTGTATCTGACCCTCACGCCCAGCCCCGCAGAATGTGAGCACTCCCCTGCAAGCCTTGTCCTCCCCTGCTCCCCTCCCCACTGCCTGCCCGGCACCCAGCACATACTAGCGGCTCAGGAAACACTGGTGTTGACCGTATGATTCATTTTCTAGGAAGTTCAACCCAAAATTATTTATTCTACTCTTAATCCTTAAATAATTAAGTATTTTTATCCTTTGAACTATCTTTTCAACAATACTCAGCAAGATTATTCTTGGAGTGCTATAAATTAACCTGTATTTAGAAAAATCACTTTCATAAAAAAAATCACTGGGTATCATATCAGCAAAAGACTGGAAACCAAAATATCCATATATAAGGGATGGTGAAATAAGGTATAATAATCAGACGGTCGGATATCTCCAAGACAAATTAAGTGGAAAGTGAAATACAGGTGTATGATATGCTTCCATTTGAGTAAAAAAAAAAAATTAAAAATATACACGCACATGTATGTACACGTACACACACATACATGTTTTCTTGCACATGCATAAAATGCCTTTAAAATGAAGAAACCATTAACAGTGGTGGCCTCGGGGTGAGGGAACTAACAGCAGTGAGAGAAAGATGTTTCACTTTAAACACCCTTTTGTACCTTTTGAATTTTAAACCATGGAAGTGTTGACCTATCTGAAAAAATTAAATTAAAAATTCAAAGCAAACAATGTGTGGAAAAGCAATAAAAAATCTACTTTAGGAAAACATAAAAGAGAAATCCTCATTTTAAAACGGTTCAAGGCAGCCTGTTGAGTCATCTGTTAACTGCGGCAGAGACAAAACCCGAGGAGGCACCGTGCGGCTGGCAGAAGGACAAGGGCAGGCGGGGGTGGCGGGAGGCGGGCGGGCTCGGGCCATGGGCTCCCCGCCTGCCTTCTGGGGTGACCCGAGAGGGCGAGGCGGCCTCTCTGAGCCCCAGTGTCTCCATTTGCCAACAGCAGCGTTTGCGCCAGCTCTTAGAGCGCACAGACCCCTTTCCTCTCTGGGAGGTGGAGGTCTTCCGGTAGACAGAAGCTACTTAACTTAGTAACAACCTAATTTAAAAAAGAAGAGACCCTCCTAAAAAAGAAGAGCAAGCTCCCCTGCCCTCACAGGAGTCAGCGATGGGGAGATAAAAACCCCACATCCCTACTCACCAGAGTGCAATGAACCAGCGCCTCTGACGTCAGGAGCTTAAAATACACTCGGGGACACGCCCTTCCCACCCCCACCCCCGAAGCACACCTGCTGCCTTTCCTCCCTCTCCCCACATCCTCTCTGGCCAGGCCAAGTGCCCATTTATGACAGAGCTGAAAATGTTCCTTTTTTGTTCTAATGTTTCCTGGAGGGTCCCTCCCTTCTTTCATGGCTGCCGCTTACATCCATCTGGGATGGCCCAGGAACAAGAGGGAGCTTCAGAACGGAAACACCATCGAAACATGTCCCTTTTAAAAAATGACAATGAACGCCCCTGCCCCATCTCCAAAACACATTTTCAGAAAGGCAACTTAACGGCGACGACTGGGCACTGTCTATTCTTAAAGAGACTTACTGTGTAAATTGTCTGGACAACTTTGTAAGGAGATGCTTTAAAACATGGGGCCCAGAAGTCCTCTCTGTTCCCCAGACTTCCCCTCCTAGCCCCAGCTCCACCCTCTCCAAATGGGAGAAGGGGCTAAGTTTGCTTTCCTTGTCTTTTTCTCAGGAATTAGACAACACCAGAGCCAGAATGGCTCTTAGAGATAACCTCATGCTACAGATGGGGAAACTGAGGCCCATCAAAGTGGATTGGCTCACTCAGGATTACCCTATACACCTGCAGGACCAGGACAAAAGTCTGGTTTCACGTCCCCTTGCCTCTTCCCTAGTCTTCCCTTGCTTTCGAAGTGTTCTCTCCACACCCCCCAGGGGTCCAGCTGCTCTCCCTGGAAATGCAGGGTCCCCCAATATCCCCAGCCTCCCCCAGACTGGCCCCCCAACCTGCGCCCCAGGCTCACTGCACTGTCCAGTATGACAGCCACTATGCCCATGGGCTACAGAGCACTTGAAATGTGAGTAGTGTTGCATATTGAAATGATAGTATTTTGGATATATTGGGTTAAATAAAACATATTAACAAAATTAATTTTACCCATTTCTTTTTACTTCATAAAATTGCGGCTACTAGAAAACATAAAATTATATAGATGGCTCACATGATATTTCTCTTAGGCTGAGCTGCTCCAGGCCACACGCTTAACCGTATGGCTCCCAGTCAGCAAAACTGACCTGGCCCATGTCCTGTCGGTGTGGCCAGACATTCTCTACTACAAAGACCCATCCACGAGCAGGTGCTAATGAGTACACAGTGTGTCCCCACCAGTGACATCTAGATTGAGCTCCCGAAGCCTCAGCATGATTTTAGTAAGTGTCTCTCTCCTTCTACTCGAGGTAGGGTAGGAGGGAAGGATCCCTACACGCAAGCAGCTGCTTCCCGACATTCAGCATCCTCGTAGGTGGGGCTCTGACCCCCCAAAATGCCGTGGTAGCTTGGGGAGAAGGAGGAAGACAACAAAGTCTTGGACGTTTGTTTGGTTTTTGACGCCAATCCTCAGCGTCTTCACTGAGGATTCTCCCTTCAGGTTGGGAATAGAAATTTACAAAACACATAAACAGCAGTGGCTCCCATGTTTGGACCCCCTCATTCCCTGTTAGGAGCTATTCTAAGTGCTTTGTGCGTTTTATCTCATATTCCCAACCACCCTATCAAGTGGGTATTATCACCACGGCATGGACAAGGAAACCCAAGCTTAGAGAGGGGACGTGACGTGCCCCAGGTGATGCAGGAGAGTGGCCAAGCCATAGGACTCAGGTCTGATCACCTTCGAAACCTATGCTTCTCATCATCCCTTAACTTCCCAAGTCTCAGTTTCCTCATCTGTAGTATGGGGATGGCACCTGCTTGGAGGCAGGAGGGACCTCACAATCCCCAGGACCCATCCTCCCCCGGGACTAGGTTCTGGGCCCTGAGGAGGTGCCAGTTTGAAGGGGCTCCATCTCTTGCTATTCCCTGGCTTGGGCTGCACCCCTCACCCCACTCTCTGCTCTGTGAGGCCCCACCCATGCCACCCTCCTGCCTGGGTCCCTCCAGTTTCTATCTCCAGGGAGTCGACTGCATCTAGCCCCTTACATCAAGAGACCACATAACCCTCACCTCCTCCAAAAACGCACTAAAATTATTAAGTCCAAGAACTGTTTTGGGGTCCGCCTTCCTGTGCTACTGATTCCTGCTCTTCCTCCCAGGACGCGACGGCCCTCCCCACCCTTCACGCCCCCAAGCCCTGTGCTCCACCCCCAGCAAAGGGCCTTGACCTTGATTAACTTAATCGGGGTCTTACCACCCACAGGAAGAATTCTGTATTTTATTCATTCGGCAAAACAGTTCCCATCCCTACTGTGTGCTGGGCACTCTTCCAGGACTTGGGAACATGGCAGGGAAGGAGTGAAGGGCTGTCCCAGTAAGTGAAGCCCTAAACACACTAATCCAACGACACAAGTTCCTATTTCTCAAGTTCTCCCTGCTTCTCTTATTTGTAGTTCAAAGAATGATCAGTTGAAGGGCACTGACTTTTTTCCTCACGGTTAAATAAAGTATGGTGTATATTACTTGAAGGCGTGCTACACATCCATCACAAACACGTCTCTAAAGAACACGATGACTTGGTAATGTCACAGAGTGCTCAGCAAGGGTGCGCTTAACACGCTGGTGGAGCTCGGAGAGCGTGAGAAGCACGTTTCTAAGCACATCCACAGGGTGTTCGGAAGCAGGAGGGAAGGAAGACTGTTTTCCTTACTGGAAGCACAGAAGGCAGAGCTCACCCGAACCTTCTTAGTCTGTCAGGAGACTTGAGGACGTTTTCTTGTAAGTATGAGTGATTCACGGTGGGAACCTGAGTCCCAGGCTCCCCAGGGAAAGGAACCTTTCTGTTTAGTAAAAGATGGCATGTGTTTTTCAAGTTTTGGAAAACAATATTTATTCCCAACTATTTTGTGTGTGTGTGTGTTGAAGGGGGAAAAAAGACTGGAAGAAAATACAACCAAATTAGGGTGTCGTAGCAAGTTTTTGTTCTAATTTTATACTTTCCCACATTTCCAGATTTGCTATCATGAGTCTTACTGCTTTCATAGTCAGAAAATACGTAGTAAACTGAATGCTAATAGTTGTTTAATTTCCACATCAATCTGTTTTTACAGGCACCATTTCAGTGGGGTTTGGAAATCGGTAGGGTGTGAACCACGAAAGAATTCCCCACTCCTGCAGGGCTGAGTGTGCCCCTGGCCCCAAAGAGAAACCCTCCCTGCATCCACGCTGGCAGACAGCTGTCCACAGCTGTTCTGACGAGGCTGCCAGCGAATGGCGCGGGTGGAAAAACACAACATTCCTGACTCTCCAAGGATGGCATTATGCTTGGAACTCTTGCCCACCAGAGAAGTAAATAAACAGAGAGAGAGAGAGAGAGAGAGAGAGAGATGGTAGCCAGTCGAGCTAGAGGAACTTCAGTCTAGAGGTGAGTCAGCTGCCAGAGCTTCCAAACTCACAACATAATATCTGAAAGAGGACCCCTCCACCTAAGCTAACCACCCTTGTCAAATCATGGCTTATACCCTCAACAACAGCCCCCCTGGGCTGTACCTCTTGAATGCCACCTTCCCTCCCTGCCAATCATCAGAGTATGTATGAACAAGCTTTATTTCTGCCTCTAGGCTGAAGAGGTCCAGAGGGCAGGGCCCCGGGCTGATTCATCTTCATACACCCCAAAAGCACCAACCAGCATGTTCATTCCCCAACTAGTCACTGGGATGCTGTTGTCTACGTGCCAGGCCCCGTTCTGGTGTTGAGAATTCGACGGAGAGCAAAACAGACATGGTCTCTGCCCTCCCGGAGGTTACATTCTAGTGGGGGACGACAGACAACAAACAAGAGGAGAATCAAGGTTACATCCCAGGTGGTGTTGGGTGCTGTGAAGAACACAGTACAGGGTGATGTTTCAGGGCAAGGAGAAGCCAACTGTGGGAAGATCTGAGGGAAAGACATTCCGGACAAAGAGACAGCCAAGCCAGAAACACATGAGCTCAGTGTGTTCAAGGAACAAAAAGGAGCCAGAAAGGTGGGGCACAGGGAGCAAAGGGAGGTCAGAGAGGCAGGACGGGGCCAGACCCTGAGTGCCCACAGGTCAGTCTGCAAGGCAGTGGCCTGGTCTGACTTACTAACGGAATTTACTCTGCCTGCTTGGCCAGGCCGGATTGCACCATGACAGCCAGCAGAGAAGGACTTCATCACTATCTGTTGAATTGATGAGTGGATGCTCCCAGCATCCCTCGGGGCTGCAGTGGCCAATCAGCTTGGCCCCAGGGCACTCGTGGTGCCTATGGAACTCCCATCCCTTCTCATCCACACTCTGCTTCTGTCTTTGCCTTTCCGACACCCTCTTCACAGTGCCACAAGGCACAGCTGACAGCTATGAAGAAGCAAATCTAACTGTGGCCCACCCATTCACCCATGCCCTGCGCGGGGCATGGGTTCAGCAAACATTTTCCTTGCCCAGGCCTTGTGCTGGATGCTGAGGTTGTGAAGATGAGCAACACACCAGCCCTGCCCTGCAAAGCTCCTGCGTGGGGGCTGATGAAAGGCTGACCAGCCCCCACCTCTCCATCCAGAGCCTCCTACTTAAGTCTTCTCCCTTGGTTAAACCTGCTGTGAGCCCCTGCAATGGTCTGATGGGCGGATCAATTCACACCAAAGAGTTAAACAGAGAGACAAGCTCAGCGCCTTGCCTGCCTCCTCCGTCCCACCCCACCCCCTTTCCTCCCTCCACCAACCCAGGGAGAAAATCTGTTCAGTCTCAGGAATGAAGTTGTAACCAGTGGCATGGCAGGTACTATTTATTCCAAGACAAAGGAGGACTTTGGCATTGCTTTGAAGAGTGGGTGGGCAAGGGGGGCCACTGGGGAGTAGTCTGGGGGTAGGGTCCGAGAAGGAGGGAAAGAGCTTTGAGCGAATGTCTCAAACCTCCTCGACCAGCCCCACACAGAATTGCCTCTGCCTGGAGTCAGAGGCAATCACATCTCATTTGCCACTTCAAACTCTCCTGGCATAAAAATCATTGCTGTCGTTACTCAGACAAGTCAACTACCCTCACTTTAGCAGGTTCTTAAGTTCTGCCCTGTGAGATTTCCAGGGTGTACCCTCACTTTGTGCAAATGGGGGAGCAGTGCCTGAAAAACAGTGCACACACTGGCACTAGAAAATCCTTGTATCCTAAATTCCCCTAAAGCGGCTGATGTTCCAGGGTTCCTCCATGCAGGTCAGGGTTCACTCCAACACCCCCCATGTGGTTGGGTGGTAGGTTTTCTTCCAGTGGGACAGAGGCATCCTGGGGAGAAGTCAGCACCGCAGATGGTTCCAGACCCTTGAGTCTCTTCTTCCCAGGAGGGGAGGAGGGGTTATAAATAGCCTGGACTCCTTCAGCCCTACACAGGCACAGATCCCACACCCCCGCCCCAGCTTCAGCCAGCTGGTCCCTCTGAGCCCAAGTTCCCACAGGCTGCTATGAGAGGGAGGACAACTGCCCACCCTCAGCGGGGGCAGGGAACAAGAATGCCCTGGTGACAGCCTCTGATGAATTGTAACTGTAACCCCACCACCCCTCTGCACCCCTTTGTAATTACAGTGCTGGAGAGTGACAAGGAGCCAGCAGTATTACTAAGGGGGTATCTTACACCCCTGTCAACCCAGAAAGCCCAGGTTGCATGCTCAGAATGTTAATGCAAGGAAAAAAGTCATAGGAATAGCACTCTCCCCTCTCTCTGCCTCAGTTTCTCCATCTGTAAAATGAACAAATAACAGCTGGTGGGGATGCTGATGAGATTAACATGCAGGGAAAGTGAAAGGCACCGTCAAAATGTAACACTGTATTATCATTAGGATATCAGATCTTGGTTTCTTCTATGGCAGCCCTAAGCACAGGGCATATGTGTGGGGCCACTGATTCATATCTGTTCATGAGAGCAGAAGAATTATACCCAGCGTTAGCCTTGAATTTGTGATACTGCCATGTCCTTGAGAGCAATCAAACTTACAAAATATTCTCTCTTACAAGTCATTTCTGACTAATACAGAATGACACACACTGTACCCAGACCTATTTCGATTTAATAAAATGCTGCCGGACTGTACATGATATTATAGACTGAAGGCTAAGCATTGCCCTAGAATATGTTGATTTAGCGGGGGGAAAGTTCTCTTAATCACTGTTTATCCTTCAATTCCTTCCCACCCATACACACTGGTAAGAAACAAGTGGCTAAAATCTAAGTGGCCAACTCACAGTACTTTTTAATTAAGACACTTTGTTTGCTCAATAAAATACAGAGTAAAAAACATTTACTGAAAACCCACTCAATGATGTTTAATAGCTGTGTCAAATAACAGCATTTATTCCAACACCCCCAGATAATTGCTCATCTTTCTCATTTGGTATCCACAAAAGCACAGCATTTGTGTCCAAGCGTAATTGATCCAAAATTGGGCTCCCTTTCAAAAATATCTATAAAACCTAATTACCAGGAAAACAGAGTTCTGGCATCCTATGGAAAGTGGGTGCTTCCATGACACAAGCTGCAAACTCATCTTGGCTAAGCCATGTTATGTTACAAAAGCAGTTTGAGGAATTTGGGGGTAATGAGGGAGGTGGGGGTAATGAGGGAGGAGGAAAAGTTGGGATAGTGTCAGACTGGACTCTGCAGTGGCAGTCTTGATTTTTTTAAGCCAAGGGCAGGGGACAAGAAATATACCACGTTAGCTGGCAAGTGCGGATTTAGAAAGTACCAGATAATGAGTCCATGAAGAGCCTGGGGTGTGGGGGTGGCATTTCTGATCTGAAGCCCTACAAGGCCTTGCCCAGGAAGTCTTTCCACCCTGGTCTGGAAAGCTGATGTCATTTCTAGTCTCACTGGGCCACTAACCACTGTGGCAGGTCACTCGCCTTCCTTGGGCCTGAGTTTGGTCATCTATAAAATGAGCACTCCTGATATCTCTAGGGTCTCTTTCAGCTCCAAAATTCTGTTACCTTCTTTAAAGTAAAGAGCTTGCTTTCTGCTCATGTACTTGTGGGGGCAGGGGGGAACGGGGAGTGGGAGCAGGACCAAGGGGAATGAAGGACTGAGTGTTTCCAGCTCTCACGCAGTTCATACCTACTTGCAACAGCCGGGTATCAGACCTGCTCTGGGAATAATGATTTCTTTCAGTCCAGGACGGACCTACCGAGGTGGTTCTACCTCGCTGCCCTGGAGTCGTCAACCTGGCCAATGAGGAATGGGGCCAAGCCACCGGACTTCTCGGAGCCTCTCTCCCAGAGCTGGACACAGCGTATCTTCCTCTTTTAAGTGGCCTTCCCTTCCCACCCCCCACCTCCACCCCTCTTTCTGTCCCAGAAGCAACCAGAAACCTCAACCCTAGCCTTGCGAATGACCCGGCGAGGCTCCACAGGCGGGCAGCACACGCCACCAACCCCCAGCTCCCCTCGGCCCTGCGCCCTCGCCGCCAAGGCTTGGGTGCCAGCCTCCACTGTTCTGTAGATTGCAAAGGTAACGGGGAGTGGCTGCTTCGCTTTTCTTTGGTTCCTGGTGGCCTTCCCCCTAGTGAAATCAGACAAGCAGCCGGAATAACAAAGCAACAGCGGCCAAAGACAATTCGTTTTCAACGGAGCAAGAGACGCGCACACCTTGAGCGAAGACGCGCGCAGTTCTCGTGCGCGTCGCTAGGAAAAGACCCTGCGCTACCTCACGCGGGCGACAGGTACGGGACCAGGCTCTGCTTAACTTGCCCGAGGTTTGGAGGAACTGTGTGCGTGCGCCTATTTCCCCCAACTTCCCAATATGACAGCAGCAAGGATCTTAAGAGTCCCGTATGAGCGCCACCGCGGCCCAGGACCGCCACGCAGCGCTCAGGCCTCGTCGCGAGGTCCGGGATCCCAGCCTTTCCAGCCCGCTAAGCTTCAAGAAAAGACAGTGCGAGGTGCGGGTTCCAAAGTCCCAGGAAACCGTCACTCTCCAGAGTGCTCCCGTGCCTTCTCGTCAAAAGTGCGGTAAAACTTTTGGCAGAAACCACCTGTGGCTGCCAACGGGCCCGCCCCGTTCAGGCCCGGAGGCGCCACGGAGCCCGGGGCCGCACGCGCCCGCAGAAGTTCCTTTCCAGCCCCGCGCGCCACTTCGCTCCGGGCCGCGGTGCCAGCCAGGAGGCGCGGCGCCCGCTCGCTGGCTCGCCCTCCGCTGGCTCTCCCCTCCCTCCTTCTCTCCCTCCCTCTTCCCGCCTCCTCCCGTTGCATGGCTGCCGCACGGAGCCCCTGAATAGCCACCGCAGCCCCCCGCCTCCTGCCCGCCGCGCGGAGGGCGCCCCTGCCCCCGCCGGCGCACCAAGGCGCGCGGACCGCCGGCCTCCTAGCAACGGACCCAGCGATCGCTTTCCGGCGTCGCCGCTGCAGAGCCACCCTCCCGGCGCCGCGCGACCTCCCGACCCGCCTCAGCAGCCGAGGTGCTGAGGAGACCGCTACCCTGGCAGCGGGTGCCCGAGCCCGGCGCGCGAAGACGCTCACCTCTGCGCGCCGCGGGCCCCGCGCGCCTCCCGCACTTGGCGCCGGGCCGCGATCCTCGCGTCCTCCTTCGCCGCCGCGGTCCGTCTGTCCGTGCGCGCCCGAGCCGCGCCGGCCGCGCCGCTGTCAGAGTCTCGTGGCGGGGCTGCGCCGGCGGGTGTGGAGCCGAGCGGCAGCGGCGGGCGCGCGGGCAGCTCCTCCCTCCCCGCGCCGAGCCTCCGCCCTCCTCGCGCCCCGCCTCCCGCGCCGCGGCTGTCAGCCCCGCGCCCTGCGCCCGGCGCCCGCGCCGCCGGCTCGGGGGGCGCACGGGGCTAAAGGGCCCGGATGTCTGCGGTCGCCTCCCGCTCGCGCCCGCCCCCTCCTCTGGCCCCCTCCCCGCACTGCCACACATGCACTTGCCGCGTCCCAGCCTCCCCTCCCCGGCTCCGCTAATTTGTATCTTGACAGTAACTGTAGCGAGTGGGCGGCGCTGCGGGGGGCGCCCGGGACCCGCGGAGGCGACGGGCGGGAGTCAGGCCCGGGCGCGGGGGCGGTGTGGGGGGGCCGGGCAGAGTCACCAGCCGCTCGGGGCTCCCTGTCTTTTCTTTCTTTCCTTTTTTCTCTTGCCTCCTCCAGGATTTAAAGGGACAGCCCCGGCCGAGGCGAGGGGGCCAGGCGGCCGCCGTTTCCCCGGTCTCCAGACGCCCTCTGCGGCCCGGCCGGACCGCCAGAACGCCGAGCGCAGGCTAGGCACCGCCGGGTATTTTTAGGTCCACACTCGAGCCGGGGCAGCGGTGTGACAGAGACTGGCTCGGCCGCCCTGGCGCACGGCTATTTTTACAGAGTCCGATTGAGGGACGAAATAAAACAACTCGGCAACTGCTTTCCTACCGGAAAGTAGGGAGCAAGGAATGGGGGCGAGAAGTTTCCCAAATGCTCTGGGAATTCCAGCGAGCGCATCTAGACACCCCACCGACACGAGACACCGCAGGCTTGCAGCACTCCAGGGCGCCCAAGTCCCTGCGGGCAAACCCACCCTGGAGGCGCTTGGGCGCGGGGCCCCCGACCCCTCGCCGGCCGCAGCCCCCGGGACTCCGAACCCCGCGCGGAGAACGGCCGCGGGCCGCAGATCACTCCCGAGCACTGCCTGGAAGGCGGCCTTCCGAAGTGTCCAATCGCGGCGCTATGCAGCCGAGGGGCGGGCCCGGGGCTCGGCTCCGCCCCGTCCGCCAAGCCCCGCCCCCGCGGATGCCGTGGGGGCTCGGTGGGCACTGCGCGCGGAGCGGTGACAGACGCCACGAGGGGCCCATCGAGGGCAGAGGAGGGGGCACCGCCCGACAGAGACGGCGGGAGCGGCAGCGAGCGAGGCGACGCTGGAGCAGATTGTTCGAGCCACCAGCGGGCCAGGGCACACTCGAGCTGGCTTTGCCCCCTACCTTCTTTCAATCCATCCCTCTGCGCTCCAGGCAGACATAGAGACGCTTGCCCTCCCCGGCTCGACATGTCAGGGGGTCCTCTCCGGGGCCCCTCCCTCAGACGCAGCAAAGTTTGCAGTCATCAAACTCCCGAGGAGTTGCGCTTGTCTGCGCCACGCGGGCGCTGGGGAGAAGCGAGAAGGCGAACCCCTGCCTCCTTGTCGCGATTCTAGCCACCGACTAATGAAAGGCCGGCGGGGCTGCTGAGGTCGGGGTAGGGTTTTGTCATGCTGAAGATACTAGATGACATCCTTTACAGAATTCACAAAAATAAGTTTGTGCACCTTTTGTTTGGTACTTCCTAGTATTATTGCTCGTTGGGATTTTTTTTATCATTTCATTAATTCGTGTAATAAATGCACATTGCAAGACACTACGTTGGGAGTAGTGAAAACAAGGGAAAATGTGCCCTGGAATGGGATGTAACAGTGGAAAACTAGTGCGAACATGAAAGAGGGATCTGGAACATAAGGTTCGTGTATAACTACGTCGCGTTTAATTTGCCAGAGAGGCCTGGCTTTTCCTACTAAGTAAATGTCACTAATTCAGCAGTTTGGACAACCGCCTTATCCAAACTATTCAAAGGCGCATGTAAGTCTAGGGAAGTCTGTTGTGGAAACTAAGGGGTTCTCAGACTCAGGATGTCAGGTTTCCAAGTTGCTAGAGCTTCCAGAGTGGCAAAATAATCTCTCTTCACTTTAAGCAGCCCTGGGAGCCACTGCCTTCCTAAATTAGGCTGTCTGTCTCCCTGTTAAATTAGGTTGCCTGTCTTGCTTCCTTTCATTAAAGGGTCTTCAGCAATTCAGAGTACTGCTGACCCAGCTGATGTGGTCAAGCTTCCAAGCCCTGAGTCTGGCCGTGTCCCATGTCAGCCATGGGGCTGCATTTAGACAGTACCTGAAGAATCTGAGCCCTGGAAATGCCAAGACATCTGCAGGACATAGGAATATAGTTCTGGGGGGGAGGGCAGGTACTTCCTTGGAAAGGGCATTTTGTTTGAGAAAAGGAGGGTGTGGGCACTAAAATAGAACTGGCTCTAAATTGGAAAGTGTCCCCTCCCTCCTCAGAGTAGATGCTTGTAGATCTCTGCATGGCTTTATACATCATGAGCTATCTCCTGGACCTAAGCCTCAGGGCTCCTGAACCTAATCACCACAGGCAAAACTTTTATACATTTAAAAGCAAGCAAGATGAGAATGTCTGCATTAGTGAGTATTAGAGAGTATTTTTTTTTATGGCTCTAACTTTGAGAGTGACTAAAGAGTATTTTTTTAAGTAGCTATCACACTGTGTTTACAATTTTCATTCAATTGTTTTTTTCCTCCTGTGACTTGGAACTCCTTACCCACCACCTTGGCATCCTGAATGCCTAACGCATGCTTGGCACCTAGTAGATGCTCATTAAAAGGCTGACAAACTGAATGAGCAAAAAGTCATTTTAGAATTTTGGAGTACGTGTGATTACATGTAAGGATGGAGATTCAGGGAATGTTGTAATCTTCATTTGCAATTTACTTGTTGCAAGTACAATGTAAGCACAATGTAAGCACAATGGTAGACTTGACTTTGCCCTAATTAATAGGGTTCACTGCCAGACTCTACCACTTATCACCCACATGACCTAGGAAAAAAGCATGTCACTCAACCCTTTAGTGCCCCCATTTCCAAATCTATAAAAGGGGGATAATAATGGGGCCCCTTCTACTCCATAGGGATGCCGGGATGGTCAGGTGAGAAAAGGTGGCACATGTTGCCCCATGAACAACATTCATTAAGAGGCTACTGTGTATCGAGCACTGTGGAGTACATTGTAAATTGTCAATATTAGTCACGGTAATAAATTTTAAAGACATTATCTGAGCATTGGGTTCAAAGTTTACCTATTTCCCAAGGATGTTGAGAGGCTGATTCAAGAAAAGGGGAAAGGGGGGAAAATTAACATTTACAGAGCTCCTTCTAGAAGCAGAACTCATGACATGCATTGCTTTCTGTTCCTCAGGACAACTGTATGCAATACATTTTGTTGTACCCATTATACAGATGAGAAATGTGATGTCAGTAGAAGCGGTAATGACCAAGGTCTCGCAGCTGGATAGTGGCAGAGGCAGCATTTGGACCCAGTTTTGTGAGTTCAGAAGTTCACGAGCATCCTACCCTATGGTGCTTCCTCTAGAGGAGAAAGAAAGAAGAGGATTTGAGGATTCAAGGCTGAAGAGAATTGCAAGGAAACCATGCTCCATGTTACCTATCATAAAGCAGGTTGGGTGAAGTGCAATCTACATTAAGAGGCACCTTCTGGAAAAGGTGGCACTTGACTGAGTCCTTTGAGTTTGCATGGTTTGTTGTTGTTGTTGTTGTTGTTGTTGTTGTTGTTGTTAGTATTTTTTAAATTTCCACTTTGAAATAATTTCAGATTTACCGAAAAGTTACAAAGATAGTATAAAGAATTCCCACCTATCGTCACCCAGATTCTCCAAATGCTAACACTTGCCCACATTTGCTTCATCCTGCTGTCTCTCTACATATACATACCACGTTTTTCCAAGTTGTTTGAGAGTAAGCTGAAGACATGAAGATGCCCCTTTACCGGTAAATTCTTCGTGAATGTTTTCCAGCAGCAAAGACATTCTTACACAATAATCGAAATCAGAATGTAACCATCAATACACCACCATTATCTGGTCTAAACCCTATTTAGATTTCACCAATTGTCTCACTAGTGACAAAAATGAAAGATAAATAAATTCTAGTCAGATCCAACCCGTGATTATGTATCGCATTCAGTTGTCCTATCTCTTGGTAGGGTATTTTTTATTTTATCAATTTTTGTTTCTGATTTTGACCCATGTGGGGTGGCAGAGACTCTTTGGCCAAACTTTAGACAGGCTCCTTTGAGCCCTCTTTCCACTGGGCTCTCACCCTTGGGCCCTCTCTTCAGCCTGCCTAGTCCAGTCATAGCAAGAATCCTGCTAAGTCAGTTTAGTGAGAATCCCCCGCACTTGATATCTGATCACCCTCGATATCTGATCAAATTCCTCATCCGCTACCCTTGATATCTGATCACCCTGGCCTGACTCTAGCAAGAATCCTGTTAGGTCAGTCTAGCAAGAATCTGCCTATCCTCGATGTTGTCTCTTGGTAATTTTCCATCCACCAGCCCCCTTACTCTGTTCCTGGGCTGTAAGTCCCCACTTGTCCTTTTTGAGCCTGATCTCTGTCCCCTATTGCAATACCCCTATGGAAACAGTCTTGAATAAAGTCTTCCATACCATTTTAACAAATGCGAGAATAATTTTTTTCTTTAACAGAGCCTATACACACACACACACACACACACACACACACACACACACACATAAATAATTAAAACCCACTTGTAATCACTTACTAGCTATAACCAATATTAATGATTGATTTCTTTTTTTAAATACACATGTGTAGTCCAAGCATACAACCACCATTCCCTCCCAGGGGCTAGCTTCCCCTAGAAAATACGAAGGATATGGAAGCTGTACTTTCTGTTCCTCCTGAAGTTCTTCCTTGGTTCCCTGTATGCCTCCTGCTGCTCCCAGCACTGGCCATAGCCCACCTCATGTTTTTTTTGCTACTCAACCCAGACTCCACTTACCAACTCACTCGATAGAATGCTGCACCCCAACAGCCCCCATGAAGAAGCTTGGGGGGGCAGGCCCCTCATATGCACCTATCCTTTTGTTTGCCGCACCAGGTCCTACAAAGGCTATGCCGGGTAACAGATTTAATAAAGGGATGGAGTAGCTCAAGGGAATTAGAATGTAATATTGGACAACTTAAAGGTCTCCATGAGATATGACTTCCCCCATATTCCAGGGAGAAGCAACCACGGGTCCAACCCTCCATAATGGGTCCCTTGATGGTACACCCCTGTTTCTAACTTGGCTCCCCAGCTTTCAGGGGTCCTTTTTGCCCCACACTCGGCATCTACCCTTGGATGTAACTCCCCACAGGAGAACCAAACCCTAACCTCAGAGAAGGACTTTCCCTAGGATCTTCTCCCCTTCCCCCTTCAAACATGCATTTCCCAAGCCTCAGTCAGTCAAACCACCGAAAGCAACACTCTGGGGTAGTCGCCTGGTCGCCAGCAGGATCGTTCAATGATTACCATTGGTATCCAGAATGTGGCTGAACAGCCAAGCCAGCCAGGGCAGGTGAGGGCCACAGGTGAGTCCAGCCCCCTTCAAGATCTCCTGAGCAGTGTGCCTTGCAGGGGTGTATGTATTCTTCCAATTCTCCAGTGAGTAATTGTTGAACCAAGTGTGTAAACATGTACATTTCACACACACCTTCCACGGACAGTTCCCAGAGATGACTCAGTCTAAATCTATGAGGATTAGAGAAACAATTTGCTAATTACCTCAAATTTTGCAAAATGCCATACTGTTAGCTCCTTTCTTTCATCCTCTTCCCCCGCAGTTTATATTGTTTCGCTTCCCCACCCTGCTCCCCCCATGAGAATGTGGAATGAGAATCACTGAGCTACAGACCCACCGTGTTGCCCATAGTCAGCCAAGACCCAGGTCAGAGCTGTGCGATTATATGAATATGATTAAACTTTCAACAGAGAGCCCTCGCCCTGCTCAGAGGCTGTGCGGAAGGAGAAGAGCCCTGCTTTTATTCAGGGTGTGCAGGACACCAGGCAAATATCTATTGCAGAGTGCCTGCCTATGTAAACAATTTGATTTTAAAATGCATTACAAAATTCATGGCCCACGTGAAGTGTCATAATTTAACATCGAAGATTTAGAATAATAGGTAGAGAAGTATTTGCATATTTCATGATGTTAATTTCTAGTGAAGATTCTTCATAGTGTCCAGGCACCATCTCTTCTCGTTCCAGTCCCAAATCCATTTTTTCCCTTTTTTCTGGTTCACTATTGTCCAACGTGCCATTTGTAGTTCATTTCATATCTCCCACCTTGAGAAAAGGTAGCATCACTGTTATTTCTCATAATGCCACGGCTCTTCAGAACCTGTTTGTATGGAAACAATAGGGCTCTTCTTGTCTCTGCAGCCCCCAACTACCCTCTACTCACGATGCCACAGCATACATCCAGCAGCCCGTGAAGCCTGGCTTCCGGCGACTCTCTCAAAGGTTACTATGCTTCGCTGGTGAGGACCTCAAATGCAAGTCTTGACTGGGGTGTGCAGGGAAATGTCAGCAATCATTCAGCTTCTGAATCATCCAGCTTCTGCTCATGTTAAATTTACCATTTGGAATTGTAGACAGTAAACATAAAACAACACATTTTCCACCCATGTGTTCTCTTAAACTCTTTGGGCTATAGTCACTGCATTTTTAGAATGTGAGCTCTTTCTGTGTTGACCAAACCCCTACGTACTGAGTTGAATGTTGTCTCCCCCCAAAATTCATGCCCGCTTGGAACCTGTGAATGTGGCCTTATTTGGAAATATTTATTTGGTCTTTATACTGATAGATGTGTCAAGTTAAGATAAAGTCATGCTGGATCAGAGTGAGCCCTAAATCCAATGAGTGGTATCCTTATAAGGAGAGGGAAATTTGGAAACACAGAGGCACACAGGGAAGGTGGCCACGTGAAGACAGGCAGAGACTCGAGTGATGCATCTTCAAGCCAAGGAACAGCAAGGACTGCCGGCAACCACCAAAAGCTGGGGGAGACGCATGGAACAGCCTGTCACTCAGAGCCTGCAGAAGGAATCAGCCCAGCTGCCACCTTGATTTTAAACTTTTGGCCTCCAGAACTGTGAGAGAATAAAGTTCTATTGTTTGAAGACACCAAGTTTGTGGTATAGCAGCCCTAGGAAACTAATACATCCTGCTTTCTACAGACCATCACCAGTGGGAAGCATGGGCAAGAGGCCCATGGGTGGAGCGAGAAGGAATGTCCGTCTTTGGTCCAGCAAGGTATAAGACTGACCTGGAAAAGCATGACATCCCCACATCAGGTGAAGGCAAGAAAGGACATTGATGAGAAAGACCCATAAGCATTATGGAATAATCTCAAAAACCATGAGAGAAGACAGAGCACAGTGGCTCATGCCTGTACTCCCAGCACTTTGGGAGGCTGAGCTAGGAAGATCGCTTTGGGCCAGGAGTTCGAGACCAGCCTGGGCAATGTAGAGGGACCCAGTTCTCTACAAAAAATAAGAAAAATTAGCTGGGTATGGTGGCACATGCCTGTAGTCTTAGCTACTCAGGAGGCTGAGGTGAGAGGATCACTTGAGCCCAGGAGTTTGAGGTCACATGAGCTACGACAGCGACACTGCACCCCAGTCAGGGCAACAGATGGAGACCCTGTCTCAAAGACAAAACGAAACAAAAAACCATCAGAGGAAATAGCTGCTGCCACCCCTGGAGGACTGCCTGACTCATGACATGGTCTACTGAGGGCGTGGGTGATGGCCAAACACTGGCATATGTCTTTGCCAAACTTATTTTAATTTACATTTTTAAATTATTAATGAGGCTGATATTTTTTCATAAGCTTTCTGGCTATTAATAATTCTTTTTCTGTAATTGCCTGCTTGTGTCCTTTGCCCGCTTTCTAATGGGTTGTTCTTCTTTTTTCTTACTTATTTATAAGAGTTCTTTACATAGGGAGGGTATTAACCCTTTGGCTGTCACGTACGTTACAAATATTTTACCACTTTGCCATTAGCTTTTAAATTTTGTTTTCTTAATATCTTTAATAGTCTAAATTATACAAGCAATGTATTTTCTCTACAAATGTCTAATAATACATAAGTATATTAGGTTTAAAAAATTAAATTCCTCTTCACACCCACAAAACACAAGAATTTTCCTCTTCTCCTCAGGTATAACCACTCTTAACAATTTGTTGACTGGCTCCTAAACCCTTTCCCATGCACTTCTATTAAGACTCCTTTTGACGTAGACAAGTTTAAACTTTGCTTGGTTGAGTTATTGATCTCTTCAAGCTTCACTGAGATGTCATCCACCGTATGACTGGAGTTGTGTTAGAGACACCTCCCTGGATGCAAGATACATAAATACTCACCCATATTTTCTTCCAATGTGTTTATGGTTTCATTTGTTTTCCCACATTTAAATCTGTAATTACTCTGGAATTTACGTAGAGTATGGATTGAGGTAAGACACTTACTCTATTGTTTCTTCCAAACAGTTGGATAGATGTACTGGGGGTCGGGGGGAAGCACATCCCAGAATAAAGGAAAAGAATAGACAAATGCACAGAGGTAAGAATGTGCAAAGTTAGCTCAAGAAATAACAACCCAGTGTGGCTGTAGCATAGGAAACTAATTTGGGGAAATGGGAGGCAGGACTGGAAAGGGAGGAGAATTCAGACCAGAGAGGAATTTGAAATGAGCGTTTCACTCTGCAGCAAGGAGGGGGTCTGAGGGGTTTGGTAAGAGGAAGTATCTGACCAGAGCCATCGCTTCCACTGGTGACACTGTGGGCAGCCTGAGGGTAGATGGCAGCACAGAGGGGAAGGAGGGACTCCGCAGCGACTCTGGAACTCTCAAGCCTGGGTTGTTAGGAGGACAGAAATTACTCATCATGTGGATGCAGATGTTGTCCTGTTCTTCCCAGCTCTTCTCCATCTGTCTTCTCGGTGGAAGGTCAAAGACATTTTCCTTTCTTCATTTGACAGATGGGGAAACTGAGGTTCCCAGAGGCAGCAACTTGCCCAAGAGCGATTTGGAGAGCTGAGTCCTCCCCTTGCGGCACCACAAGTGGGATTGTAGGTGACAGGGGTCTGGAGCTCTGTTGCTCCTCTTTGAACATGGCGAGCTCACCTCACCTGCATGCACAGGATGGGGGCGGTGGGGGGATGTGGGGCCACACTCCTGCGTGTGACATGTGTGGGTGAGGAGGGTGGCACATGCACCCACTGGGTTTCACTCTCGGGAGGTGGTGATGGGCACCAGTGCTCCCTGGGTGGCTTCTTCTTCCCAAATAAACAATCATATGACACAATGTCTGAAAGCCCAGAATATTTCCTGTCTCCTTTGGCCTGGTGCCCCGCCTGCTGCAAACCTGGAGCCATCAGAGCTACCCCAGCCATCCACCTCCGCCCTCTGCCCCAGTCTCCAGCGCCAGGACTCATGGAACGCCGTGAGCTCACTGCGCCTGGCCTGCTTGGCACCAGCCACACAAAGAGGCTGGACCTTCTTCTGCCAAAGAAAACCCAGTGGCTGGGCCAGCGACCTGGACTTCCTCCAACAGGCTGGCTCAGCCCTACTACCCACCTGGAGGCTCTGTCCTCCCAGGGGTCTGTCACTCCCATTGGGTCCCCAATCTGAGGAACCCCGAATAGGGTCCACCATTACCAAGAAGGAAGTTGTGTTTCCCAGGGACCATGATCTTCTTCTCTCCAATTTGTAAATAAACCAGCAACAGTGCTGAAAGTAAAACGGGACCTGGAAGTTTCTGACCTACAGAAATCTACCCATCCTTTATCATTTATTTGGGTATCTCCAAATTAATACCTTGAGGTTTGTTAGAGATGATGGCTTCTACTTTAACTCACACTGTGCCTAGCATGTTGGCACCTGTAGGCATTTAGTCATTCCTGGTTCAATGAATGAATGTGTCATCTTCTGATTATCCAGTTGTCATTTGCTCTTCTGTTTTTAAAAACTGTCCAGCTGAATATCTGGTAGTAAATGGATTGCCATGTGACATACACATATCTGATTTCCCCTTATCAAGCAGTGATCATCTTAATTGAATTTATATATATTAATCAAGTCATAGAATTTTGTCAGAATGCACCATGCAGTTTAAAACACTTAAAAGGGAGGAAACTGAGACCCTAATCATTGAGAGTTGCTATCTCTTCTCTCCATTTACACTTATCCATTCGTTCATTCAACAATTATTTTAATAGTGAAATATTTAATAAAAATATCACATTACAGATAATTTTTCAAAAAACATAGAGCAAACTGTACTTCTTTTTTTTTTTTTTTTTTTTTTTAAGACAGGGTCTTGCTCTGTCACCCAGCCTGGAATGCAGTGGCCTCATCATAGCTCACAGCAACCTCAGACTCCTGGACTCAAGCAATCCTCCTTTCTCAGCCTCCTGAGTAGCTGGGACTACAGGTGTGCACCACCATGCCCAGATAATTTTTCTATTCTTTGTAGAGATGGGGTCTCGCTCTTGCTCAGGCTCCATACTTCTAAATGTTTCGATATCTAGTTTATATTTACATGAGCTGTTAGACAAAACCAGCCTTAAATGTAGGCAGAATTAGCAGGGCCACCCACCCAGGTTCACTGGACTTCAAATCCCTGCCCTACCCACACACAGCCCTTCAACAAGAATTCACGAATAATCTAACAACTGCCTTAACCAAGTGTCACCAGTGATACTTGCACAGCAATAGAAGACACAGCCCATGCCCTCCGAGTACTTAGCTCTGCAATTACCTGGAACTTTAAATATTTTCATTGGTTGTCAAAGCTATAACAGCATCTCATTTGCGTGCTATGCCATGAATGCAAATTTTCCAGAAATTTAAAGCTTAACCCTCCAGACACCAGAACTTAAAATACATACATATTATATGTATATTTGAAAGTAAACTTTCTGAAACATATTACTCACTTTAAAAACAGAAAGCGCTCAATATACCTTAACGTCCTCTTGAGGATGCTGAGGGTTCATCCTGAGCCTTCTTGGGCTTGGTGCAAAGCTCTGATACACTCAGTTCCTTGGGGTTTGTGGGGCTCTACCACACTGAATGGCTCTAGAGGCCATGGATGTTTAGTGCCATATAATTTTGGAAGTATTTCTGCCTCCATTCCTACTACCAACTGTTGGCAGAGCTGTCTTTCTTCATTTTGCAGGTCTTCCTCCTTCTTTTTGCTGTTTCTACTTGGTGCGCTTCACGAGGGCCGCTCTGGGTAAACCTCTGGCCACTGTTTTTCTTGCCTTTTCCCTGCCTGTTCTCTGCCTCTTTCCCTTTAGCCAAGGTCGTTTTTCAGATCAGCTTCATGGACATGCATCTTGTGCAGCCACACAAGGTCCCACACTTGGTTTAATGCTCTGCTGTAGCTATCTCGAAATTCTTAATAACTTCATCTTTGGATTTGTGTTTTATAAGCGAAGTCCGATGAGACGAAGGAGCATGCCCACAAGCAGAAAAGACCTGCTCAATGTGCGCGTCCTCTGCTCTGCGCTGCCCCATCCGCATGCAGAGCCGGCCGTGACCACCTCGTGGCTTCCATGACACCCTGACCTGGCACTGCCTTCAAGTTCGCTGCCTGAACTCCATACATCATGGGTCCCCCGGAATGCTGTGCCCACTTTCCATATCAAGGTGTCTACGACTGAGTGAACAGGGCACTAACAGGCTCAAGAGGCCAGCGTTCCATTCGAACCAGAGCTTGGTTCAAATACAGAGAGATGACAATGACATTTCCAAGAAACCCAAATGACCAAGGAACCCTACCAAAGCCTTTCTAACCCATGTTACTTCTCTGTATTAGCCACCCACTTGCCCTGAAAATGATGACATCAGAGGAAAGGATGCCCTTGTCCTGTGAGTCCTTCCTTCCTTAGCAAACGGAAGGCAGAGGTGGAATGTGCGTGCATCAAAATTGACACAAACACAGTTGAGATGGTTTTATCCAGCATCCCCCCTGTTGCAATAAGAATAAAGCACATATAAATGTGCAAGATATGGAATATGAATTGTGTCATCTTGGTCATTCTGAAGACTAATTAGGTGACTTTATATTTGCTCTTAAAACAGGCACTGCTCATTCCCAATAGCCAAAAGGTGGAAACAGCCCAGATATCCGTCGAGGGATGAATGAGGTACCTGGCGTAGTCAACAGACTCATAGAGACAGAAAGTGGAATGGTGGTTGCCAGGGGCAGAGGGGAGGGGGAATGGGGAGTTAGTGTTTAGTGTGTACAGAGTTTGTGTTGGGGATGATGAAAAAGTTCTAGAAATGGATAATGCTGATGGTTGTGCAACATGGCGAATATACTTAATGCCACTGAACTGTACACTTAAAGATGGTAAAACGTATGTTATATATATTTTATGATACCACAATAAAAAAAGAGTCCAGCTGGGAGTGCTGCTCTGTGCTCTGGGCTCTTTTCTGCCTTCCTCTTCCTGGAGGTGCATGTGTCCTGGAGGAAGGGAAGGAGGACTGAAGTCTTCAGCTCAAGGCTGGGTGGGGACAAAGACAGAGGAAATGATGGTGAGGATGCCATATTATCCACCAAGGTTATGGCGCAGGTTGAAAGCCTGTTTTCAGAGAAGCAGCTTTCTGGGGCTGGTAGGATTTGGGATCTGGAACTTTCAAATGGAAGGCTCAGAGAGGAGAAATGCCTCATCTAAGAACAGTGAGCTCCGCTTCCAGGGACTGGGCCAGAGATAGCTTTGGGCTAAACAGCTACAGCTCATCTGCCAATGACAGAGTTAGAGACCCTTGCAAGGGGACTGTTAATCATTATGATGATTAATAACTACCGTGTGACTCTGAATTGAACAGAGAAGTCACCAGGTTCGGCCTGTTCCAGTTACATTAATGGTAGCAGTAGTTCCAATGGTGTTCAATATTCACCATAAATAAAACTTTGGGGTCTTATAAACAAAGTATTTTAGGCCTAGAGAGGTGCGCACTACCTAGCAATGGAGCGTTTCATAAGATGAATTATCACCCCTAATTTATGTTAATTTCTAATCTGAATTTCCATGTTTGTTTAAGGTGAGGCCCACCTGTGGTTACACACTGATAACAAAAATATTCACATTCCCCAAATTGTGAGATTAAGCAGACAAAAAAAGTTTACAGTAAAACATTTTATGTTAGGTTAATTTTGTTTTCTTGATTTTTAATGTGCCCCAAAAGAGCAAGCCCTATGTTTAAAAAAAAAAAAATGCCCATAAAAGTATGAATATCTAAATCAACAACATAAACTTATTTCTTAAACCTGGCTCAAAACCGAGCATGGAATTGGCCCCTGGAAACAAGAGCTCCCTGAAGGTTTGAAGGATCCCGAATTGACTGTGGTCCTTGGGTGCTAATCACGGGAGCCCTCACCTGGCTTGGAGACTTGCACCTGTGGGCATTGCCACCTGTTTGGGGCGGAAGTTTTGTGTAAGCGGCTCTTAGCTTGGGTCCATTGTGGCAGCCACTCTTCCCTCCCAGGCCACCTCTCTAGTGCTAGGACAGGTCCCTTGCCCCCACCCCAGAAGAGCATCGAGGCCGACACTGCCTGCTGCTCGTGCAGGAACGGGGATGGAGGGGCACCTTCAGAGACATCTCAACCTGGCTGAGGTCCTGTGACTTGTCCAAGAGGCCAGCAGCAGCTCCAGGACTGAAGCCCAGGTCTCCAGGCCCCCAGCCCAGGGCTTTCACCCTTGTGCTCACCAATTCCACCCTTCTGGGCTGGCAGAGATGTCCCATCTGCCTCAGCCTTGCTTGGCTTTTGTTTTTTTTTTTTTTTTGAGACAGAGTCTCACTCTGTTGCCCGGGCTAGAGTGCCGTGGCTTCAGCCTAGCTCACAGCAACCTCAAACTCCTGGGCTCAAGCGATCCTTCTGCCTCAGCCTCCCAAGTAGTTGGGACGACAGGCATGGGCCACCATGCCTGGCTAATTTTTTCTATATATGTATTTTCAGTTGTCCAGACAATTTCTTTCTATTTTTAGTAGAGACGGGGTCTCGCTCTTGGTCAGGCTGGTCTCGAACTCCTGACCTTGAACGATCCACCCGCCTCGGCCTCCCAGAGTGCTAGGATTACAGGTGTGAGCCACCACGCCCAGCCCCTTGCTTGGCTTTTAATCAGCATCCAATGCCCCCTCACCCAGCCTCTCACTGCAAACCCCTTCACAGGCCTCCACACTCTCTAGCACCCCACACCCCTTCTCTGCCCCTCCCCCAGTTGGTCCAGGTGCAGTCCTGGCACCAAGGAGGGACTCAGTAAACACTGTGGAATGAATGAATGCCCCCTGACGAGCTGTGCCAGGTCCTGGGAAAGCCTTCCTGCCATCGCATATTCAGAAATGGGCTCTCCTCCTCACCAGCTCATGGCTCTCAGTCTGCTTTTGTCAACCTGAATAAATGCGGTGACCTGAAGTCACTCTCTGCCATGAGTGTTCATTTGTGAAGCATCTGGGAGGGTGGACAGCATCTGTTGGAAAGTGCAGGAAAGAATTCAGAAGATGGGGTATCAGTGGCCAGTGCTCAGGGTGTCCCCTGGCCTCACCACTCTCTGTGTGACCTTGGGCCAGGCAGAGAACCTCTTTGTGCTCTGATTCCCCATCTGGAAAACAGAGACCTTGATGCTGTCTTGTTATTGTTGTAAGGGCCAGTGATGGTCCTGACCTCGTGTGAGGGACCTGAAGTCAGAAGGCTACTGATGTGCCAAAGGAATACAAACCCCCACGCCCACCTTCACCTCCACTATTTCCACGTCTTCTTCCTTAAAACCTTTGCCATCATCATTCGCTCCCTGATATAGTTGGAAGTTTGTACCTTCCCAAACTCATGTTGACATTTAATTGTCATAGCAGTGTTGAGAGGTGGAACCCTTGAGCTGTGATTAAGCCATGAGGACTCTGTCCTCATGAATGGTCTAATGCCGCCGTCAAGGGAGTGGGTCAGTTGCCTGGGGAGTTCAGCCCCCTCTTGCCTCTGTCTCACGTGCTTGCTTGCCCTCTGACTTCCGCTGTGGGATGCCGCAGCACGAAGGCCCTCACCAGATGCCAGCCCCATGCTCTTGGACTTCCCAGCCTCCAGAGCCGTGAGCCAAATAAACTTCCATTCTGTATAAATTACCCAGCTTGTGGTATTCTGTTATGGCAGCAGCAAATGAACTAAGATACTCTTTTTTCTGAATACATTCTGCATGCCTCTCGCCCATGGTGGCTTTTTCCATTCAGCACAGGGACACACAGGAATCTCCCACCCTCTGATCTGCCCCACCCCCAAGGTCACAGCCGAGTTGTCCAAAGGTCTGCTCTCTGCTTGCTGCCTCTTCCTCACCACCCAGCCACTTCCTGGCTTGCTGCCATCTGGCCCTGCCAGAGACCGTTTCCACTGATGGCACAAGGGACCCTGAAGGTCCACACCCGAGAGGCCAGGCTCTGCATCCCACTTGGCCCCCTTGAGGATGTAATGCTCTGACCCCCTCTCCCTCCTCTGGAGTCCCTTCCTCCCTCCACTTCCAGGACCGCACTCACCGTTGGCCTCCTCCTGCCTCTCTGGGCCTCCCCACCCCCTCCCTCTGCACAGCCCACCAGTGTCTGCATGCTCCATCCTCCCCCTATGGCTGCGTCACCCTGGGTGACTTTACCAGCTCTTGCCATGACACCCCCACATACACCTCTCCAGTCCAAACCACTTTCTGCTGCTGCCACAGTCCCAGATGTCCAGCCGCCTCCTGGACCTGGATGGCCCACAAGTGTCTCAAACACGGTGTGTCCAAAAGCCAGCTATGGTCCCCCAAAGCTTCTATTTGGGTTCATTTTCTGTGAACAGAAGTGCGTTAGACTTTTTTAGTCTGGTTTCCCCCAGAATCGAATGCCCAGACAAGGATCCAAACTGCAAGTAGTTATCCATCGGGAGGTGATGTCTCAGTGGGGCCTGATCTGACCACTCCACTTAAAATGCAACCCTCTGCTACCCCACCAAGCCCATGCTCTATTCTTAGGCCATTTATCAGCTTCCAACACACTCTATCAATTACTCACTTACGATGTTTATTTTTATGGTCCATCTCCCCCCCCCATCAGAGTGTAAGGCCACAGTGCAGATTTTCTCATCTATTTTGTTCACTGATGTATGTCAAGCGTTCTGAACATGCACAGTGAGCTGGGTAAACACTTGTTGAATGAAAGAATGATTTAGTGAATTGTGATGGCCTCATTTTCTGCCTCCCCTATTACACATATACCGCATTAGGGCAGACACTGCTTTCTTTATTCCTCTCTCAATCCCACACACTGAGCGCCATGCCCCCCGCATTCTAGAATGTTTGAACGTGAGAGAGTGTAACCCGTGTAACCCAGCCCACAGTGACAACTCCCGGCCGTGCCTATTTTCTCACCATTTCATTGCTACAGTTCTGACGCCTTGCACTCTGAGGACCGTGCTTGTGTTGTGACAGGTTTTTGGTTTCTCCTTTCATTTAGCCATCCTGAAGGTAAGGGTTCAAGAGCTGACTAAGCACGTCAGCCATCCGAGTCACCCCTTCCCCTGAAGATTTCTGCTGAGCCACTGAGGAGGCTGCCCCTCAGGATCCTCTTTTTCTAAACTCCGTGAAGACCACTGTACTCCTGACACCTCATTTGCTTCGATGTGTTCATGTGACAGGTGACTGCAGCAGCAGCTGTCGGTGGCCTGCCCACGTGCTCTTACACTCAGTATTCCAGTTCCTCTCATGAAGTCCCCTGCAAGCCCCTTGACTTTCCACCTGAGTACTTCCTCTTAGGCCACGTGCCAGAAGGTAATGCCGGCCCCCCAACCACACCCACCGGGAGCAGGCCTGGCAGACAGGAGTTAGCGGGTAAGTTCTTCAACCTGTTCGAGCCTTGGGGAAGCAGGGACTCTGGGCACGTTTGATTCTGTCAGCCAGAATTCTCCAGTGGGCTTGAACCCATCTTCCTTCAGAGGTAACCCATCCCATAATACTCTTTTTTTCCTGCATATTATGGGGGTACAAATGTTTAGGTTACGTTGCCCTTGCCTCCCCTCCTCCCCAAGTCAGAGGTTCAAGCGTGTCCATCCCCCAGATGGTGCGTATTGCACTCGTTATGTATGCATATACCCATCCCCTCCTCCCCCCCCCCATCTGCCCAACGCCCCATAAATGTTATTCCTATATGTGCACTTAGGTGTTGATCAGTGAAACCAATTTGATGGTGAGTACATGCAGTGCTTGTTTTTCCATTCTTGGGATACTTCACTTAGTAGAATGGGTTCCAGCTCTATCCAGGAAAATACAAGAGGTGCTATTTACTGGCCTCTTTCTCTGCCCCGTCTCTTCCCCACTCCTGAACCAGTACTTCCTGGGAACATCTCCCAATTACTGCCGCACTAAACTCTTTTGTCTCAGCATCTGCTGCTGCCAAAACCCAAACTATAACAATTATACTATCGCTTTTTTTTATATGTGCTGCTTTTCTGAAATTGCTAGTGGTGGATTTTTTTAAACTTTTATAGTTCGAATTATAATATGTATAAAATGCACAAATTATGCACACAGGTCAAGGAATTATTGTGAAGTGAACACCAGCGTATCCACCACCCAGGTCAAGAAATAAAGCAGTGCCAGTGCCCCTGAAGTCCCTCCCTGCCTCTCCCTTCTTTCCACGTCCCCCTTCCCTAGCCACGATCCTGACCTCTGACACCATCGACAACTCTGCTGCTTTTGAACTTTATCTAAATGCACTCATTCGATATGCAGCCTTTCAGGTCTGACTTCTTTCATACAATATTGTGTGTGTGAGATTCATCCATGCTGCTGCGCAGGGTGCAGTTCATTAGTCTGTGCTGTATCACACTCCGTTGTGTGGATGTTCCACAACGGACTTACCTAATCTACCGTCGACAGTCATTCAGGGCTACTACAAAACATGCTGCTATGAACATTCTTGCCCGTGCACGTGTGCACACGATTCTCTTGGCTATACATCGGGATGGTCTCACTGTAGATTTGGGGGCATTTGTGATAGTAGGTAGGAGAAATGACCTTTTCTTTTTAGCATGGAACCCCGTCTGAGTGCCCATAATATGGTACCACGCAGGCAGTTGCGTTCTTATTGCTCCATGTTATACACGTGGCTACAACACGGGGACCTGTATTTGTGTCCTATGGCTGCTGTAGCGAACCACCACAAACAGAAATTTATCCTCTCACAGTTCTACAGGCCAGAAATCTGAAACCAAAGTGTCAGCAGTGTTGCTTCCTTCCAGAGGCTCTGAGGGAGAACTCGTCTACACTCCACACCTGCCCTAACTTCTGGCGGGCCCTGGCGATCGCTGGCATTCTTTGGCTTTATAGACGATTCGCTCCAATCCCCGCCTCCACCCTCTCGCGGCCTTCTCCCTTCTGTGTCTTCTCCCCTATTCTCCTCTTACAAGAACACTCGCCATTGGATTTAGGGCCCATCCCAATCCAGGATGATGTCATCTCAAGATCCTTTTACTTTAATTATGTCTGGAAAGGCCTTTCCCCAAATAGGGTCATATTCACAGGTTCTAGATAGACCTTTCTTGGGGGGCCACGATTCAATCCTCTGCAGGACCCAAGATGTTGGAGACAGTTACTTCCTCAGAGTTCAACTTGTGAAATCAGCACACAATGAAGGAGCTAAGTTCTCTGAGGACTCTGCTTGGGCCATAGGCAGGACATCTTCTAAATTAAAGCACAAGGAACAGTCTGTGGCAGAAATTAATCAAAATCCTTCATAAGTGATCGGCAAAGAGTTTCAATTTTGTGAAAAGGCACCATAAAAAAAATTTTTTTAAAGTGGCCAGGGTCACACTTGGGCTGCTATTGTCTAATGACTTGGTCCCCACCACCCCAATTGTTCCAGTCGGTCCTCCCAAGGAAAAGTGGGAGGTGGTGGGAGGGACACCCAGGCATGGAGGGAGAGTCAGGACACTAAATGAAAGAAGAAACCCTAGGCTGGGTGCGGTGGCTCACACCTGTAGTCCCAGCCCTCTAGGAGGCCGAGGCGGGAGGGTCACTTGAGCCCAGGAGTTTGAGGTTGCAGTGAGCTATGATGATGCCACTGCACTCTAGCCTGGGCAACAGAGGAGACTCTGTCTCAAAAAAAAAAGAGGAGGAAGAGGAAGAGGAGGAAGAGGAGGAGGAGGAGGAAGAGGAAGAAGAAGCAGAAGAAGAAACCCTGAAGACAAATTCTTCCACCTTAAAATTTTTCTGAGGACTGATTAGAAGACAGGTGCCCCAGTCGAAGACAACATGCACACACGCGCGCACACACATGTACCGGGGAGAATAAACTTTCCTTTACAAAGTACTCTTTACATAGAGGTCGCCCCACCCCGATCATTCTCTGCATGTTCCCTTTAGAAACCAAGATCCCTTTGACATTTAAAACAGCATTTCCTTTCCTAAGACTGGGTTTACTGACAGCTTTTCAGGGCCACATCTATTACCAAAAGCAGGTTTTCTCGCGCCAGGGAAAGTGCTCTGGTAGTTCACTCATTTCTTCACCCTGGTCGGCTCTAGTGAATAAGCTGATTTCATGCTTATCCCCATCTGGACAAATCAGGGGGGTTGCTCTGTGAAATAGGCCCCATTCTGTCTGAGAGACGTTGCGATCAGAAGCCCCGGTGTGCAATAGCTGCATCCTGGGCGTCTCGTTTCCTCTCTCCATTCCTCCCAGTCCTTCATCTTCCAGATAGAATTAACTAATTCAAAAAGAGTGGAAAGTTTGTCTTTGGGAGGATTTTCTATGAACCTAAAATTTATTCAGGAAGAAATCTCTATTTCTCTTGTACCAGCTTGTCAGTTCAAAATCGATTCTGGGCTTTGCATGAAGCTGCAGCATTAGCTGGCCAGGCAGGGCTGCTCACAGCAATGGCGGTCACAACACAATCACACACCAGCTGGCAGCCCCAGCTGCTGGGGTGCTGGCCGTCAGCGTCAGATGGCCCCTGGTCACCCAAAACCCACCACACAAGCAGCCGCCCTGTCCCGCCTGTCCAGTTTGCCTTCCCTCTCTCCCCCCACGCCCACCTTGCATTGGCCTCCGTGAATCTCACCTGCAAGTCCCCTTCCCCACCCGATGAGGCTGGTGCAAGAGCCACCTGCTGCAGACACGCCACACTTTCTCCTCCTGGCCATGGCGTGGAGCTCAGTTCACAAAGACCGAGGGAAATCCCAGTTCTGGTGCTGACTAACTATGGAGCCTCGAGCAAGTTCCTTCACCATTCCACACTCAGGTGCTACCTCCCTTACCAATCACCCTGTGATGCTACAGGCATGGGCTGTGGGCAGACCATGGGCTATGGGCTTTCAAATGCTGACTCTCCAACTTATTAGCTGTGTGACCTTGGGTAAGTAGCTCCACTTCTCTGTTTCCTCAGTTATAAAAACAGGGATAATCAAGTGCCTGCCTCATAGGGTTGTTGAGGATGAAATGAAGTAATGTGAGTGAGGCATGCAGAACAGTACCGGCCATACAGGAGGGGCCTAATCCATGTTGGCTATTATCTCACAGGTTGTAGGATTCGCATGAGATGCTGGGTGTGGAAGAACTTTGAGAGGCGCAAGGTCAGAGAGAGAGAGAGGCACAGGTTATTTTCCTAGTGCTCACAACCACTTATTTATGTCTCTTGTTTCTTGGCCTTTTCAATTCTTTTTCTAAGAAGTACCCAAAGCCAAGCATGAGATGAAGGAAGGACGGTGGTTTTCTACAAAGATTGGCGTGGTGGATAGTGGACACCCTTTTAGGCTGGGGTCTGAACGTTTCTTCCTTTCTGACACATCAGAATCCTCCATTCTGAACTACAAGATCCAGGTTTCTTCCCTGAGCCCCTAGCTTACCAGCTACGTGACCTTGAGTGTAGTAGTTGCTCCCCTCACCTGTAAAATGGGATGAATAAAACCTTCCCGGTCCCTCTCAGAGGGATATCGGGACGTTGAAAAGGGAAGTGCTTTGTAAACTAGAAAGTGCGCTACACATACGAACACACATGGCACTTGGAGGAGAAGAAAGGCTAGGAGAACTTTGAGGGCAGAGATCAGATCTTGCTCATCTTTTCATCCAACCCCCGCTCCCCGTGGCATCCCCCCAGCACCTGCCTAGTACCTCCCACACGCCCAGCGCTCGATAAAATGCGTGCTGAGATGGCTTGAGGTTGGGGAGGGCGTGGGGAGGGGATTCACAACCCTTGTGGGTTTTCAGCCCTGAGGGCCCTGACATCTCTCAGCACTGTGTGGGCCGCAAGGAGCTTGCCAAACACGTCACCCGTGAAATCACAGGGCCACCAGGAGGGCGGCTCAGGGTGGGGTCAAAATGTACTAATTTTGTAAATTGCGTCGTGCCATCATGCACACACCCATGGGCAGTAGTAAGGGAGAGGAGGGAAGGGGAAGTAGACAACTTCATGTGCATGGAATTGTGGCTCTTGCCAGATGGCTCACAGGCCCAGGGCTGGCCTTGGGCAAAATTGTGCAGCAGGAAATTTGTGTTCACTGCTGTCATTGGCTCCATTTCATCATCCTCTCCACCCCTGTGCCCCTCCCCCATGCACACGCACACACATCCTACCCTGGCACTCTGTCCTCGGACATGTACACTGTTCCCTCGAGGACCCCACCTGCCCACAGCACAGAGACCATGACCTGGGTCTTTCTCTACTCCCCTGTCCCCAACAGCCTCACCCCATCTCCCACCAACATCCCCTGTTCCAGGAAAATCGTCCGACAATTAGTTCTGCCGATCTAACTGTCAGCTCTGATCACATCAGCATTGATTAGCTCCTCCCAGGTAACAGAGCCTGGATGCTACTTGGTATTACCTTTATCTGTACCCAGAACTGCCTTCCAATGAGAGGGCATGTTCCTTAAAGTTTGGGGCTGTGTCTGGTCCTCTTTGCAGCCTACACAAAGCCCAATAGTGCCTGGACCATGGAGGATGCCCAGGGAACATTCCGTAATGTGCTGGGCACACCTGCATGTTATGTATGGGCAGCCATGGAGTCAAAGTCTCCTAAAAAGTTGGGTGGGGTCAGGAGAATGTAAATAGTGCTGAGCATGGGGAGGACAATGAGCTCCTTAAAGGATGGGCTGGACACTTCCTCCCTCAGGTGGTGTCTTGGGACTTTAGTGTTCCATGAAAAAGAAGTCTAGTTCAGGCAGGGTGAAGGGTCTACGGGAACTCTCTGGGACATTTTTGCAATTTTTCCATTAGTCTAAAAATTATTTCAAAATAAAAAAAGAGAAGAAGGAGGAGATAATGGCAATTCCAGTTAGTTTTATACAAATTTTATCAAACTTGGAGGAACCAATTATTCCTGTTGTATACAAACTCTTTCAGAGCATGAAAAAAGTAAGAAAACCAACTAATTCATCATATGAGGTTGATATGACCTCATTCTAAAAGCAAACAAGGACAGTATAAGTAACAAGTACTCTTGAGAATTAAAAATCTCACTGTAGAAATTAAAAATTCAATAGCAAAATAGAAGAAAGTTAAGGAAAGAGGGCAAAGAAAAAGGAATGGAAAATAGAAAAAATAAGATAGGAAGATTAGAGGACTAGTCCAGGAGTTGCAATATATAAACAATAGGAGCTCCAGGAAAAAACAAAAGAGAGAAAATAGAGGAAATGAATCCAAGGAAGGAAGGGAAGGAAAAAAGAAAAAGAGAAAACCTCCCAGAATTGGACGACTTGCGTTTATAGATTTAAAGGACCTACCAAGTGCCCAGCACAATAGATGAAATATCAGTATGAAATTTTAGAACATTGTCTACAATGTTCTAAAAAGAAATATTATTTTTAGAATGTTTAAAAAATTTTAATTGTTGTACAAAGGAAAGAGACAATCCCACAAGTTTCAAAGCTCAGAAAGGCTTTGGACTTTTCAATAGCACTATTGGAAGCTTGAAGATGAATGCCTTCAAAATTCTGAATCTAAAGTCCTTCCAATCTGGGTTTCTATACCCATCTGAAGTACCAGTCAATTGGGAAGGGGGAATAGAGATATTTTCAGACACAGAAGGTCTCAAATATTTACTTCCCTTGCACCCCTTCCCAAGGACATGTGCCCCAGAACCAGGAGGTGACCCAATAATGAGGAAGGCATGGGACGTAGGAGAGCCAGCATGACAAAGAGACTTGCTCGTGAAGGAAGGGCCCAGGCATAGATGCTTCCAGCACCAGGCATGGATGCTTCCAGTCCATGCTGGAGCACATTAGAAATCTCCAGGGGAGACTTCTCGGAAGATGAAATGGTACCCAATGATTGTGAAGGGAAGAATTAGATAATTGATGAAGATTTTGGGATTGAATTAGATATGTATAAATAGAAACCAAGCAAACAAAAAGCAAGATAATCATTACTTCCAGGAGAAACAAGAAGTTGTGTGGGGAAAAAAAAAGTCATCATGGTTCACTTCAAGTTTCAGCTGTACACCCGTAATCCTAGCACTCTGGGAGGCCAAGGAGGGTGGATCATTTGAGCTCAGGAGTTCGAGACCGGCCTGAGCAAGAGCAAGACCCTGTCTCTACTAAAAATAGAAAGAAATTAGCTGGACAATCAAAATATATATATAGAAAAAAAATTAGCCAGGCATGGTGGCGCATGCCTGTAGTCCCAGCTACTCGGGAGCCTGAGGCAGGAGGATCGCTTGAGCCCAGGAGTTTGAGGTTGCTGTGAGCTAAGCTGACGCCACGGCACTCTAGCCCGGGCAACAGAGTGAGACTCCGTCTCAAAAAAAAAAAAGTTTCAGCTGTAAACAGGGCTTTTATATAATCATGTTCATGTTAACCCCAAAGAATGATTTAACCAAAATTATGACACAACCAGATTGGGAGGAGAGGAGAAGGGAAGGGTACATATGGGTGGAAGGCACAGAGAAATCATCAGCAGATTAATATTTAAAACTTGAAAACTAATGGTGGCCGGGTGTGGTGGCTCACGCCTATAATCCTAGCACCCTGGGAGGCCGAGGCAGGAGGATTACTGGAGGTCAGGAGTTCAAGACCTGTGTGAGAAAGAGAGAGACCCCAATTCTACTAAAAATAGAAAAATTCTCCAGGCATAGTGGCACGCACCTGTAGTCCCAGCTACTCAGGAGGCTGAGGCAGGAGGACCACTTGAGCCCAGGAGTTTGAGGTTGCAGTGAGCTAGGCTGATGCCACTGCACTCTAGCCAGGGTGACAGAGCAAGACTCTGTCTCAAAAACAACAACAACAAAAACACTTAATGGTTGCAATTGAAAAATTAACAGGTAGCAATGCAAGTTTAGGCATATTATTCAGAGACATGGAAATAAATACCAGAACAACCAGAGCTGAAAAAGGCTGCCCCCAGAGAGGAAGAAGTGGAGGGAAAGGTAGGCGACTGCCGTTTTTTCATGCAAAAGCTGTACAACAATTTGACTATGCACATGTGTAACTTTGATTAAAATATAATGTTTTAACATAAAATTCAAAAATAATTAAATGGCGGCAATAATATTGCCTCTTACCACTCTATCAGTTCTGAAAAATTACAAAGTGCCACACAGAGAAAAGGTATTTGGTGGCTAATGAGGCGCAGGAACAACGTGCAGGTCAGTATTTACAATCTGGTTGATCTTTTGAAATGTCGCGGCTCTGTCATGTATGCTCAATCTTCCAAATTGTGTGTACTTATTTAGCATAACTTGTTGTAAAATTGAGGAAACATCCACACTGCGCTGCGCACACACACACACACACACACACACGCAGAGCCAATAGCAGCCAAGGCGACTGAATAACAAAATGGCAGAGGGCTTGCTTTACCAGATATTAAGACACTATAGAAAATTGTGTTAATTAAGTGTGCTATTGGCATGGAAGAATGCAATACATCAACAGAACCAAACAGAGGGCCCAGAGATACAGCAACACACAAATGCAGCCCTGAAATGTGGCGCACACCAGAGAAGACACGCGTTCTGAGCAATTGGGCTCGGGATGATTGGTTATCTAAATGAAAAAATTAACGTTATCTCTGATGTTCTGTTTTTTAAGGGATACAGCTGAAACAAATAGCAAAACACTAAGATTTAAGATTTTAAATCTGAGATTTTAAATCTTAGATTGCAGTGGTCTGAATGCTTGTGTTTCCCCAAAATTCATATGTTGAAATCCTCACCTCTAAGGTGATGGTATTAGGAGCTGAGGACTTTGGGAGGCGATTAGGTCATGAGTGCTCATGGGTGGGTCTAGTGCCTTATAACACATATCCCCGAGAGCTAGCTAGTCCTTCCCACCACGTGAGGACACGGCAAGAAGGATAAACCAGGCGGTGAACCCTCACCAGGACCTAACCAGCCCATATCTTGAGCTGACTCCCAGCCTCCAGAACCGTGAGAAATAAATCCAGTATTACTTATACCTATTAATATTAGCACATCCTTTTTGCTGTTTACAAGCCACTCAGTTTATAGTATTTTATTATAGCAGCCCAAATAGATTAAGAAACAGGTAAAAACAGAAAAGCAAATTGCGATATTGTAATGTAACAACAAATACATATTTGGTCTCTGCCCTCTCATTTCCGGCACACAGCTCCTACAACCCTTGTAGATAGGGGCACTAGAATAATCTGTTGTTCTAACAATTGGTCTTTGACCATGGTTCCTGACACAGAACTCCTAAGACACTTATAATTTCCTGAGTGATAAGAGTGTCTAACAGAAGGCTCCTAAATCTCTTGAAATTTCTTGGGTGATGGGAACATCTTTCTTACTAATGGGGTGACTCTGGGTGGGCTCCTGGACAGCCTCAGGGTGGGGCCGGTTTCCAGGGGGACCAACATGTGATTAGAGGGAGGGAAGGAAGTGGGGACAAAGGTTTAGTTGGTCACCAACTGATGGCCAATGATTTAGTCAATCATGCCTAGATAATGAAGGCTCCGTAAAAACCAAAAAAAATAGGGTTCAGAGAGCTTCTGGATAGCTGAGTGCATGGAGGGGCCTGCAGGGTTGCTCACCCAGAGAGGCTGTGGAAGCTCCGTCCCCCTCCCCCATACCTTGCCCTATTCGTCTCGTCCATCCGGCTGTTCATCTGTGTCCTCTGCAATGTCCTTTACGATAAATGCGTAAACAGTGAAGTGTCTCCCTGAGTTCTGTGAGCCATCCTAGCAAGTCAACTGACCCCAAGGAGTGGATAGTGGGATTGGTAGCCAGTCAGAAACACAGATCACAACCAGAGGCTTGCAATTGGCATTTTAAGGCGGGGGCAGTTTTGTGGGCCTGATCCCTAACCTGCGGGATCTGATGCCATCTCCAGGTAGTAGCAGAACTGAATCGAATTATAGGACGCCCAGCTGGTATTGCTAGAGAATTGATTGGTTGGTGGGGAAGAAAACTCACATACATTTTGGTGACCAGAGGTGAAGTGTTCTGAGAGTCTAGTAGGAGAAAAACTGTTTTCCTCAGACCAATAAAAGCTCACTGTGGGTGCTGTGTGGTTGACGGATGGAGGAGGGTGGTGAGAATCCAGCTGAGGACGGCAGGGAGAAGGGCTGACGTGTGTTTTAACAGAATTCGGTGGTGGGAAGGAGAGGGGGACGGGGTCCAGGTAACATCCCCAAGGGGAACTTGACCAGACCTAGATACTCAATGGACTTTGGTGATCGGAGAAAAGAGGGGTCAAGGGGTGCCCAGGTGTCCAGCCTTGGAGACTGGAGGGATGTGCCAACATGAACAGCTGTAAGTGACACTGGGTTAACAACAGCACTGGGTGGGATCTAATTATTGCCATCGTGGAACATTTAAATCTAAAACTGCTACAGAACTTGTGGGTGGAGATGTCTAATAGGCAGTGATAAATACAGGTCGGGAGAAAAGTAAAGATGGAAATAGGCTTGGGGAGTCCTTGGCGGGTGGAATTAAGCCCCCTGAATGTTCTCCCATTACCTTCACCGCACTTCCCGTCTAGAGCTTGCCGTGACAGGTTGTAACCACCTTTTTCCTCTTTAGGCTGTAAACCCTGTGACGACAGAGACCGTGTCTTGTTCTCCACGGTATTCTTAGTATCTGGAACATACTGGGTCCTTTATCACGGACCTAATAAAGCAAAGGTGATCAAGAACAGAATCGCAGGGAACGTCAAAACTTAGGGGGTGGGCAGCAAGAAGAGGCCACCGAAGGAGCTGTCAGAGAAATCAGCAGAGAAAGAGGAGAAGTCTGGGATACGGAGTCTCTGGACCCAAATGGAGAGAGGATGTCCAGAGTGGAGCGTGGCCCAGTGGTCAAGATGTTCTTGCCCGGGATAGGCTTCGCACCTGCCCACCCCCACCCAGCCCTTCTAGAGCCTCCCCGTCCGAAGGCCAGGTGCCACCTTACTCCCCTTTCCCACAGAGGCTGGTTAGACCACGGATGGACGCCTGACCCCAGGCTGTGTCCGCCAGCAGTGAGGATTCAAGGGAAAGTGGAGGGAAGGAGAAGTCAGCACCAGGACAAGCCTTGTGACGTTCATGAGCGAGCAGGGGCTCCAGGTAAGCGGAGGAAACTGCTCAGTGCGGGGAGAGAGAGAGAGAGAATGAAGCCAGGAGGCCATCTCCAGTCCTGGTAACTTTCTAGTTCCCAGCTCCAGCCCTTGCAAGAACCACCCTGATTTTAGGTTTCATAGGATTCAATAAATCCCCCTTTTCTTGAGCTTGTTTGAGTGGATGTCTGTCCTTCCTACCTGTCCAGCTCAAATCAGAACTGTCTTTACATCCATTATTTACATAATAATTTTAAGGGAAATCAAATGTCTATGGACTTATAACACTCTTTCTCTTAAGTAGAGATTGTCAGCAACTGTCTACTCATATTAAAAATATAATCTGGCCAGGTGCAGTGGCTCACGCCTGTAGTCCCAGCGCTTTGGGAGGCCAAAGCGGGAAGATCACCTGGGCTTAGGAGTTTGAGGCTGCAGCGAGCTATGATCATGCCACTGCACTCCAGCCTGAGTGAAAGAGCGAGACCCCATCTCTAAAAATATAATCTTCACTTGCACTTGGAACACTCCCATTTAGAATCTTGGAGCTGGAGGAACCTTAGACTGACAGCCAGTCAACTGATGGCCTGCAGTTGTGTGCTGTTTAGTGGCCTGGAAAGACTCCATTCCAGAAGCCCTGACTTCCAATCCAGCCCTTGGCTGATTTCTACACTGTCAGACCCCTCTATCACGTGGTGGTTGAAACTAATGAAAACCCGTCTAGGTTGACCTGTGATGACCTTTCCATAAACACTGGACACTGGGTAGGATTCTGGTTGTTGAAATCCTATGTTCCTTTGTGCATTTTTAAAGTCACATCCGGTGCCAACCTTAGAAACAACACTCATGTGCTGAATGCATGCAGTGTGATTGTGTGTGCATAGGGTTTGGGATTTCTCTGAAAGGCGCTCCCAACCCCCCTAAACTGGCACAGGATGTCCGGCCGCGGTCGGCTTCCTCCGCCATGGCAGAGGATGCCAATCGAAACACGGCCTCCCGCCAAGACTCTGGGATCACACTCAGATCCAGGCCCCTGGGGGCAAAAGGCAGATCTGTGCCAAGTTCTCCAAGGCCCGGCTCCTCCTGGGCCCTCAGCCTGGAAGTGTTCTGGCCTCCTGTTTGGAAAGGGGACATCAATCTTCTGAGGATTTCTGACACAGGTTGGCGTGCTGGAAGCTGCAGGCCCTCCTGTGTCTGTCAGCTGCTCTGCACTTTCCAGCCCGGTAAGGCTGTCTGCAGCGTCTGGAAAAGCATTTACTGGTTTGGTTGTGGTCTGCCCTCACGGTTGAGCTGGCTCCAAGTGCCACGTCCTCCGCCGGCTGCTCCGGCCCAAAGACACTCAGGAAAGGTGACAAGGAGGCCCACTTGCATACTCGTCTGGTGCTGTCCTCCTTCCATTTCTTGGAACTCGAAAATGTTTGCTTTTGTGGAATGAATGGATAGAAAACCTGCCCTGGTCTGAAATTCCTCCTCCAACAGTCTGATGCATCACGGACCAAATGAGACTAGTTCGAATGAAGCTTTCCTGTGCTGTATGTCACTGGGCTTGTGTGAACTGGTCTGGCTGTGATGCCATTTATCTTCACAACCTTCTTAGAAAAGACCAGGGGAGCAAATCTCCTCTCGCTTGCATGTGGGGAACTAATGGAACTTACAAAGGCAACAGTAGGGAAAAAACCAGCAAGGCAGCAAAGCAGGGCCAATCTGAGACAATGCACGATGATGAGAGAGTCTTTTTCTGACTTCGGGATTTATATAATCACTGGGTGCTGAGGATACCATGGGTGGGGAATTAGGAGGGTAGAGGAACTGGAGATGGGTCCCTTTGCAAAATTCATTCTAGTGGCCTGAAATTTAAACATGCATTCCAGCCTCCAAGCCAGTGCCCCAAAATCTAGTACAAGAGATGGCGGCTCCAAGAAGGCTTCCCTAATCACTCCCATCCCTACCCACCCCTGCCATCTAAGAGCTGTTCTCCCAATCACAGCCTGAACCACCCCCTGCCTCTTTACTGTTCTCAAATGTGTGTTAGTCTCTCACTCAACTAGATCACTAGCTGCTTCTAAAGGGCAGGGACCGTGCCCTGGATTTTGGAAACCCCAACCCTACTGGGTTTTCTAGTTGTTCGCCGAATGATGGCGTCACAAGCACGGCACCAGGGGCAGGATCAAAGAAGGCAATCATTTGGGACTTGGGGGAAAGCTGCCTTGTTTTCCATAAGGACCAACCAGGGGGGGAAAAAATCAATGTTGGAAATGATTCTTGGCAAAAAGCATGGCTTTCTCTTCGAATCATGGAAGGTGGCTCTGCGTCAGAGAATGGATCCAGGGTGACCCCCTGCTGAGCTGACTCAGAGTGACTCAGGCTGACCTATGGGCAGCTGCCCAGAGCAGCATGTATGGGGATTGCCTAGCAGCTCCCCTCTGGAAACTTCCATCTGTGCCCAGGCCCATGGCCTCATGATCGGCTGGAACAGCGACGCGAGAAGTTCCTCCCCAAACTTCCATTCCAGCCTCATGGCCCCCCAGGTTCCACCTCCCTGGTGCTGCCCATATTAAAGGCCATGAGTGAAACTCAGAACTAGAGGACCATGAATCTGTTCCATCTGTGACCTTGAGCAAATGACTTCCATTCTCCGGGTCTCAGTGTTTGTATTTTTGTAAAACAAAGGAATTGGACTAGCTGATCTCTGAGGGACCCTCCAGCTCCAAAACTATGGGGTCTAGAATGGCAGGTGATGTGTGGGTTTCTCATTTGGTTGCTTTTTGTGTGTGTGTGTGTGAGAGTGTGTGTGTGTGTGTGTGTGTGTGTGTGTGTCTTGGCCCATGCACGGCCATTTTTACCCAGGGTGGACAACATAATTATCTGTATCAAGTACCACCTAACTGCAAAGTGAGTACGTGGCCCCCTCCAGGGAGATCTGGGTGGGCCTAGGGCTGCCTGAAAGATATGTGAAATGTCTTTGAAGTCAATAACTTCCCTTAGAAATCCATGTAAATATTGCATTCTTCTCTATATCACTGAGTTGTTTAAAATAGAAATTTTTGTCCCCAAATCTTAGAATAAAGTGACCCTCCAGGCAGGTGCTTCATGACAAAGCTGCTTGAGCTCCCTGTAATGAATGGCTGCATACTCCTGAAACTGGTTTAAGAAAAACTAATCTAGGGTGTTTGCAGGAATGTCAGAGCTTCCAGGGCTAGAAATTTATCTTGTGATCCCTCTGGAAATCCCTCATCAGATATTCATCCCTCTCTGTTAAAATGCAAATTCCCTCGGGAAGGGGCTAAAAGTTGAACAAAACTGAGACAAACATAAGATTTTACACTAGGGTCTGAGAAGCCAATTACAGCGGGACAGTGTGGGGCTGTTTGGATTAGCAGTAGCTGGTGAGAACGGCTGAGGATTTTGGTGGACTTCGATTGAGTCAACACCATGCATGGACTGTGTCCTCCAGAACAAGAAGGACATGGTCTCAGCGCTGAGCAGGGCCCCTGGAGAGCTGCATTCAGAGCTGGAACAACACTGCGGAGAGACTTGGACGAACTGGCCACAGTGTGGACAGAGAACATGGGTGTGTGTCGTGTGGGGAATGAATGGGGGTGGGGGGGCAGACGTTACCAACAGTTGTCACGGGGGTGGGTTTTTGATTTGTGTAGCTCCAGAGGGCAGAACCCAGACTTGTGCTTTTGTGTTTCAGGAGTGCAAATTTCGGCTCAGCAGAGGGAAGGCCAGCACCTTGTGAAATGGGGATGGGCTGCCTCGGTAGGAAGCTAGCACCCTGGGACTGGGTGGATTCGAGTGGGACCTGGAGGGCCACTGCAGAATGGGGTCCTGTAAAAGGGTGAGGTGCCCATGGAGACAGACACAGCTCCTAGATCCCCTTCCAGGAAGGACTTGCTGCCCAGCTGTGGGGAGTGTGGTCTGTGCAGCCTCCAGTGTCGGCCTCAGCTGTAGGGAGCCTCCTCCCCTGGGACAATTGCATCTGGTGACAGATCTGGACAATTACAAAGGCCTGGACGTCCAGACCCATTGCAGGATACCCTGAAGGGTGACACGTCAGAGCTAGATTGGCCAGGGCTTTGTTGGGTCTGCATCACTGTTTGACATCTTTTGCCCTTTTTTTTTTTTTTTTGAGACAGGGTTTTGCTCTGTCACCCATGCTAAAGTGCAGTGGTGTGATCATAGCTCACTGCAACCTCAAACTCCCAAGCTCAAGTGATCCTCCTGCCTCAGCCTCTTGAGTAGCAGGGATCACAGGTGCACCATGATGCCTGGCTAATTTTTTCTATTTTTAGTAGAGACAGGGTCTCGCTCTTGCTCAGGCTGGTCTGGAACTCCTGACCTCAAGCAATCTTCCCGCCTTAGCCTCCCAGAGTGCTAGGATTCCGGGCGTGAGCCATCGCACCTGGCCATACACTTCTAACGCCATCTCGGTGTCTACTTCTGGAAAACCCTTCCTGAGACAAAAGGGTACGACATGGGATGGGTTCCCCTAAGATTCTATGTCCTCATACTATAATCGGTCACTCACACCTGAGTGTGAATAAATTCACTGACATCTTTACAGAGAACGAGTTTACACAGGTGTAGCTTAAGGAAGTGAAAAGGAGAAAAGTCCTAAGACAAGGAGGTTAAGAGATAATGGGCTGAATTTTATACTTTAAATGAGTGAATTGTGCAGTGTGTGAATTATATCTCCATAAAATTGTTTTTTAAAAATTTGCAAGAGCAAGAGATCAGAATGGAGCTGATCTAAGATGGCCAGACCCTCCCAGTCTGTGCTAGGAGATCCCAGCACCACGAACTGGAAAGACCTGTGAAAGACCCTTGGCCCCTCAGCAAGGCTATCTGTCCCCCAGAGCAGATTGGGCATGCCAGGGCATGGTTAGAAGCCCTCAGAGGCCCTGCTGGCACCACCTCCATCACCATGACCCCGAATGCCGCAGGGAGGAGTGCACCTGCCCGCCAGATCCTGAGCCTGCCATTTTGTTCTCCTGGGACAGAGGTCAGCAGACTTTTACTATAAAGGGCCAGACAGTAAATGTTTAAGGCTACAGGTACTATATGGTCTCTGTTATTAACATAACTACTTAACCCTGCCGCTGTAGCACAAAAGCAGGCATAGACAATAAGGAAATGAATGAACATGGCTGTGTGCCAATAAAACTTTATACTTTTATACAAAAACAGGTGTTGGACCAAATTTGGCCCAGGCACTGTAGTTTGCTGACCTCTGTCCAAGAATCATGGACCACTTGGAATCCAATAGGCATCGTGTTTCTTGTCTTCCAGGCCTACCTGGAGAAATGGGACCAAATGGTCTGCATACATGGGACACGCATTTTAGTTCAACTGGGAACAGAGATTCATGGAATACGGTTCCCGCCCTTGAGGAGCCCAATCTAGTCCTGGAGACATGTGAGTAAGCAGGTAGTCCTCACTCAGCATGACAAGCGCAGGAGAGATTTGGGTACATATGTGTACGTTCAGGCTGCAGCTATCACTAGCCAATATCCCCGGGATTCAGATAATCAACTTCAGGGACTGGGTTGGTTGGGTCTCATGGTGGGCTAATGACGCAACGTCTGTAGTCCCTTCCGACCACATTCTTTGCACATCTACAGAGGACTTGCCTTTTTCAAATTAATCTTGGAAACAAGGGCAAACCTAATCCCAGCTTGTCACTGAGCCAGGTCCTATAGGTATGGTTTCGTGCATCAGCCCAGGAAGGGAAGGTGGTCACCGCTCCTGGATGGGAAAGGCCACCGGCTGGGCGTAGCTTCAGGTGCCACGTTCCCGTTTCCAGGCCTGCTCAGTGTCTTCCAGCTTGCGTGTGTGTCTGTGTGTGTGTGTGTGTGTGTACGCATGCGAGCGTGCGCTTTTCCCCCTGCGGGGCCATGACATCCGACTCTGGCCTTCTCAACCGGCACTCGCCCGCCTGCCCGCCCCAGAGGCTGCAGGGCCCTGTCTGCGGGTGCCCTCTGGTGGCCTCTCAGCTGGACAGCCGGGTGCCTGTCAGGCAAGGGGAACAGGCAGGGCGGAGGGGCAGCCGTCAGATCCAGCCGCAGACATGTCTACCGGGCCCCTTTGCCAACACGAACCCCAGCCTCCCCCTGGGGGTTCTGGAACTCTCGGAGCTTAGGGCAGGAATCATTTTCATTCTGAATCCAATCCCCTTCGTCCTCTCAGTCGGGGTGATTCATACGATCGAACCACACAAGGGGCCTGGTGTTCCGGCTGCTTGTGGCGGAGAGGCCGCAGCGGTGCCCCAGGGCACTCGAGATCGTCTAAGGGCACCAGGGGCCCAGGCCGGAAAGAGGCAGCTGTAGATTTTCCTTCCGGGAAGCCCCTTCTCCTTCGCATCTACCCCCCACCTCCTGCCCCTGCCCCTTCGGTGTCTCCCGCAGCTGGGGTCTCAACGGGAAAGGATTAACGACGGTGTTTACAGGAAAAGCATAGGGCCTAAGGCCAGACCAGTCCGGAGCTGGAGGGCTCTGGAAACACCATATAAGTGGTCCTGGTTTTCCCACCCACCTCCCCACACGTCTGGAGGCTTCTCAAGGCCCAGTAGCTCGCTGCTTAGCTGCATGGACTCCGGATCCAGGCGACTCTGGTTCCAATCCCGCTCTACCACTTACCAGCCACATAACCTCAGACAAGTTACTTAACCCTTTCATGCCTTGGGTTCCTTGTCTCTAAGATGCCTGCCTACCTCTTAGGGTTGTTTTGAAAATTAAATGGGTTGGTACCTGAGAAAATGCTCCATGAATGTTTCCTGTTATTGTTCAGGACAAAGCTCCTACTGCACTGGGGCGGGAGTCTGAGCACCTGGCTTTCCATCCCAGCTCTACATTGCCCAGCTGTGTGTTCTGGGACAGGTGACCTCACTTCTCTGTGCTTAGCACCCTCTACTCCGATAACTGATTCCCTTCCTCTACACTCCTCCATGGCTCCCCATTGACCTCGTGATAAAGTCCCAGCTCCCTCCCTTGGCCTACACTTCCCTCCATGCCCCCAGCCCCTGTCTCTAGCCTCCTTCCATGCAATGCCCCAGTGTTCATGGCTGACGTACTGTAAAGCATCAATGAGATCATGTCCCTCCTCTACTCAGAGCCTTCCGATGGCTTCCCATGGCACTCAGAGTAAAACCCAAGGTCCTCTGCACAGCCTACCAGGCCCTACAGTCTGACCTTAGCTCTCCCCTCTCACTCACTGCTCCCAGCTCCCTGCTGAGGCTGCTTCCAGGGTGCCAGCCCTCTCCTGCCTCGAGGCCTTCACACCTGCTGTCCCCGCTACCTGGAGCACTCCCCTCAGAGAGCTGCAAGGCTCAGCCTCACCACCTGCAGGTCTCTGCAGGAGCCTCTCATTGCAAGAGAGACCTTCCCTGGCCTCCCTGCACATGACAGTCCACTGCCCTGCCCATCACTGCCTCACCTCGATGGCCTTGCTGTCCCTGATCTGTGCATACGGATTAGATATTGCTGCCCTCTGTCTGCCCCATCCACAGTGGAAGCTTCCAGACAGCAGGGACTTTGTTTCGCTCCTAGAACTGTGCTGGGCACATAATAGGTGCTTGAAAACTATGTGGAATAGTGAAGGATGCCAGCATGCCTAGCGGAGGAAGTTGTATTTTTGCAAGGAACACCCAGGAAAGACATAACTTTAAAGGCTGGAGGCCCCATCTAAAACCTCCAGCAAAGGAGATGGCATTCCAGGCTCCCCACACCTGCACTGCCCACCTTCACGCCTGCCGGCACCTGGGAATTCGCCCTGGGCAGGACAAAGCCAGAGAGGCTGCGTGGCCAGCCTGAGCTCTGTCCTGCTGCGGGAAAGGGGTGCCTCTTTTTACTTTTTATTTCTTCACACCATTACTTGAACGCTGGGTGGCTTCCAAAATAAAGTCACGTGGTTTGATGGCGGCTCTCTGGGGGGAAGTGTCACCCTTTAATTGTCCTCAGGACTGCTCTGAAAATAGAGTCCTTTTTATTCAAAGCTTAATTCAGTTAATGTTCCCAATATAAACGAATAATAGAAAGCGTAAGCGAATTCTCTCCCAGCTGCCGATGACAGTGTTCCTCTGCTCTGCTGAAAGACCTTCCTGGGCTCTGCCTTCGCCAAAGCCACTTAAAAGTCCCCACCCCAAGGAACTGCACTGATTTTCCTTGGGTACAATGTGCCCTGGGGAGGGGCATAACGGGGCGTCAAGGAGCACCCGCTGTGTGTCCAGCCTCCCAGCCCGTGCGCCAAGGTGGTACCGAGGGGACACAAGAGATGCCTTGGTCCCCAGAGGCTTCAAGAGGTTTATGATCCTAAGGGGTGGACAAGGGACACGCACAAAACTGAACAAAGCAGGATGGAGCACAGTTACGTGATCACAACATAGACAACGGAGTTGACCTTATGAGACAGGCTGGGAATGCTTTGTCAGTTCCAGGGAGAGAAAGATCGGAGCAGGCTGGAGTCGTTCTGGAAGATGTAAGACCCAACTCAGTGCCCGCTTTGTCCAGAAAGCCTTCTCCACAGCTGGTGACCTTCCCTTCACTGTTCCTACCGCACTAATCTGCACCTCTGGGTGGCGCTAGCTGTCACCACCTTCGAGTGTTTACTTAGCACAGGTGGAATCCCTCCCTCAGGGACACCTCCTCTGGCCAGGGGCAGGAGCCTTTTTGTTGGTCCATCATCTCCCAAACTTCCTTCCATGGTGCCACAATGATCACAATGGGGTGGGACCGGCTGCCACATGTCTTTGTCCCTCACTGGGCCTGATGTCCTGGGAGTGGAGGACACATGTTGGTCTGGGTCATTGCCATACTCCCTGTGCCTAGTGCAGTGTCTAGACCATGGTGGCCCCTCAATCATCATGTGCTGAATGAAGGACTCTCCCCTGCTGGAATGCAATATCCCAGATGTACGGGGCCACGTTTCACACTCCTTTGCCCCTTTAATGGTACCTATCACAGCGTTAGCACTCTGTAACTCTTTGCTAGTAAAGGAGTGGGTGGAAGGAAGATATCACAGGGGAGAAGGGATTTGAGTTGGGTCCTCAAAAATGAGCCAACCCAGAAAGTGCCAGGGGGAGTGACGGGTTAAGATCCCATCAGCCCTTTGCTGTGGCCCAACTGCCCTGGTGGAGTTCTCATTGTTAATCCTGGTCAACAGCAGGAAAGGCCACCCAGATGCATAATAGAGAAGGCGTGCCCGCTGCCTTGATTCTGGATCTGCCCAACCTATACAGACCCAGGGGTTGTCTTAACATCCTCAGAGCCCAGCGCAGGGGCTGGCACATATAGACAGAATTAAACCCATTAGTTTAATTCAAACCCATTAGTGAGTCTTCTGCAGCTCACAAGACTGGGACATCGAAGACCCTGGGCTTAGGGGAAATGTATGCAGGAGTGAGGCCCCAAGCAAAAATGGCCCCATCTGCTGGGCTGGCTTCTGCAGCCTAGGATTCTGCAGACATAAAAGGACTCCAAATCCCAGACAGCCACCAAGCCTTGTCAAGTTTGTTCCGAAGGCCTGTCACAGGTGAGAGTCGTCCCCATGCAGCTGAGCTCTGAGTCCAGCCCAGCCCCCCATGGCAACGCGTGACCGAGTGAGGATGGATGGGCGGAGCAGCATCTGGGAGAAAGGCAGGGCAGGGCGCTGAGGGAACTCAGAGTACCCGAGGGGCTGCCTGGAGGCCCCAGGAGGCTCATCCATCTTGGTGAGCGATGAGTTCCCAGAATTATAAAATCTCATTTCTCCTGGAGAATCTGACCCATGAGTAGCTTGAATTGGGACTATTCCAAACACAGGGCAGCCACTGCAGAGGGAGGCATAATGGTACCCTTCCTCCTGTCCACACCTCTCACCCCGACAAAATGAGAAAAGAGAGGGAGGGACGGACAGACGGACAGACAGAATAAGAAAGTCCAGGGAGCAGTTCAGATTTCTGCCTCCCCGTCTCCGGTCTGCACTCTGCAGGAAAGTTCTTTGGGTTCACCAGACGATATAGATCCTGCTGGCAAGAGACTCCTTCTGGCTGCCAAGTTCATCTCACCTGGACAGCAGCTGGGAGCTGGTCTGGGCAGAACTGGGGGAGCTGTTTACCTCCTGTGACCCATTCCTAATGGTGGGGCCCTTGGGTAGGATCTGGGGCAGGCACTCAGGTGGGGCCACCTTCATCCCACCCTGTGGCTTTGTCCCTGCTGCTCCTTCCCTCTTCCAGGAGTGCTCTACGGGCTGCCAAGATTTGCTGCAAAGCCCCACACTGACAGCCCAGGGACCAGACACTCCCAACTCTCGGCCCAGCAAGCTCTGCGCAGCCCCAAGGCCCCTCTGTCTAACGATGCCCCAGGCTGCCTCTCTGCCTCCTTCTTCAACTAGTTTGAGCCTCAGTCCCTCTGCGTGGACAACAGGAACGATAACAATGACCTCCATTCTCTCCCTGGGGACTGTCGGCATAATCCAGGGAGACACTGGGCGTAAGGTCCAGGATGAACCACCAAGGGCTCCAGGTTAATTATTGTTATTACCTGTGCACGACGGATGAAGGAAGGGGAGGAAGGGATGTCACACGCTCAGACAGGCCTGCTGCGATCAGGGTGAGGTCCAGCTGGAATGGCTCAGCCCCTTTCAGCAGGTCTGCGAGCAGAGACACAGGAAGCAGTGTCAGGCATGGGCCCACAGCACAGACAGGTGGGTGCAGCCGGCTGGGGAGGGCAGCGAGAGGGTGGCTGTGCTCAGTACCACGCCCCCCACACCCGCAGGGCTGGCCAGGGCCCCAGCTGCTCAGGGCCTAGGCAGGTGGGACAAGCCAGAGGCTGTGGGCCCACAAGGCCATCTGGGAACCTCCCCGCTTGTTCCCAGCTCTTCTCAGGAGTGGAACAGCCCTAGAGTGGGCACCTCGCAGTGCTGTCCAGGCGAGGCCAGACAGCACGAGCTTCCCCAGAGACCTCCCAGGTCCTCCGAGGTCTGTCCACCTCCACGTACCTGTTAGGCTCTTCCTTGGAGAGCATCAGTCCCTTCTTCAGGGACAAATAATATACCAAACAGAACTGAAATACTCAGTGAGGCCCATGAGGGCTGGCGCCGGTCCTACCACTGCTAGGAACGCAAAGGGGTGTCGGACACGTTTCCTGTTCTAGGCGACCCCAGTCCAGCACGGACGCTTCGGGAGGAAGGGTGGCAGGGAGGGGGCAAAGCAAAACACACCCAGATGGCCGCCCCCCAGGGTAGAGCCAGAGAAACGGGACGCTCCGTCTGTTTAGGAGAGGCGGAAGGTCAGGAAGACCTTGGTGGAGCTGGGGTCTCCTTAGAGACGGTCTCTAAGCGGGTCAGCCTTCAGGCTGGGTTTTGGGGGCTTGACTCTGCCACTCCTACAAACAAGTAATTCTGAACTCTCCAAGCTTATATTTTCTCATCTGTAAAATGGAGAAAATAATATACCTGGCCATGGCGTGGCCACGATGTCCGAATAAGATCAAGTACACAGCACCGAGCAGGGTGTCTGCCGCACAGCAAGTCTCCACAACATTCGCTGTGATTGAGGATGGGCGGGACTGAACTTGGAGAGGTGGCTTAAAGCTTCTTTTAAATAACTAAGAAAGTTTCTATTTAAAGGGCTTTAGGGGGGAAATGCTTTATAAAACGAATGTTTCCTTTTAAAAAGTAAAGAATCTATCCCTGTTTTCCTGCCTTCAAGTCTGAGATTCGTATCGTTATCTCAGCATGTATCAAGCAGGTCGTTTATCCAGGGTGCTGTGCTTGGAGTTGTGGCCATCAGGAGAGACCCGCTAGTCCCCACCTTCAAGGAGTTTGCAAGTTTAAGTGCACGGGTCCTTTTGGGCAAAGGTGATTTCAGGAAGCCTAGCCCAGCGGCTCTTTCAGAGCTAGTCCCCAGGGCCCTAGGGACGGCTTCCCCATGTGCTGGGCAGATCCACTTCTTCCCTAAGATCAAGGGCAGACAGGCCACTGCGTACAAAGTGGGCAAGGTGGGAGCAGCTGGAGGGGGCAGCACAAAAGGTCTGGTGAAAAACTCCAAGATCCCAAGGCAAAACGTCCCCAACCGGCCTTCCTTTGCTGACTTTAAAATGAGCAGCCCAGCCACAAAGACGGTATTTGTTCTGTGTTCACAGGGAAAGGGCCTGTGAAGATTTGACCTTGGCTCTGACTCTCGACCTCTCTTGCCGCAGAGCAGAGCCACGCAGGCATTAACCCTCCGCCTACCAAACCACTGCTGCCCAGCAAAGGGTGTCCAGCTCCTAGTGTGGGGTCAGTGGAATAGGGTGTGCATGTCACAGCATGAGATTCCGAGGCTATGTGAGGTGGCTCATCCTGCCATAGGATAGATTCTTTTATTATTCCCATTTTACAGATGAAGAAACTGAGACTTGGCACCGTTTAGTGACCTATCCAACACTCATAGAGCTAAAATGAAGGTGATGAGGGATGTTTATCAGAGCTGGACATCACAGCCTGCATTTTAACCATTAATCTACCCGCACTCAACGAGGTGTTGTGATTTAAAAAGCCATAAAGAGACCCTGGTACTTTTCTTTAAGACCCCTTCTAGGTCACAACAGCAGGACTGTAGGTGGGTTGTATAGAGGAGGGTTGGAAATTCAGAGCCCTGGGGCTGCATCTGGCCGGAAATACGTTTTATTTAGCTAAAATAACGTTTTTAAAATTAAAAAATTTAATGTAAGTTAACCGAATTTCCTAACATGCATCCTATACCTTATACTTGGCCCTTTCCGTATTTAATTACCTGCCTGGCCCTGAAAGCCTTTGAATCTGCGATCCCTGTTAGAGCCCGTCTCTCACACGCCACTGTGACTTCAGGGCTGGTGCCTAGGGACACCTCTGTTTTGAAGGTACCCCATCTTCTTTCCCTCGGAAGGCATGTTGGGACCACCTCACCCGCACTGAGAATTCAGATGGAGGGCCCAGAAACACGTACAACTCTCGCCTTCCCCACTCCATCAACTTTGCCTCCCCTGCTCACCCTTCAAAGGGCTCCACGGCCCCAGACAGGAGGGCCTGTGTTCCCGAGGCCAGAGGGCCACTGTGTGTGGGCAGCTCACAGGGGAGCCAGGCTGCCAGCCTTGGCCTCGTGGTCTCCCCTGGACCCAGCAGTCCACAAGGCCTGGCCCTGACCAGGACCTCCGGCTCAAGGCTAGGCCACCGCCACTTGGTCCAAAGAGCTGCAAACCCAAGGCAGCCCCTGTCCTACTCTGCCATGCTTCGAGACCCTGCCAACAGCAGTGAGGTGAGGGCCCCAGGCGCAAGAGAGGGGTCTGGCTGGTCCCCTGAGCGGCCTAAGGGGCACCCCTTTGTTTGCATGTTCCAGAACCAAATCCTGGCAGCTTGCTCTCATGACACCAGGAAACAGTTTCTGGATGGGAAAACCACTGCGGAGAAAAAGGGAGGGTGTGTGTGTGTGTGTGTGTGTGTGTGTGTGTGTGTGTGTGTGTGTGTGTTGGAGTGAGGAAGCAAGGGAAGAAGAAAGGAAGGAACAAAAAAAAAACAAGAGAGAACAGATCAATTCAAAAGGCGTGTGGTTTTCTTCTTGTGGTTTGGTGCGAGGGCTTGGTGGTTTAAGTCAAGCCCTGCGCCCAGACTGTGGGACACTTAAAGACAGGGTGGAGCTGGGGAGAGTCCTGGGAACAAAGAGCCTATTGAGGGCTCCCTGTCCCGGGGCAGAGGCAGGCAGCAGGAGGGTGTGCCGTCCCCACTCACCTGCGGGAGCCCTACCTTGGCTCAGGCTGCTAGTCTACCCCGAATGAGCCTTTGCCTTTGCAAGCATGACTCACCCCAGAGAGCTTCTCCCTCTGGGAGGGCGGCTGTCAGGGGCAGTGCTGCGTGAGGGAGGCTTCAGGCAGAACTCCATCCCCTACGGGAGCTGGATCTGGGGTTTCGGACATGAAGTCACCATAGAGAATGACAGGAGATGAGAATTTGGGATTTAATTCTGGAATAGTCACTGATACCAGGCCTTAGAGCTTGGGCCAAGTCACTTGTAGCTCCAACTTTCTGAGATCCCAGACCCCATTTTTAGGGGTGTGGACTTTCTTTTAATCAAAATTACCAAGCAGAGTGCAGCTTTGCATTTCTGGTTCCTCTCTGACAGTCATTTCCCTAATGTTGTAGCCTCAGCGTAGCCACCTCTGGCTGATGGTAAAATTCTGTTCTCCAGTCAGTCATAGGAGCTGTGCCTTGTGGGACTACAAGACGCCTTGGACCACTATCCACTGTCACCGATCCAGGCCTTCTGGGCCAGTGCTGAGGGGCTCAGAGGCTCATCAGATCAGAGTGACAAAACCCTAGAGAGGAGACAGACAGCCACGTTCCAATCTGACTGTGACAATATAGATAAGCCGTGATTCTCTCTGACCTCTGCAAGCCCCCACAGTCTGCCAGAGATGAATGAAAACTGTCGTGAAATGGAGTGCTCTAGAAGGACTAGTGACCGTGAACACAGGAAACTTCCTGACCCGACCCGCACTCCAGCCTCCCCTGACCTTGTCATCCGGATTTTCTGGGGAAGCTGAAGAGGCAGAGGCCTGAATGATCTCAGAAACTTATTCGCCAAGATGAGCAACTTTATTTCCTACTTGCTAGCAAAGGTAGTGCCTCTCTCAAGTCTTCCCTTCTCAAGGACTGGCTTGCTAAGAGGTGGGACTATTTGGCCAAATAGAGATCTTTTTTCTCCAAGAAATTTTCAGACTCCGTGGCCTCAAGGACCACACAGTGGCCCAGTTCCTACACTCCAGATCATGTCCCATGTGCGCAGTGCCTTTTTCCACACCCTCCTAATCAGGCTGCACCCTGTCCTCTGCCCCCAGTCCTAAAGCAGCAGGCCAGGCCAAGCCCACACTGTGCAAGCAGGACAGCTCAGCACTGTTCATCATTTCAAAATTCTGCAACATTAAGACAGAGCATACCTACTCTTAAAAGGCGACAGGCCATACTCCTGGAATAAAATATATTCCAGTCTACCTCGATTAAAGTTTTTCCTCCCAATTATTCTTTCTGTTCACATCTACAATTCTAGTGCCTCCCGAGAGCCCCTTGTGACCTATCCTGACACAAAGTATAAGCAATGGCCTTTGGAAGACGCTCCAACATGCCTGTCTCACTTGCATGCTGGAGCAGGTAGGGAACAGGACTTTGTAACTCTATTTTCATCCCACCTCAATAACAAAAAATATCAGGCATTTCCCATGTTTTTGACACTAAATAGTTACTAAATGCACAGCCAGGTAGAGCAATGTGGTCTCTACCTCCAAGGGAGTCACAGATCAGTGTTCCACAAGTTAGGCTGAAGTTACTCCACGGTTTTCTACTTGCGGTCATCCCTCACAATTAGCATCAAAAAATAATTATTTGTTCACAATAAAAAAAAAAGATGGATAGATAAGTAGATATACACACACATTCATAGTTGGATATATGGATAAATGGTCCTTTCTCTATTAAACCTGTCAGGATCCCACATTTACCAAGGAGGTCTCTAGAGGGGGTCGCAAAATTTGAATCCAGAAGGTAACCCCAAGGGGTTAGCACAGATGAAGTTAGGCTGTCGTTAAGCATTGCCTGATAACAGGAAGGCAGCGTTAGAGTCACACAGGGAGTTTCTAGAATTACAGATGACCCTCAGGGCCTATCCCTCGAGGTTTTGATTTGATGAGAGTGGTGTAAGTCCTGGGTACCTGTATTTTTTTTTTAAGCTTCCGGGGTTATTGTGATGCACACTTGGGTTTGAGTGCCTTTGGGACAGATTCCCAGATCTAGGGATCTAGCTGAGAGACAGATAGTCACATAGGTCTAGGCCAAGAGCCAGCACCAGGAAGACAGCAAACTCGCTCACAAGGTGCAGCCACAGCGGAAAACAGGGCTCCTCGCATCCCTTCAGGGGAGGGGCAGAAGGGAGTTGAAACGGACCTAAACCTGCCGGTGGCGCGGAGAAAGTTGTCCATGATTCTTATTAAAGTAACACGGCTCTTAGAGTAGCCAATGCTAACATTGCAATGCTCATCCAGGTTCTTAATCAAATCTCATGGCACAACTCTCTCTACCAAGAAAAGAATCTACCGGGGGCAAAAAAGGAGAAAGCATCACTATTTACACAGTGAAAAGTATTGTTTTTCTACTGTGGTAATGGGAACAATGATTATCTCCTCCATTAACCTAAAAGGTCAACACTGTTGAGCTCAATCAGCTTAATTCATCCTTATCTTATCACTGGCATGTCCTGAGGCCACCAAAAGGTGGCCGGTGAAGGCGTCGCTCTGGTTTTTCTTTCACTGGTATCTGTCTGTCTGTCTTTCCTGGCCAGAGGAGCTCCACAAAATCCTGTTGAGAACTGCAAGCCAGAAACCATCTCGTGAGAAAAGTGCATGTCCTTCAACTTCATTTCACTTGAGAAGGTACCATATCTGGAAGGTATTGGCTTTATCCCTACCGAGTAAAATTCAATCTGGCCTAGGCAAACAATAAATTAGACTTTTCTGATCAGGATTAACATGGGGTCATGTGAATCTTTAAATCTATTACGCGGAAACTAAACTCTCCTTAACTGCTAAATGAGAACACGATTGTTCACATTGGCAAAGAAATCCACACTTTGCAGAAAGGTTTTCTCCCAGGCTTCTTGAAATGTGCAACTCTTGAATACTTTGCAGGACCAGAGCTGTTGCGTAAAGCGAGGCACACCTGGGAGCTTGCATGGACAGCGTGAGCACACTTAAGTTTTAATTTATACTGTGTAGAGCCCTTGAAAGTGACAGAACTGCAACTGACTAAATAGTCTCCAAGGTAAGAATAATTGAGCAACATGCACCCGGTTTGTCCCTGTTATCCTGAAGCATGGTGCATCTGACACAGACCTCATCTCTTCTCGGATCACCATCTCTGGCTTCCTTCCCACATGTCTGCCTGTCTCCTGAACCATGCTGCTGTCACTACTTGTAACGGCCTCCCCGAGCCAGCAAGAACCAGGTTAGGCCCAGGCCTCCAAGGCCAGCATGAACCATGTGCCTCGCTGAGGTGTCCTTCATTCCCAGACTTAGCTAAAATGCTACACTTGGATCACGGCATCTGGCTTTCTGAGCAGCCACCATGGAGCCAGATTATGTATGGTGAGAGTGTCAGCATCCATTAGGAAATGGGAGATGGGAGAGAACCGCGTGATAAATGTCTCCTCATTTCTCCCTTCTGTGGACTACTCTGACGTCTGGTTCCTCCTTGAAATTCCTCTGGAGAAAATCCAATGTGCAGCGTGAACATGCGCATCAGTTGAATTGTGGTGAAGCCACGGCCGGGACAGTGACATACCTCATTGTTTCCATGTTTCTTGGCCTCACTTCCCATTTTCTTTACCCTCATCTCCCTGACACCTTGGAAATACAATAGCAGTACTTTCATCCTTTCTCAAAGCTCTGCTTTCTAGAAGACACAGAACAGTTGTCCAAGAGTGATCCTAGAAAACAGTTCCCAGGATGGAATTATGAGTTGACTGTCCCGCCAGTCTTAAAGTAATAGGTACTTTGCTGCTGGTCATACGTGGCTGGTAATAACTCCTTGGCATTTAGTAGACTCACGATTGTTCCGGTTTTCACTGTAGTTAATTGGTATTAAGTGCAGGTGGAGAAAGGTCAAGGCATTGGAAGATCAAGTGGCCATGGCCCTCAACCCTTGCAGAAAGTGTTCATTATGAGGATTGCGGAGCAGGATGGCTACTGATGACGGCATTAAAGACATTTAAACAAATAACAGGGCCAGGGAAGCCAAGTTAAGGCTCTAAAAGCCAAATAACCTCTATTGCTATTAAAGGAGGTCTTCATTTCCTGCAACCTCGGGGAAGACTGTGAAAATCAGGTTGAGGATCTGATTCTAAGGGCTTCAGAGCTGGCAGGAAGATGAAATGCATAGCCTTGGCAAATACTGTATGTTAACTCAGGGTCCTGATAGGGAAAGTGTAGGAATCTGAGACTTGGGCTGGAAACATTTAGGGGGATAAAGCATCTAGAGCATCTAGAAACTCCAAATTCCTTAAGCCCTCTTTCTCCAAAGAAGCGGCACCTTCACCTTTGTCGGAGAAGACCGGGCTCTACTTGCATGGAGAGTGTATAATGATTCACTGGAGTAGTTGCCTCATGAGATGCTATTTGTCCTCCTTATGACAAGCTAACCTCCACCACTTCTCATTGTGTCCAGGCTGATAGCCAGAGTCACGTCTCTGCAAGCTCAGAGCACGATGCAAAATCCCGTTGCAGGAAGAAATTGTCTAGATAGGAAAGAAATGACAAAGCCTAGCAAGAACTGGGGAACATACATGTAAATGAATATTGAGAGTACTAGCCCAGACAACAGGCAAATATAGGGCTGGATGGTGGGGTATTCACGGACATGGGATAACTCATTTATGGCTAAAAATTTAATTTTACGTGAAGAACACCTGGATAGTTTGCTGACATGGCTAATTGAAGTCTTAACTCTACAAGGAACTACAGGAAACAAAGTGGATCTCCCCGAATTACTCTGGCATAGTGTTAAAGAATAGAGGCTTGGGGAGGTTGGAATCTTAAACAGAGATTTATTATGTATGGCCCCAAGAACCTACCACCCAGAGGAAACAGTCTTCACTCAGACAGTAGAGAGCACATTGATGAATCAGTTACAGCATCTCGGAGAAGCTTAGCAGTGGCTTTTGGAGGCACAGCGAACATAATCACGTGATAGGCAGCAAGCTGGAGTAGAGAGAGAGTGCCAGGTTACGGTATCCCAGGAGTAAGGTAGACAGATCTTACCAATTAGGTGCTATTGGATTTATATAAACAGGAAAATGTCTACATCTGACATTAGCCACTGCAAAGGAAAATTGTGATCTTCACCTCTAAACCAGTTCACAGACTCAAAGATCATCATGAAGGGAAATTTAGGACCCTAAGTTCTGACCAAAGTCAGCCTCACGGAGCATCTTCCCATGTAGTTATTTCCCCAGTTAGATATATAGTCAGGATAGATACACTTAGCTGGTGGATCCCTCACAGCAGTGGCCTGGTTGGTGGAATAAGGGCCGTTACGGTAAGACGCGGAAGCCCTTGAAAGGCCACGTGGAAGCCCTTGAGATTTCCCTACCCCCCACACCAGCCCCCCAAAAAATCAGAAGCAATACCTCATTTCTGAAGAAATTTGGCACCATCCGGATTTGAAAGATGAGGGTGGTGGTTCCTACTGTGTTGCCTAGGCTGGACTCGAGCTCCTGGTCTCAAGCGATCTTCCTGCCTCCGGTGTAGCTGAGACTACAGGCAAGCATCACCACACCTGGCCTGGATGTGGATCTTTATTGGGCCAGAACAACACAGCCGCAGGCAATTCATCAATAGAGAAGATCAAAAGAAGTTTACCTTTACTTAGCAGGGACAGCAATAGGCATTCACTGTGTGGCCTCAAGGCCATGTTAACTGTCTTGCTCTCTGTCATGACATAGCAGAATATCACATTGATCCCTACATTGATGATATTGTGCTAACTGGAATTGGTAATCAGGAATTAGCAAATGTCCTAAGTGCACTTATAAGATACAGGCATGCCAGAAAGTAGAAAAGAAACTCCACAAAGATTAAGAAGCATGCTGCATTGGTGAACTTTCTGGAGATCTCTTTGTCTTGTAAGGTGCAGGACAAGTTGCTGCACCTTGTATCTTATAACATTAAAGAAGAGATATAATGCTGGAGGGGTTCTTTGGATTTTGAAGACAACATAGTGTAAAGCTCTGTTTCATTTCTCTGTGTCTCAGAAAGCCACCAGTTTTAAGTATGAGCAGCAAATCGAAATTGTGGTTTCAGGTATTCTGTTTCTTGGGCTATGCAACTGACAGATCCAATGGTGCTAGAGAAATCTGTGCTGGATAAAGATGTGTCAACAGCAGAGTCATAGCACAGAGCACTCAGATTCTGGAACAGGGCCACATACTTTAGGAAAGAGCTATCCTGTTTGAAAAGTGGCTCCTGGCAGACTATTGGACCCTGGCAGAGACTGAGCAACTGGCCATGGGGCACTGTTACTGTGCAATCGAATTTGGACATACATAGCAGAGCTCTGTCATGCAATGGCAGAGGTACATTTGGAGCTAACCTTTAGCAGGTCCAGAAAGATTAATCATGTAACGGGTGGTCTAGACTACCATTTCACTCATCTCTGCTGCACTGCTGACTCCTCATCGTTCCGCACCTATGGCCTCCTAGGGAGTACCCTACATGTCGCTGAACTCAGTCTTGGCTCAATGGGATTGCTGCTGCACTGTCACACCAATCAAAAGTGGCCCTTAAAGATGATGGTCAAGGGTCCTTCTTCCAGAGAGACAGGCAGGAACCAGTACACTAGATCATATACTTCAGATGGAGGGAGGATTTGGCCCGAGGCATGGGTGTATACTACTTCCATAGCATATTAGACAGCTCGGCCAGTTGGTCAAGGGCCTGGAAGGAACAGACTGGAAGAGCAGAGGTGAAGAAATCTGGGGAAGCAGTAGGCAGAGGGACCTATGCACGTGGGCACCAAGTGTGTGGGTGGATCTTTGGGTCTCATGTTAACGCTCACCAGAGAGCATCTACACAACTGGGGTTCTCAGCCACCATCTAGACAGGATGACCCACCCTGTGTTTGTCATCCAGTCTCTCCCCTCGGACATCTCAGTTATTTGTTCAATGTGTCCATGAACAGAGCGGTCAAGGTGACAAGGATATAGCTTACACAAAAGTTCAGAAACAGGGACTCCCATTGTTTACTGTGACTGCTGAGTACCCAACCTACCAGCAAAAAAGGCCAGTGCTGAGTCCTTGAAATGGCATGGCTTCCTCATGTAGACCAGCTAGCCACCTGGTGGCGGGTCAGTTGCATTGGAATGCTTCCACGTTAGAGAAGGCGGCAACGCCACTTTCCTTTCCAACTCCAGAGAGGGATTTTCTTTTTCTTTTTTCTTTTCTTTTTTTTCTGAGACAGAGTCTCACTCTGTTTCCCAGGCTAGAGCATAGCGGTGTCATCATGGCTCACTGCAACCTCATACTCCTGGGTTCAAGCGATCCTCCTGCCTCGGCCTCCTGAGTAGCCGGTAGCTGGGACTACAGGTGCATGCCACCACACCTGGTTATTTTTCTATTTTTTTGTAGAGACAGGGCCTTGCTCTTGCTCAGGCTGGTCACAAAATCCTGCCCTCAAGCTATCCTTCCTCCTTGGTCTCCCAGAGTGCTAGGATTGCAGGCGTGAGCCACTGCGCCCAGCCCAGAGAGGGATTTTCTTCAGTGTAAGGCATTACACACACACACACACACACACACACACACACACACAAGCACATGGCACAATGTCTAGGGCATTGTAACAATTTATTGGAGAATAAATGAGTGAATAAATGAATGAATACTAGAAATGAGAGCATAAACCAGAATGTGAAAGGCATATATAAATTCAGGAAGATAAGTAAAGCCTCTCTAGTCTTCTTTTTCCCAATTCCTCAACCACAGGACTGTCTGTTTACTGGTCCATCATAATCCCTGTTCAGATATATTCCGATCTGCAATCTCTCTGACAGCCCCTGCCTTCCAGGTTTAAGCTACCATAATCTCTCTTATCAATAAAGCACCCTGACAGATATTATTTTATTCCATCCTCGCCATAATCTCATGAGACAGGGAAGGGTGAGAGAGACAGGGCTCATGAATATGCATGTTCTCCTCTTCTTCCCGGGCACAGGCCTAATCTATATTTCCCAACCTCTCTGCAATTAGGTTAGGACCAAGTGACCTGGCTCCGACAAATGGAAAACAACGTGTGCCACTTCCAGGCCTGGCACATACGAATCTCTCATGTGCGACCCTCCATTCCTTATCTGACCTGTGGAGCCCTTTGAGGTCACATACTGGAGATGGCAGCTCCGTAGGTGGAAGGAACCTGCGTCTCTGAGTGACAACATGGAGCAGAGGCCCCTGTCTGACTTCACTAGACTTGTACGTAAACAAGAAAGGTTTTTATCTTGTTCAACCACTGAGACTTCGGGATTGTTACAATGGTTAGCCCAGCCTGGATAAAACGGGAAGACAGACACGGATTTAGTATAAAGAGTGTAGAGAAACCAAAACATCAAAAGGTGGAAGAAGTGTAGCTAATGGAAAATCACCTGGTTTGTAGTCAAACGCACCTAGAGATCGTTTCACAGCTGAAGCACTTGCCAGCTGTGTAACGTTGAGCACATCATTTCATATCTCTGAGCATCGGTTTTTGTATCTGTTACACGAAAGGAAAAATATCTTTCTTGCAAGTTTATCATAAAGTTGAGAGATCATACTTATGATGTGCCAGGCTCAGTTGCTGGCATACAGTAGGTGCTCAGTGAACATCCACTCTCATTGCTGTTAAGTTATAGATTCACCTGGCGAATCACATCAGAGCCAAGGTCGGAGCCCCATTTTCTAAGGGCCAGCCTCTCCTAGACACCCTGTCTTTCCCCATCCCTGCTGTGTGCTGTTGCCAAATGGCCACCTTTTTTGTATAAAGGAACCCCCGTTAGAATTCACGTTTCTAAAAACAAGTCTGGAAACCTTTTCTGAACACTCTTTGCACAGTCTTTAAAGGCTGGGATTAGGCCCAGGGCACAAGCGAAATAGTGTGGTATGAGTTTTATTATAACAGAATTCTGCTGCATTTGGAATAAAAGCGAAGAAAATGTTACAAACCGTGACCAAAGCTACAGTATTCCGCTTTGCAGTTTTTAGATTCGAACTTTGCTGTTTCCAAGACTATGTGAGCCAGCTGGGAACAGAAGAAAAACATTTCAGGGATAAGTTTTGCAGTCTCCCCATGCACTGTCCTTAATCACTGCCTGGGTCTCACTGTGCCCTCTGGTGGCCGTGGATTTAATCAAGTCTGTTTATTCCCGGCCTCTAGGAATGATGGAAATTCTCACGCTAGAGCATGAGAACGTCGCCTTTGTGAAAGATCCAAGGAAGCAAATTTACACACATTGACTCTCTAGGGAAGCCCAGGGCGGTGCACGCGCAGCCCAGTGGCAGAGCCCGACCTCAGAGCGCTCTGCCTGGAGGTCGCCGGGAGGTGACAAGGGCCTCAGAAAGGTGTCAGCAGGAATGGACAGGCTCAAGCATTTCAAGGGGGAAAGCACCGGATTTGGAAGTGGACGTGAATGAGAGGAAGGAGGCCGAACAGTGAAAGAATAGGCTAGGAACTCTCTCCTGGGTCCACTGGCTACGGCCAGGCTACTGCAGGCTCCTCCGCTCCCAGCAGATACAAAAAGTACAAAACTTTTCTTTGAAGTTTGCAATTTGAAGATCGCGCCATCCGCTTCTGCTACGCTGCTCTGCCCCTCCTGTCTCCTTCGTCCCTGCGCCTGTCAGAGAGACTGGCCAGCTGACTCCCGGGCACAGGAAATGGCTCGGGCGACGATCCCTGAAATCTCACCCCACTGTCATGATGCCTGAGTCGCTCCCAGTAGAGATTCATTCCCTGAGCGGAGCCTCTTCTGGGCTCCAAAGCAGAGGGCAAGTAATGCTAGGAAAAAGTAACTCCTTTTTTTTTTTTTTAATTAAACTAGATTAAACAACGATAAACAGCCTTCTACACTGCAGGATGTCTTAGAGCCTTAAGTACATTAATGTGCTTTGAGAGTTAACTGCAGAGGATTATAGGACAGCTTTTCCAGAATTTATTGGAGCATCGTAACCTCCTTTTCAAAGTGCATCTTACAAGACGTGCTCCAGAACCCACTTGAGAAATACTTCCTTAAACAACTAGTAAACTCCTTCCTGTTCGGGTGCTGGCTGCCAGAGGGCAGGCCCTTGTGATACAAAGTATTATTCTAGGTGCTACGATACCAGGGTTCCCTCTGATCTTCCACGTTACATGTGTTCTTGGCCAGCTCCCTTCATTTCTTTGCGTTCCATTTCCTTCTCTGCAGACTGAGGCGTGCGGAGAGGTCTGTGATTTCCAAGGTGTCTCAGGGAACTGTGGAGCCCCGCAGAGGTATTCCATTTATTCCACAATACTCATGTAACGTCCATAAATTACAAAAGTGGGAACCTGTTTTATATTGAAGATTCACCAAGGATTTCATTTGAATAAAAGAGTTCATTTGCTAACACTGGTTGAACGCTTTTAGAACATTTGATCTCTAAGGACAATTTCAGGCATGTATAGTCATCCAAGTGTATGAACCAGGATTCAGATCAAGCGACCTGGAATTACAAGATTTCCCAGTGTGGACGGTTGCTAGCTGGGTGGTATGGCCAAGTCACAAGACCTGGGGGGAATTTGGGGACCCAGGCCACTCAGATATTGGACATAACAAAAGAAAAAAATGGTGTGACTGCTCTGGAAATTGTTACAAGACACGTTTGGGGAAATGGGAGGGGGGAAAGCAACATATGAGAGTTGCCCACAGAGGGAAGAAGGTCATTATTAATCACCAACAGTCAGGTCAGAACTCCCAGGGCAGGGTGACAAAGCCATTCTGTGTTCAGTGATTCGTAGGTAGTGCCGAAGGAATGAAGAGACCTGGCTTTGCCAGCTCTCGCCAGTCAAATTTTGTCCCCCACAAATTCATATGTGGAAATCTGAACTCCTGGTACCTCAGAATGTGATCTTATTTGGCGATATGGTCTTTATAGAGGCATTAAGTTCCAATGGGGTCCTTAAGGGGGGCCCTAATCCGATCTGACTGGTGTCCTCATAAGCAGGGGAAATGTGGACACAGCCACAGACAGAGGAAGACCGCGTGAGAGCGAAGATGGCCGCCGACAAGCCAAGGAGAGAGACCTGGAACAGAGAATCCCTCACAACCCTCGAGAGGAATTAATGCTACAGACACCTTGATTTCAGAACTTCCAGAACTTCTCAGAACCGTGAGACAGAAAGTTTCTAATGGTTAAGCCTCCCAGTTCGTGGTACTTTGTTTGGCAGCTCGAGCAATTAATCTACCAGCCCTGGGAATGGTGTGGCGCAGGGGCTATGCTAGGTTGGCAGGAGGGAACCAGAGCCGGGGCAGAGGGCCTGTGGCTGAAGTCGCCTCTCCCTGGGTTACTGCAACAAGCCTCTTCCTTCCCTGCCCGCCTCCTTGCCCCTCCGACCAGCCCATAGTGTCAGCAAATAACCTTCCTCTCGTAGCCCTGTTGCTAGTCAGTTGCCCAAGCACCCACGAGAATGTGTTGCAAGCTTTTCAGAAGCTCCATGGGCAGGTCTCCGTGGTGTACCAGGCAGCTGCAATCTCTACAGCTAGCTCTGGGAAAAAATTGCAAAATGGATAAACTTAAGTGTTTTGTTTTGTTTTGTTTTTTTACACTCCCACAAGTCTTTCCAGGCTGCTCTAACCCCTTCTTTCCATTCCCTCGACTATTAGTGCCCAGGCCCCAGCCCAGATCAATGAAATCACAACCTCTTAAGACTAGGCCTGAGGACTAGTATGTTTTAAAAACCGCCCCTCCCCTCCAAAGTATTCTCACGTGTACTCAGGGTTAAGGAACACTTCAAGACTCTCTGCTCCTTAAGTCGGCCCTCTCAAGCTGTGAACCATGCTCCAAAAATATTTCTTCTTTGCAGGCATTCAAACTTCCGTTGCCTCAGTGGAGTGACGTTGACCTATGAGGAAGGCATCTGATGAATACACACTGATGCTTCAAAGATGTACTGTCTTAATCGACATTCGTGGGGGAGAGGTACCACTAAAAAGACATAATACTTAGACAAATTAACACTAATTCGGGAATACCAGAACATACTTTGATCCAAGAACCCCAGACCTACTATGTTAAACATTCCCTCTTTCCGGCCCTGTCTCATTTGCACAGGAGAGCACACAGAGAACAGGAATTTGTAACTTGAGTTTCATTCCATTTCAATAACAAAAAGTGGTAAGCACTTCCCACAGCTCTGACACTACGCAATAACTAAACACACAACCGTGTACAGAGATGTGGTCTCTGCCTCCAAGAAAATCACAAACAAGCAGAGAAAATAGGTATCATGGGTTTAAAAAGAAACCAAAACAGAAGTTACCCAGTCTTTAAAAATAAGCAACATGAGAGCCTTATATACCAAAACCTGTGGGCTTAAACTAAAACAGAATTTAGGGAAAAATTCATAACCTTAAAATCCATGCTAGGGAATTAGAAAGAAAATCCCTTAACTAAGAATACAATTCATGGGCAATATGGTTGTGGTGGCAGTTTAGTTTTCTGGTCTCCCTATAAGCTCTCCTGACAACCGTGGAGATCAGATAGGATACCCGCCCTCCACCCTCTGCCAACAAAACCAAAAACAAAAACCCCACAGAAAACCTCAAACCTCGTCGACCAAATTAGGTGGCAGGAAATCTATCAAACCCTAGGATATGGACAAATGCACCAAACCAGCAACAGCAGGACTTGGCTACAAAATGAAAAAGTCACCCACAGATTCTCACCCCCAAAAGCAGAAGACAATACCCTCTGCAGAAGCCCACGCCCGCAGATGTGAGCGCATCCTGAGAGAGGAAGAGGAGTCCCACAGGCTCACAGCCCTGGGGACAGCACAGATAACTCTGCCTGGCTCTGGGTGGAGCAAAGAGGGTGGAGCAGTTGAGTTCCTGAGAGTCTCAGAAGTTTCCGGCAAACGATTCATTCCAGAAGGAAAAAGCCCCACTCCACGGGAAAATTACTGGAAACAGAAATCAAATGGAGCAGGGCAAGGACACTATGAGTAAGAGAAAGAGAAGCCTTAGATCATCGAGGAGGAGGGGCCAGAGGAAGAAGGTCTCTGAAAAGGTCGCAACATGAAAATGCACCATGTGGGATGATGAGAAATTATTTAAAGGGGACGATGTATGGTTATTTGGGTGACGGATACCCTAAAAGCCCTGACTTCACCGTTACACAATCTATGCATGTAACAAAATTGCACGGGTACCCCACAGATTTATACAAATTTTTAAAAATAAAATAAAATGCAAATATGTAGAATTAGGAAGGAAGAGACTCATGCTGGAGTAAGCATCTTACTTTTGGAGAAAAGCTAGAACTGAATTTTATGTCAATTACAATATTCAAGCTTTTTGTTATGATAGGAGTTATGATTTTGTTGTTTTTTTTTTTTTAACTAAAACCAAAATCAAAGATTTCTTACAAGTATGGGGAAAATGAATTTGAAAGTAAAATAGAGCTATATGGGATTAAAAGAAAAAAAATACACCATGGCCTGCAAGGCCCAACCTAGATAGCCCAAAGGCTGGAGGCAGGAAACTCCCTGAACTTGACTCATGTCAGAGACAAAGGAGTGGCTGCAGAGACAGGCCTTATTTTGAGTCATTCGTGGTATCAACAGAGGAGGTGGCCTTGGGCCTTGAGCTGGGGAGGCTGCCCTGGCCCATCTCTTCCCAAACTCTCCCCTCCCCCACCTGCCATCTCCCCTCCCCCACCATCTCCTAAAGGCCTAGAAAATTCACCTGCTTTAAACACGAGGGGAAAGAGAAATGCAGCCTCGCTCTACAGCGAGTTGAGAAATGCTTCCTTAAATGAGCAATCCTTATGCTGTAGGTCCAGCACTTGAAGAGTACGGGACATCGGTCATCACAAAGATTATGGGGGCAACTAGCTTTTGTTAACTGGTTTGTAAATCTTGAAGAAACAGAATGGCAAGTTCAGATTGGCCAGGTTTCAACTCAGAGCACACTGTGGAAGCAAGAAGGCCCCCACGGCTGTTTAAAGAGACACTTACGTCCTACGGCTGGAAGGAGGACTGCTCAAGGCCCAGGATTCACTGATAGAGGAGACAGAGCTTGCAAAGGCACCTGACAAAGGTCATGTTTGCTAAACTCACGGCTCCAATATGAAAGGAGAAAGATGTCAAGCCTGGGATGGTGACACTGGGGAGATGCTCCTGAGGACCTGGAACCTCTACATTCCTCTGAACCTCCTGGGCTCCCTCTTGCTAGAGCACCGCAGCCTTCTTTGCCTGCACACTATTCAGAGACATAACCTGGAACGGGACCCTCACGAGAGGATGCTTGTCCTGCTAAAGATCTGCTCCTTCTCCCCCCATTGGCTCCGTAACAATAATGAGGTCAATTTGCAGCCCAGCTGAGTGGAGAAAGGCAGTCCTCTACTCCAGAATTCAACCACACGCGCACCGAAGCTGTACAGGAGCTGGCTGATGTGCACCAGCAGAACTCGGGGACCTCGTGGGAATGGATCATCAGGGTGCGGGACCGAGGGAATGTATATGAGAGAATATGAGGGAGTGCGATGGTTAATTTTATGTGTTAACTTGTGCCCAGATATTTGGTCAAACGTTATTCTGGGTGTTTCTGGACGAGATTAACATTCGAGTTGGTGGACTGAGTGGAGCCTTTTGGCTCTTCTTGGGTCTCGAGCTTGTCAGCTCTTGGACTGGCTTAACCAGGAGAGGCGAGGTGGATGTGATTACTGTATCTGCAGCGAGGCCAGAGCGGCAACCAGGGTGCCTTGCCTGCTATGGCGACAGATGATAAACCATGGCGTTCCTAGGTGAGCTAGATGGGCAGCCGACTAAGGATGGTTTAACTTGTATAACCCCCAAACAATCAAGAGCTGGTAAGCCATTTCCATATCAGAGATAATTCCCTCGGACTCAGAGCTCATCATTTGAAAGGAAGGACATGTCTTCTTGAGGGAAGAATCCGAATACCCCACAAAGCACATCCAATAACTGTATCCCCTATTCTGTCTCCAAAGGGACCTGTGGCCATTTACAAGATGAACTGTGCACTGGGGGAAGGGAATACCCAGACCTTCCTGCTGCTGCCACCTTGCAGGGCACTTTCCTGATGAAGTCTAATATTCTGTTGACCCTCAAAGGAGAAATGTTTGCAAGGACCAGCTCTGATTACGACAAAGCGGGGCAAAGCAGCGTGGATTTGGAGCTGAGAGACACTGGCACAGTCCACCCCTTTGGCTACTCAGCTTTCATACACATCCTTCTGTACACCCTTGAACTTCATTCTATTCAACAGTAAAACAACTTCATTTCCACCTAACAAGGTGCATCTGGGCTCGATGCGAGTCATGTCCTCAGGCTCTCCCCAAAATCAGGAAATGCCCGGTCTCAGAGTCCATATATTAAATCCAGTGGCATCTCCTGACTCATATTCATGCCTCAGGGGGCCCCACACTTTTGAGTGCCTTTCTCAAAATTGTCTAAGCAGCTCTCCAATGGCTGGGCATGTAACCGGGGCCCTTAGTGCCATCTGGGCAGGGACATACATGAGCCCATTCCCATTTTCTCCCTCAGGGACCTCTCAGGTTCTCTAATCTGCACAGGAGGATAACCAGATGCCTTAAGGAGTTCTGATAATTGCATCCCTGGGCTGTCCCAGAGTGCCAATACCAGGTCTCAGTTCCAGCAGGGCCTGGCAAGTGGAAGCTTCCACTGGTCAGGGTGGGATTTCTTTCATGAGGTCACATGAGATGGGACTACTAGAATGGTGCTGACACACTAATTTTGGATAACTTAAGTTGTTTAAGTCATAAAAACCACATTTTCCCTGGGCCCCATCCACCTTAGGGGTGGTCCTGTCAATGGTCATCATATCCATCATTGGCTGCGTGACTTATTTACTCTACAAATTTGGTCATAGTCCTATTGAATGTGTTTCCTAAAGAATAAATTGTGACGTTAATCTTCAACAATGTGAATCAAAAATAATAACGGGGAAAAAGACAAGAAGAAAATTGTTGATATGTAGAAACAAATGCCTAAACATAAATGAAGAGGAAATAAGCAAAGCTATGATAGTCCTCATTTCTGTAGTTAGTCATGGGCCATGATTGACGTCTATGACTTCCTTCTTCTACTCCGTATTCTGTATTTCCCTTTCTCTCAGCCAGAATCTTAGCTGGTCAGAGTTCTTTACCTGATGTAGTGATTAAAAACTTTATTCCTAAAGAATCAGAGACGCTAATTTTCCTGCCTATGTTTGGTTCCTATAGTTTTCCATTAATCTTTACCATTGACAGAGAAGTGCTAAGAGGTACCCCAGAGCATCCCCTCAGTTGCAGACATAGTCCCCTTTGCCCCCAGTACACAGCAGCAAACTAATTTCCCTCTTGCTAACTGGAATCTGTCACTCCAGTGGGTAGAATTAAAAAAAAAAAAAAAAAAAACAACCTTGTTCTGCCAGTTGGTTCAGCAGTACAAGGAGCCCAAAATAGCTGGATGGTATTCTCATCTTCCAGTCAATGGCCCTGTTGGTGTGGCCCCAGATGGAAGGATTCTCCCCTTGGGGACTAAGACCTGCAAACCAACAAAGCTCCAAGTTGCCAGGATGGGAAGCAAAAATTCTGTGAGTGGGGTCATGGAGGACACAGGAACCACTATTAGGGGTCGTGGAGGACACAGGAACCACTTTCACATCTACCCCTGGATTCCCAGACCCATGAATTCTTGCCGTGGAGGAGACAATGCCATTAATAGTTTCTGATCCAAAGGATACACTCCACCCAGTTCTTTCCAAGTTCCCGACCATCTAATCGTACCATTCGCAAATGCTCACGAATCAGTACAGATCCATGTTATGGAGTGAATGTGTCCCCTCCCCCAAGTTCATATGCTGAAGACCTAGCACATTCAGTGTGGCTGTATTTGGAGATGAGGACTCTTAGTTAAGTGAGGTTGAATGAAGTTATAAGGGTGGGGCCCTGATCTGATAGGATTATTGTCCTTATAAGAAGAGACACTGGACACTAGAGATGTGTTTCTTTCTCTCTCTCTCCCTCTCCCCTCTCCCCTCTCCCCTCGCCATGCACACACACCAAGGAAAATCCTTGTGAAGACATAGTGAGAAGGTGGCCATCTGCAAGACAGGAAGAAGGCCCTCATCAGAAACTAAATCAGCTGTAAAGGCTATCTTGAAATATTAACCTCCAGAACTGTAAGAAAACAAATTTCTGTTGTTTAAACCACTTGGTCTATGGTATTTTGTTATGGCAGCCCTGGCAGACAAATACAGATACATACTCTACAATATATTTATATAAAGGTTTAAAATATGCAATTCTACCATATGTTGTTTAGGAATACACACATATGTAGTAATAATGCAAATGCATCCATGGGAAGGGTAAACACCAAATTTAGGATAGTGGTTCCCTTTGCAGGGTAGGGTGTGAGGGGAAATGCAATTGGGGAAGGGCCAGGAAGCTTCAACTACATTTGTTATATTATTTTCTAAGGTGAATGCTATGTTGTTTTCTAAATCTTTTTGTATGTTTTTATATATGCATCACAATAATTTTTTTAAAAGAAGAGATGGGATCATTATGAAATCACCAAGCTGCTGAATCAAGTCTTACCAAGTTACACAAGCCAACACATCCCCATAATGTTTTCATCCCGTTACAGAAGGATTGTTTTTGTTACTGCAGCCAAAGGCTCTCGAGGGATTCTTCTGTAAAGTGTCCTCTAGCCATGCAGCTCTTGGACAAACCTGTTTCTTAGATTCTATAAGCTATGATGGTTTCCACCTGGTCCAATATTATGTGGATCTGTTCCTTAATTATTTCCTGTGCATTTAGCTACCATAAAAGAATAACAATAATAACATCTTCCATTTCTTGGGTGTTTTCCCTGGGCCATCACCGTGCTTAACTTTCTACATCCATCATTTTAAACCACCCTTACTATTACTAACTTTATTTTGCAAACCAGGAAATTGGAGCTCAGAGATGCTAAATAGTGCTAAAGATCACAAAAAAGTGCTAGGCCCCATCCATTTTCTGCTGGCTTCTCAAAGGCAGGGACCTGTCCACTCTCCTCCATCTCGCATCACGACCTGAGGCTGCTCCAACAGTGTGGGCAGACTTCCCAGGGAGAGAGACTCTCCACCCCAGCAGGTGTTGTGCAGGACGGAGCCTTGTGACAAGGTCCCACCGCAGGGCGGGTGAGCAGGGCTCCCCGCTGGTGAAGGCCACATTGATGTGGCTCACCTGGGCCACAGCTACACTGTCCCCGAGGTCTCCACCTGACCTCAGTTCAGCCACAGGCTCACAGACTGGCCTGAGCATTTGCTACCAGGTCCCACTAGGGGTCTCTGTTACTTTATTTTTCAGGTGCCTGGGGGTGAACCAAGGCCACTTAAAACTATTCAAAGCCAGGTAAGTGGGCTGCCTGGAATTTTGCGGTAGCCTCAGAGAAACTCCTGCAGCCAGAGCCTGTGTGCACAAAAGGCAGGAAAGAAGAGAACTTGCATTTATTGGAATCCTTCTGCACACAAGCCACTTTGCAGTCCTTAATATTAATGCCAGACAACACTAAGCAATGCTTTGTACGTGCGAGGCACTGTTGTACACTGTTTATAAGTATTAACTCGCTCCTGTCTCATGATAACCCATGAGATAAGTACAGAGAGGTTAAATAACTTCCCTAAGGTCACACAGATAGTAAGGGATGTGTTCATTTGGATCACTTAGTCCTCATGACTACCCTGCAAGGTATGTGTTGCCACCTGTATTTTACATATGCGAAGTCAGGCTCAGAAAGATTAAGAGGCCCAAAGTTATACAGCTAGACAGGAGCAGAAGCAGAATTCAAATCTAGATCTATTTGGCTCAGGACAAAATATAACCCTTGGGCCCTTCGCAGAGAGGAAGAGAAGACTAGTTCACGGGTAAGATCCTGTGTCCTGGGCCCCGCATGGGTTGCACATGCAGCCTTGTATGCAGGCATGAAGCACTGTGCAGTCCACACTTCCTGGTAGACAGGGCTGAGCTGCTGTGAACTCTATCAGGAGTTGCTTCAAAACTAAGAGAAGACGACAAAATCTGTCATCTTTACATGTAAATCCCCTCTCTTGGTGTGTACAGAGGGAAGTGACTGCCCAGTCAGCTCAGGAGGATGAGGGAGCATTGCCATAGAAGGGGCAGGTTTGGGCCAAGGCCGCAGAGAGAGCTGGAAGGTGGGATCTGGAGGAACCTACTGAAGGCCTCAGAATTGCTCCTTTTAGATTGGTTGTCTTCTCTGCTGAATTCTACCAAACTTTTACAGAACTAATACAAATTCTTCTCAAACTATTCCAGAAAATTGAAGGGGAGGGAATTCTTCCAAACTCATTCTACAAAGCAATTAGGCAAGAGGAAAAAATAAAGGGTGTCCAAATTAGAAAAGAGGAAGTCAAATTTTCCCCATTTGCAGACAATATGTATGATCTTATATTTAGGAAAACCTAAAAACTATACTGAAAAATTGTTGGAACTGATATACAAATTCAGTAAAGTTGCAGGATATATTACACTGATACCAAAACCAGACAAAGACACAACAACAACACAAAAAGAAAACTAATATTCTTGATAAACATAGATGCGAAACTCCTCAATAAAATACTGGTAAACTGAATCCAAAGCACATCACAGATGTTATACACCATGTCTAAGTGGGGTTTGTCCCAGGATGCAAGGATGGTTCAACATATGCAAATCAATAAACATGATACATCACATCATCAGAATGAAGGACAAAAGCCATACAATCATCTCAATAGATGCGGAAAAAGCATTTGATAAAATACAGCATTCCTTCATGATATTTAATAAAAACTCTCAACAAATTAGGTATAAAAGGAATATACCTCAAAACAATAAAGACCATACATGAAAAGCCCACAGGTAATGTAATATCGAATGGGGAAAAGTTGAAAGCCTTTCTTCTAAGATCTGGAACAAGACAAGGATGCCCACTTTCACCACTTTTATTTAACATAGCACTGGAAGTCCTGGCCAGAGCAATTAGGCAAGAGGAAAAAATAAAGGGTGTCCAAATTAGAAAAGAGGAAGTCAAATTTTCCCCATTTGCAGACAATATGTATGATCTTATATTTAGGAAAACCTAAAAACTATACTGAAAAATTGTTGGAACTGATATACAAATTCAGTAAAGTTGCAGGATATAAGCTCATCCCATAAAAATCAGTAGCATTTCTTTACACCAACAGCAAACAATGTGAAAAAGAAATCAAGAAAACAATTTTGGCCGGGAACAGTGGCTCATGCCTGTAATCCCAGAACTGTGGGAGGCCGAGAAGGGAGGATTGCTTAAGGCCATGAGTTCAAGACCAGCCTGGGCAACAAAGCGAGATTCTGTCTATACAAAAAAATAATTTAAAACAATTTAAAAAGAAAACAATCCCATTTACAATATCTAGAAAAAATTAAAATACCCAGAAATAAATTTAACCAAAGAGTTGAAAAAATCTCTATAATGAAAACTATAAAACACTGATGAAAGGAGTCTAAGAGGACATCAAAAAGTGGAAAGATATTCCATGTGCATAGCTTAGCAGAATTAATATTGTGAAAACGTCCACACTACCAAAAGCAATCTATAGATTCAATGCAATCCCTATCAAAACACAAATGACACTCGTCACAGAAATAGAAGAAAACAATCCTAAAATTCATATGGAACCACAAAAGAACTCTTGCTTCCCCACCACCATGCTGTGAGTAGTCCAAGCCTTGAAGAGCTACATTAAGGCTTTCCAATCAACAGCCCCATCCGAACTCCCAGGCTACAGTGTCAACTGCCATGCATGTGAGTGAGCCATCCCAGATGTCAGCTCACTCAAGCCCTCAGTTGACTCCAGGACCAGCTGCCATTGGGCTGCAAATGCATAGGAGACCCTAGGTAAGAACCACTCAGCTGAGCCCAGTCAACCAACAAAATCATGAGTGATAATAATAAATGTCTGTTTTAAGTCACTACATTTGGGTATGATTTGTCACATCAGTAGATAACCAGACAACTTCTAAAGTATGAGTCCTGGGCCAGAGACCCAGAGAAGAATGGGTGTTACTGGCTTTGACGTGGCAAAGGAATGCATCAAAGTACCGTGGGCTAAAGAGGAATGGCAGGTGCCTGTCACATAATAGATGTTCAGTAAACGTGTGTTGAATGAGCAAGCAAATGAATGAATGGAGGTGGGGATGGCAAGAACAGCTTTCTCATCCTTCCCAGCGTAAGAAAGTCCTGGCTCTCTGCAGCCACCAGCACACAGTTATCTCCAAGGCTGTGTCCCCAGCCAGCCCTGGCCATGACAGAGTGTGCCTGGGGACCTTCCCTGCCCTCCCACTCTGAGAAATTGAAGGAGCTTCTTCCTCAGGGTTAAGGCAGCCTTCCTTCTCTTCCTCCTCCTCCTCCACTCCATGGCTCCCCAACCCTTTGCAGTCCATAAGAGTTTTCCTTCCAAGACTACCGCCTGTTTCTACCCTGTTAAAATAGCCACCTCAGAAAGCCAGCCCTGAAGAGGTTGCCTGTCCATTTTCTGAATGTGGAGCGGCTCTCCAGACCCCGATAGTGACTCCAGGAATCCGATAATAAAGGTCATGGGCGCACAGTCCATGCTTTCTACAGGTGCACCGGGCGTGCCAGGATCCACACAGAGGACGCTCAGAATAGGAAAAGCTCTTTTCTTTCGTCGGGTCTTGAGGTCTGGGCTTGCTCCTTCCCCAGTCACTTACTGTGAAGCCTTCCCCAGCACTTATATGCATAGCCTCCGTTTCTCCCTCCGTAAAGAGGGAATCATTGTACCCCCGTCACGGGGTTATGAGAAGTGGGATGTACTCAGAGAGTGTTTATTTAACCTACCACACGTATGGGGCCCATTAGATGCTCCATAAATGTCCATTTGACCATTTATTTTTTCCATCCTTACAGGAGATGAGGTTGCAATATTTCCATCGGAGAATCTCAGACTTTAGGATTTCTCTTGCGGTTTAGTTTAGAAGTACCACACAAAGCAGTTTCCTAAAAGAGTGTGAAAACAGTGTCTGTTCTTTCATTCTAAGGCACCATCAGTAAAGGAATGATTTAAGTGGGGTTTCCACCCTCCTTTTTGTCTTTCTTTCTTCCCCCACCCTTGTCTCTCTGCTCCTTTAGGAGAACTGTGCCCCAGCTGAGTCAGAGATCACAGAGGGATCCCTTGCTGAGCCTCTGCTACCATGAGTTGTTCGGGCCTCTCTCCCCTGGGAAGCAGGGAGGTCTCTTTCATGCCTCAACCCCTTGGGGTTCTCCAGAGGGAGCAAGCAGCAGCCTGGTAGAATGGAGAGTACTAGAAAGAGACTCAGGAGTTCTAGTGTCCAGTCTTGGCTCTTTAACTCGCTTTTAAATAACCATGGTTGGCTAAATATGCAATGAGTGAACACCAGACCCCTGTTGCCGGCGGGATTCAAGCACAGTTGAGAAGACAGCTTGGCCGTGACACTGTGGAAAGGACTCAGGCACTGGATGAGTTATCGAACTTTCTGACTTCTTCCCAAAAGTTTTAAGTTTCTTTCTAACTCTTAAGATTCCATGAATCCATACTGTGACTCGTGGAAATTAATGTAAACTGAGCAGTAGTTTCCTCATCTGTTAAGACAAGAGGGTTGAACTCAAAGTCTGCTAAGGCATCTTCCGTCACCATCACCCACCACCTGCTCCATGACAGTTCAGTTACGCAAGTCCGCCACCCTGCTTGGCTCTGTTCTACTTTAACCAGGTTGGCTCCCCTGGGTCAGGGCAAACTTCTCCCCAGATAGGACCAAGGCAGGAACCTGGGGGTACTGGGTCATATGGTCACCGAGAAGCCAGACAGTTCGTATTGTCCCTGCCCTGTAAAATCAAAGACTTAGATTTATGACCAAGAATTACACTTCTGGGCAGGTTAAGAGGGGCTCACTAAAGGCATAAATAGCCAACAATCAGGAAGAGGCTGGGCATTTCAGCAGCCAGTCAGAGCCCACTGCCCAGGTCAGGGCCACCTGTGCTGGCTGCTGCCCAACAATGCAGCAGGCATTGGCTTCAGCCACCTTCACACAAACACCACCCATGGGTGAGGGGCTTGGCCAGAGCAGAAATCAGCCAGAATGTGACCTGGAAATTCCAGGAGAGGGGAAGAGCCCAGTCTGAGGGATTTTTATCACCCAGGGGCAGTATGACACTGAGTGGAGAAATGGCGTGTCTTCTCTCTCTAGGGTTATCCTTCATTTTGGTGGAGCCCATCCTGGAGGAGCTTTCTAAGAAAAGGAATGCTCACCTCCAGCATTCCTTCTTGCAAGCAGCTTTCGCGGGCCACCCATCTCCCACTTTTCCCCACTCCCATGGAAGTGTCTGTTTCATACTTTCTGCCCCCTGAGGCTGCATATACCCTTATAATTGCACCTATACTATTGTACTCTTTTTTTTTTTTTTCCATGTAAATTTCTTTCTAGATCAGTGGCCTCCAAACTCTTTGGATTAGTCATTTCAATAACAAAAGAAAGTATCTGAGCATGTGTTTCCAGTACATATTTACTTATTGATTATAAATGAGTCCTGATTATAAACAGTTTTTAATCCCATTTATGAAGTGCACACACAGACACAGAGAAATATTAAAAGAATGAGAACTTCCAATATTTTTTTCTGCAACCAGTGAATTGCCTTTCCCACTATACTTTAGAAAACACTGCCACAGAGCACTGGGCCTTAATTGGGAGTGGGGTCATAGACTCCTTTGAGAGTTTAGTGAGAATTATACACATTCTCCCAATAAAAATGCACACAGGCACTTCCATACTAAGTTTTGCATACTATTTCAGGGAGTTATGGACACCCCGGAACCCACCCAGAGGCCCAAGGCTGAGAACCTCTGTTCAAGGACCAGAGCTGGTCTTGGCCTCAGTGGCCTTCAGTCCAGTGAATAAAGAATGATGTAATGAGCTTTACCCCAGGGGCACTGGAGAGCCATGAAGGAATGTTAAAGTACTTCAGACCGAGGCATGACGCAAGCAAATGTTCAGTTTACAAAGAGTGCAGCGACAGCCAAGTGAAGAGTGGGTTATGGTGGGAGAGGGCTGGGGGGTGGGAGACCATTGGGAAACTGTCGTGGTACTCCAAGGAGGCAGTAAGAAACCTGAACAGAGCCACGGTCCCTTCTGGCACTTAGCTCATTCATTTATTCAACAAATATTTATCAAACTCCTGACACCAGCCAGGCAATATTTTAAGCATTGGGAATTATTACTGAGAACCAGAGGGGTGTGTGCCATATTGTTCTGTTATTTCACTGTTCTGATTAACTTACTTCTCAGCCAAATTAGAGGCTTTCCTTTACATTTTGCTCAATAAACAGGAATTGAATTAAAGAGAAATGGCACAAGAATTGTGATGAATCCCACAGCTCTCCAGGTGAGACGATTAAGCCTTGGATGGAAGAGATAGGGATGAGGCGTTACCAAGGGCAATACGAAAAACTCTCGCACCTGGGTTCCTAAATTACCCAGCAAGTGCCAACGTACTGCGGAAGAAAACACGGTAACCCAGTCTGTGTGTCCTCTTTTGAAAGTTCTCAGGTACATACCCTCCTCAGAAGCCCAAGTCCATGGAATCTTCTGGTCCCTCCCATTCTCGGACCACCGCTCTGCACTCTCTGCAAAGCGTTTAAGTGGAGATTGATACCAGCACTTTCCAGAGATCCTGGAGGAGGGAAGAAGCAAGAGAGAGGAGACTTGTTTAACAACAAACTGGGGAAAAGGAGGAAAAAGGATTCTTGTTAGTGTTTCTAAAAACAGCTGCAGTTGAGATAACTTATCCAAAGGTGTTCAAATACGAAAATGAAATAGAAAGCTTGTGTTGTCATTATTGCAAGAGCCCACTAGAAGGCGGAACACCTCACCTTGACTTGTACAGTGGTGCACATAGCAGGTGTCTTCCTCAGTCTTGTGCAGGAAAAGCTGTTCAGGACAGCAAGGCCTGTCTTTGGTGTGTGGGCAAGTTAGTTTGGGGATTGGTGTTGACCTACAAGAAGGGACGCATTAGGACAAAAATGATCCACAAAATAAACATGGCAGTGCATTTGGCGACTGCTGTTGTTTTTTGCCTTCACTTTTCCTCTGTGAGCGCTGGCCGTTCATCTCCACTTCAGGAGGACATGGGGACCAGTCTCGTATTTGCACTGACAGGTTTTAGAATCTTAGACATTCACCCTGTCTGGGTCTTGATGCTTTAAAAACACATGGCATTTTGATTCTTCGCTTACCATCCATTCCTCCCAAAAACCACGAATCCATTCCTCACTCCCACCCTGACACACACACATATAACTCATTCATTCATTCATTCATTCACTCATTCAACAAATATTTATTTAGTACCCACTCACTATGTCCTAGGCGCCGTTCAGGACATTGGGACTGGATCAGAAACAAAATATCCCATTTAGAGCTTTATATTTTAGTGGGAGAAGATACATAAATGGGAACTATGTCAGGTGGTGATAAATAAAGTATATGGTGAAACCCAAAGTCTAAATACTACTCTGGTAAGAGGTAGATGGTGTGTGCGTGCGTGTGTGTGTGGAACACGCAGAGGGAGAGAGGGGGGCGGGGGGGGCTGGGAATTGGAGGTGAATGTACCACATGAGTATATGTGTAGAATTTTGGTGGTGCAACTTGGAATGGGATCGTTCTGACTTTTGGAAGAACATAGAGTCCAAGACCTATTTATTCTATGATTCATCGTTGTGGCTTTATCTGGACTGGGGCAAAGAGAGAGTCTAGACAAGGTGCCCTGTGGGGCGCAGTGGCAGATGACCCAAATGTGGGAAGCAGAATGAGAAAGCGACTGGGGAGTTGCACCTGCCAGGGCCGCTTCCCTCTCAGCATTTGGTAAAAGCTGAAATGAGGATGGTGAGGATGGACTGGCGTCTCCCTGGCAGACGATGGCATTCCTCGCTCTCCTTTTCTCAGACTCAGCTCCTCCCTGAGGGAATGCTGGTCTGGAAACTCTTCAGGTCCACTCATCAGTGTACTCTGCAGGAGGTGAGGGAGGGGACTCTTCTCCCCACCTGGCTCTAGCCAGTCTCAGCTCACCTGGGCTCAGCTGGGCTCTGATTCTGGAAGATGTTGCTTAGGAGAATTTCAGGACATAGCCCTCCATAGATGGTAGCTGTCATCAAGTCAGCCTTCTGAGCTTCACTCTCCTCACCTGTAAAACAGGTGTGACAACTTGCAACCTTGTAGGATGGATCGTGGGGCTCACAGGTGTTGTTCATTGTAATAAGACTATGCTCCACACAGAAAGAGGCTCGATGTGCCAGGCACTGTGCTGATGGCTTCACAGGCATGATCTCATCCATCTTAACAAAACTCCATAAGTGATATTATTATAACCATTTTATAGATGAGAAATCTGAACAGAGACAGTTGTTGAAAAGTGCCCAAGGTCACACAGCTAGTAAGTTGTAGAATCAGGACTCAAAATCAGATCTGTCTCCAAGGCTAGTATGCTGAATTAATGTTTATAAAGTACCTCAGTCATAATTGGAATATTGGTTAGCTAATTGCTAGGAAAGAGATCACCCTAAAACTTAGTGGCATAAGACAACCACCATTTATTTAGTACACAATTCTGCAGGCCAACAACTTAGGCTAGGCTCAGCAGGGTGGTTCTTCCAGTCTTTGCTGGGGTCTCTCATACATCGGTGATCAGTGGCAAGTTGGCTAGGTAGCTCTGCTTATGTAAGCTGACTGGCTGTGGCTGGAGGTGCCTTGGCTTTCTTCCACATGGTGTCTCATCCTCCAGCAGGCCAGCCTGGGCTTTTTCTCATGGCAGTGACCTAGGCTTGGAACTGTCACACTGTCAATTCTGCCACATTCTTCTGTCAAAAGCAAGTCATAAGCCAGCCCAGATTCATGAAGTGAGGAGATAGGTCCCACCTCTTGTTAGGAGGTGCTGCACAAGACACATTACGAGGACGAGATACAGGGAGGTTATTAATGGCACCATCATTGCTATCAATCTACCACAATAGGCATTCAATAATTAGCAGGTATTGTTACTTTTAGATTTTTTTTAATAATATTCAACAGATAAGCCCAGATGATTATTCTACTGTCACTAAGTTCCCTAGAGAATTTTTTGCAGTGATCAGGACTTTTTCAGCTATAGGGGGGAAGAAACATAACTCATCAGTAATGCTTCTTCATCTTTGGCTCTCATTTCTCTGGGCTGGCATTCTTCTCCCACGTGATATGAGGTAGTAGAGGTGACCACCAGAAGCTCCCAGCTTCCACTCTCACAATTCAATTCCCCTGGCTGTAAGAGAATGTCTCTATTCCAACACCTCAAGGAAATCCCTGAAATGTCCCACCAGTTCAAGTGGTATCCCCAGACCCATCACCTCAGTCCTCGCAGTCACTGATGGGCAGGTCTGACAAAGGAGGGTGTCGATCCCCAGAGAAAGCTCATGACGCTGTTAACAAGAGAAGGAGGAGAGGACACCATTCAGTGTCCATTCAACTGCATGCCTTTCCTCACTTCCCCAGAGGAACCCCTCACTGTTTCCTTGGAATCCCTGCATTGATCTAAAGTTTCTAGGGTAAAATGTACTTCCCAGATCTTAAGTAGTTTTGATATGTTATAAGGTCCTAGGGTACTTATTTGAACTGAAGAAATATTGCCTTCAAATGCCGATTGCAAAATCCTAAATGAAGATATTGTAAAAGGATCAAAATGATAACTATTCAGATTAGAAAGTGCAAGGAATAAAAAACAAAACAAAACAGGACAGGCAGGAAATTGATAAGAAGAGAAGGAGGCTTTCTGCATACAGAATATACTATATCCTTTATTCTGGCTTGCGGAACACCCCAGAATGGAGCCTGTGCAGGGGGTTAAAGGGAAGAGAAGATTCCTGGCTTCTGCCCTAGAGGTTGTTCTGACTTTTAGCCTTGTGATCCTTGTAGTTCTAATGCAGAGTAACCTGTGTTCAAATCCCTGTTACCCCAACTTACTAGCTGTGATCCTGCCAGGGTAACGTGCAATTTATTTTCCAACCAGGACACTTGTGAAAGTGAGAGGAGATGCTATTCATAATTTCACCTGGGGAACAGGTAATGAGACTCTTTAGAATCTCACTCTGTGGTCACTATTTTCATAAACAAAATTAAAAATACTTATATTTTTAGTGGCACATAATACATATAATATTAGACTGTGTTCAGTTCTTTATATACTCATTTTAATCCTAGGGTGTGGGTACTATTATTATCCTCATTTTTATAGATGAAGAAAGTGAAACTCAGAGAAGTTAATTAATTTTACCAACATCTAGGGGACAATATGTTTTAGTTTTCCTGTGACCATATAATAATGAAACTATAAAGAACCATTTGAAACTGAACATCCAAATGTTCAGTTGCTAGGAGTACTCACCTTGAGAAATTCCAGTTATCAACTGATGCTCATTGCTAAAAACATGTTTGGAATCACGATTTGGAATGTTCCGTGAATCTTGAGGCACTTATTCTTGAGAATCACTTTTATGGTAGGAATTTTTATCCATAGAGGATAAATACAATTTTTGAAAAGAACCCAAAGTGATTCAGGATAAAAGTGAATCATCTAAAAATATATTTTGACTTCTGGCTTCCAGCTAGAATGTAGAAAGCTGAAGAATGTCATTCCTACCTTACCAACAGGAAAAAGCCAGGAGATCTACAAAGCATAACTTTTCTTGAGTCTATCAAAAAAATGATGTCACAGGGCAACCAACTAGCCTGAAATCTATGGAAAGCCAGTCTCCTCCAAAGATAGGCAGGACGTGACACTGGTTCGCCTGTAACAGAGCAAAGGAGGGAGACAGAACCAACACACAAGGCAGTAAGAAGCATCTAGCTGAAATGTTTGAAGGGTCACAGAGGCTGGGAGCAGGCTAGCATGTGACCACAGAACCCCAGGGCATTGTAGACACTACGAATGCGCACCCCTCCCCAGCTATTCTCTGCGGAACCTCACCAGGCACCAATGAAACAGACTTGGGACAGGATGGGAGGCAGAGAAAGCCTTCCCTTCTGGTTGGGAGGCAGTAGGGGGAGGGAAAGGGGCGTGGATGTAGCTGTGGGACAGGCATTAAGCCACTGGGGGCAGGGCAGCAACTCTATGGCTCCTAGGGCTGTGGTCCCCAACCCTGGGGTGGTGGCCGCAGACCAGTACCAGTTAATGGCCTGCTAGGGACCAGGCTGCAGAGCTTCCCCTCCCTGCCATGGAAAAATTGTCTTCCATAAAACTTAGGAACTGGGCTGCACAGCAGGAGGTGAAGCAGGGAAGCTTCGTCTGTATTCACAGCCATTCCCCATCACTCGCATCACCACCTGAGCTCCGCCTTCCCCCGCCCCATGCATGTCCATGGAAAAATTGTCTTCCATGAAACCAGTCCCTAGTGCCGGAAAGGTTGGGGACCGCTGCTAGGGCATAGGTGAAGACTCTCTGCAACCGGAGGAGGGAGAAAGAAAAAAAGTCCCTCCTCCCGGAGAATGGGCAGGACACTGTCCTGGACCCACACCATTAGGACTCCTATCACTGAAGCAAGGTCAGATCACTGACAAAGCCCTGCCCAACCAGTGTCTGCTTAAGGCTGAGGCTGAATCAGGACAAGAGAGAACCCCATTCCTCCCCCTCCCCCCACCCCTGTACCCCCCATCCGGCTAGTGAGCACCAAGTAACCAACAACAGCCTCTGTCCCTGGGGGAGGATCCGGAGAATGGAAAGAGACCCCCTTTGTGGGCAAGCACACAGGGAAGTCTGAAAGCTAAGGGAGAAGAAGAAGTGTTGAGAAAAATCCTTCTGGAACTCCAGCCCCCACCCTAAGCACATGGGATGCTAAAGGAATTTAAAGATGGCGCTGCACAGAAGGTAGCCACAGCCACAAAACTCCAGCCCCGCTCAGCTCTTGATTAGACTGATCTAACACCCGCACCAAAGGCCTGGAAGAAGCAGCGCGTTGCCCATTTCCAGGCAGCAGTACTGCTAACTTGGGCTCTACTGTGCCGCACAGTTTGTCCTCAGTTTAAACAGAAGTTACAAGGTACACAAAGGCAAAGAAAAACGAGCCACTGTAAAGAAGCAAAGCAATCAACAGAACCATACTCAGAGAAGACCCGGATGTTGGAACTGTCAAACAGGGAATTTAAAATAACTGGGATTAATAGGTTAAAGGTCCTATTGGATGATCTTGGTGTCAGCTGTGATATGGAGCATATCATCAGAGAGATGGAAATGAAAAGAATCAAATGGAAATGCTAGAAATAAAAAAAAAAATGGGTCTGCTTAAGAGGTAGAAAGTTGGAAACAGATCATTTTCACCCTACCAATAAGTAAAGACTGGATAATCTACAAAATCCTAACTTTTCTTGAACTCTTCAGAGACCTGATGTTACTAGAGAACCAACTAGCATGAAATCTAAGGAAAGACAGGATTCTCCAAGAAGAGGCCTAAATACATACTGATTTACCAGGGACAGGGTATGGGAGAAAGGAAGGCTTTCGTATGATTGGTTAAAAAAATCAGCTAAATTTGTAAACAAATTCTAGAACTTAATGATTACAATTGAAAGTTAGCAGGTCGCAATGCAAGTTTAGGCATATTATTCAGAGATGCGAAAATATAGTCATATATTGCTTAACAGTAGGGATACATTCTGAGAAATACATCCTTAGGTGATTCCATCATTGTGTGAACGTCAGAGTGTACTTACACAAACCTAGATGGTATAGCCTACTACACACCTAGGCTATGTGGTACAGCCTATTGCTCCTAAGCTACAAACCTGTACAGCATGTTACCGTACTGAATATTGCAGGCAATTACAACACAATGGTATTTGTGTATCTAAACACATCTAAACATAGAAATGGTATTATAATCTTATGGAACTATGGTAGTATAAAGGTTCCATTATTGACTAAAACATCATCACGCAGCACATGACTATATTTGCAAATCATATACCACGAATCCAGTTTTGGCAATTATGACTAAAGTTGCTGTGAGCATTTGATTATAGATATCAGTGTGAACATACACTTTCATTTCTTTTGGGTCATAGTGGAATTGGTGGGTAATAGGGTGCCAATGTATTAGTATATTAGTCAGGATTATCCAGAGCAGCAGCAGAAATAGGAGATACATATATGGAGATTTATTATAGAAATTGCCTAACACAATTATGGCCTAGAAGTCTTGTGATCTACCATCTGCAAGCTGGAGAACCAAGAAAGCTGGTGGTGTAACTCGTCCAAGTCCTAAGGCCTGGGGACCAGGAACAAGGCAGGAGAAGATGGACATCACAGCTCAAACAGGAAACAAATTCTCCCTCCATCTGCCTTCTTCTTCTATTCAGGCCCTCAAGAGATTGGATGATGCCCACCCACATTGGTGAGGGCAATCTTCTTTGCTCAATCTATTGATTCAATTGTTTATCTCTTCTAGAAATATTCTCACATTCAGAAATAATGTTTTTCCAGCTATCTGGGCATTCTTTAGCCCAGTCAAATTGACATCTAAAATTTAGCATCACAGGTAAGTGTATGTTTAACTTTTTAAAAAAAAAAACTGGCCAGTGCAGTGGCTCATGCCTGTAATCTTAGCACTTGGGGATGCTGAAGTAGGAGTATCTCTTGAGCCCACAAGTTCAAGACCAGCCTGGGCAATATAAAGAAAGCCTGTCTCTAAAATCTCTGAAAAAAATGCACACACACACACAAAACCTTTTAAAAACTGCCACACTGTTTTAGCCATTCTAGTGATTCCAGTGGATGAGTACATAATTGTTTTCATGATTTTATTTTGCATTTCACATATTACTAATGATGAACACTTTTTCATATGCTTACTGGCCATTCATATATTTTCTTGTGTTGATCTGCTAAAACCTTTACAACCTTTTAATTGGATTGTTTGCTTTTTATTATTGAGTTGTAGTAGTTCCTTATATATGATGGGTAAAAATCTTCTGTCCTTTGTTTTAAGAATATTTTATCCCAGTTTGTGGCCTGTCAATTAATTTTCTTAAGGGTATCTTTTCGTTTTGATAGATACAGGTTTTTAATTTTGATAAAGTCTAATTTATCATATTTTTTCTTTTATGATTATTGCTTTCTGTCTTCCACTTAAGAAATCTTTGTTTACTCACAAACAGCAAAAATATTCTATGTCTTCTTATAGATGCTTTATAGTTTTAGCTGTTACGTTTAGGTCTATGGCCCACCTTAAATTAATTCTTGCATATGATGTGAGGTAGGGATTGAAGTTCAGTTTTTTTTTTCCCCCATATGGATATCCTGTTATTCCAACACCATTTGCTGAAAAGAATTCCCTTTCCCCCATTGGATTGCCTTGGTGCCTTTGTTGAAAATCAATGGACCACATAGGTGTAGCTGTATTTCTAGAATCCATATTCTCTTCAATTGATCTTATTTGTCTGTCTTTATGCCAACATCACACTGGCCTTCAGTACTGCAGCTTTATATGTAACTCTTGAAATCAGGTAGTTTAAGTCTTCTAATATAATTTTTCTTTTTCAAGATTAATTACACTATTCTAGTTCTTTGTGCTTCTATATAATTTTAGAATAAGCTTGTCAATGTCTACCAAAAATCTTGTTGGGATTTTGATAGTGGTGGTAATGAATCTACAGATCAATTGGGGAAAAAAATGAATATCTTAACAATATTCAGTATCCTGATATATTTATTTAGGTCTTCTTTAGTATATCTTAGCAACGTTTTGTAATTTTTGGAACAGAGGTCTTGCATGTCATTCAGTGGAAAGTTTTGGGTTAACAACAACAACAAAAAATGACGTTTGTCCGAACAATATGGTTTTTATATTTACTAGGGGTAGATTCCAAATCAAATATAGAAATAAAGCCTCACAAATTCATCTTTATCAACAAACATTCAAATAACCACTAAAAGTAAGGAAATGTTAATTGCTATTTATTCAATAGGCAGATCGAATTATTAGCTCCTTGAAGGTAAGAGAGTGTCTCTTTGACTGGATTTGAACAACCCTTAACAGATTTTCACACCCAGATGGGACTCTCATAAATGCATTTGAAAAGACTCATTATATCTCTTAGCTAAATTTTACTTGTCCTTCAAGACTCAGCTCAAGTGGCACCTTCTCTAAGAAATTGCCTCTGATGACAACCTGTCACCCATGCTGAGCTGGTGCCTTACTATGTCTCCCACGGAACCCTGTGTTTACCTTTCCCTTAACCTGTGATTAGTTGGGCTGTGAATAATAGAACGCTGAGACGCAGTGACTCAAATGCACATGAGTTTACTCACTCATGTAAAAAGCTGTCCGGAGGTGGGCAGCCTGAGGCTGCCGGGGCAGTTCCACAAGGTCATCGGGGACCCATTCTCTTCTCTTACTTCTCCAACATCCTCGCTGTGTGATTTTCATCCTCCAGGTCACTTTGTGATCCAAATGGCAGCTGGAAATGCAGCCTTCTGGTCCACATTCCAGATACCAGGAGAGGCATAAGGTGACAAAGTTACTGCTCCCTCGAAGCAGTCCTCCCAGATGTCCCCACAGCCCTTCCATTTACATACCATTGGCCAGGAGCTAATCTGGGGACCACAGCTAGGTTAAGAAGCCTGGGAGATGTCATCTTTATCCTGGACCACAATGTTCCCCGCTAAGCATCAGGCTTCTGTCACTACTGAAGGAGAAAATGGAGAGAGACAGGCAACCAGTCGCTCCTGCCAATCTGCACTTAATACACCATGTTATAATTGCCTGGTTGTCTATCTTTGTCACAAGAATGTGCACCCTGCTACCTAGTGAGTACCTGACACACAGTAGGGATTCCAAAAATTGTTTAACTTTTGTATTGAGGTTTATCACCATGCATGGGTGCACTAATCTTAAATGTATGTATCGATGAATTTTCACATATGAATACACGCATATAACCAGCACACAGATCAAGATGTAGACGATTTCCAGAAGCTTCCTTCGTGCCCCTTCCCAGTCAACTCCTCTAATAGGTAACCACTGTTCTCACTTCTTTCCCCTTAATTACTTTTGCCTGTTCTTGAATGTCATATAAAGGAAATCATATGGCACTCGACATTTTAGCTAAACCAATTAATGATTTCTAGGAACGGTGAGCATCCTTTCTAGATTTTCTGGGCCAGTCTTCACTTCCAATAAGATGTTGTTATAAAAACTTACTTTTAGAATATTAGGTTCCTAATTGACATACACAGATGCTGTCAGCGGATATTATAGAGTCCAATTCCCTTCGGTCGGCAACACTTTCCACAAGAGAGTTCTCTCATCTGTCCTCCTTTTTAAAAGAAATATGCCTTAAAATACCACCTCCCTCAAGGAGGCTTCTGCTGCAGTTCTAGGTGTGCCAGGGCACTCAGCGTGCATTTGATGGGGACGGGGATGACAATGGGACATAAACAAAAGCTGGCCACGTAGACGAGCGGACACCGGGCTGGCCATCTGGAAAACCTGCAGCTGGCCCCGTGCGCGGCCGTGTGCCAGCCCAAACGGCCCAGCTGGAGCATCGCTGCCTCTGCCACCCCCACCATTGGCAAGGAAGCATCACCCTCCTCGCTGGCAGTCCGCTCTTTCGCTATTGGTCAGAAGCAGAAAAGTGGGCCCCAGATTTGCTAATCAGGCCCAGCAGGATGTGGCGAGCCGCTTGGCAGAACTGTAAGCAGCAGACAAAAGGCTGTCGGAGCTGGGTCTGATGGGAAGGCAGCGCCTCTTTGTAGCAGAAGCGGAGCATCTCCCTCACGTATGAAAATGACCCCATTCTTCCCGGGACCCTCTCGGGAAAGTTTGTCCTGCTGCGTGTCAGGCTCTGGCTACAAGAAGTTGACAGGGACAGGGGAGAGAGGGGTAGGGGGGTGGGAGGCACAGAGCAGCTTCCCCACGATGAGGGGGGATGATGGCCTTGTAACCAGAGTGCTGTCTTCCCCTTCCCTCCAGCTCTAGGTACATCAGCATGCCCCAACAGGTCCCCAGGGAACAAAGCTCAAGCCTTGTCCTCCAATACCAGGGGTCCCAGGTGCCTGCTGTGAGGCAGCTCAACCCATGACCCCAGGGGGAGTGGTGATTGCCTGGCTGGATCTTCCACTCCGGGTGCTTCTCCTGACCTAGCCCTGAGGCCCCTCCCCGACTGTCCTCCCCTCTTGTACACACTCTGGCATCGCAAGATCACCACTCGATTCAGCTTTATGGAGTCAGAGTGGGTGACTTCCCCTGGAGTCGCTGCCCTCTAAACCGCCCCACTCACCTAGCACCTTGCCCCCTGGATTCCCAGGCATAAAATTCTGGTTAATCCACACTCGAGGAATAGCCCATGACTGCCCCAAATGCGATCCAGAGGGTCACACACAAAGAACTACTCGGGGATAAGGGACGTTTCCTTGTCTCAGAGGCGATTCAAGCTCCTGAGGCCAACCAGGGTGGTTCTCCACCCTTTTCTCACCAAAGAAGAGAGAAAAAGAACTTTAATCTCCACGAGGGCTTCTGAATACACCACAATGAGGATACCAGAGGGGAGGCTCTCTGTCCTTTGCCCTGCTCAAATGGATATCTCACCTTTCAAGACCCCCTCAAGCCCTGTTTTGGGCTGAAATGTGTCCCCCCAAATTCATATGGTGAAGTCCTAACCCCCAGCACTTCATAATGTGGCCATATTTGGAGAAAAGTCCTCTAGAGAGGCAATTAAGGTAAAATCAGGTCCTATGCATGGGCCCTTATCCGGTATGACTGGTGTCCTTACAAGAGGAGGAAGAGACGCGCCAGGGATGCACATGAAAGAGAAGAGGCCACGTGGGGACACAGCGAGACAACGGCCATCTGCAAGCCAGGCAGAGAGGCCTGGGAAGAAACCGATCCCGCTGACACTTTGATCTCGGACTTCCAGCCTCCGGAACAGTGAGGAAATAAATTTCTGTTGTTCAAGCCACCCAGTCTGTGGCATTTTGCTATGGTGGCCCCAGCAAACTAATACGAACCCTATTTCTTCTATGAAAGCTTTTATTAAATATCCTAATGAATTTGGTTATTATTATGACAGATCTCTACGTTTTCTAAAAAGTTTTATAGCAGCCATCCCTGAACTTTTTCTTGGCACGCTGCCATACCAAGCATCTCTCCCTCATATGAAAATGTCCCCGTTCTTCCTGGAAACCCACCCAGAAAGTTTTGTCCCCCCCATAACCATACAAACAGCAGCTCCCTGTGAAGTGCTTCCATACTGGGAGGTATATATCAGACATATCAGAGGCAGGACAGGTGTGCTTTGACAAAACTTTCTGCGTGAGTCTGATTTAACTCTTCCAAATTGAAAATCATTGCTACGCAGTTTAAAACAAACAGTTAAGCACTTGTTACGTACTTCTTGGTCTGTTTATTTAGGTCTATCTGTCCTATTTGTCTCCCTGTTTTAGCCTGAGTTCCCAGAAAGCAGAGCCTGAGAGAAAGGCTTCTGTGTGAGTATCTTACTAGAGAAGGTGACCCCAGGAGTAAAAGCGAGGGACAGGGGACACAGGCAGAGCAAGGAAAGTCGACATGAGGACGCATCATGGATTTGGTCATTTTTATGGGCAGTGACTTACCTGGCCCACAAGTCCATTCGAGAAGTCTTACAACACAAGTTCAGGATCATCCCTCTGGGGAAAAAAGGAGAAAGCATTTATTTACTGGCTCCCAGCCACCATTGGCCAGTTTTGCTCCACAGGGCGGGTGTTAATTCGTTGGCACTTCCTGACTGTGTACACAGGGGTAGTTGTCCCCGTGGGTCCCCTGTGGTGGCGCCAGAGCAACCTTAGGACAGGAAGTGAGGGGTACAAGCAGGACTGTCCTTATAGGGCTTCATCTAGATAAACAACTTGATTTAAAAATATATTGCAAATTTCAGAGGCCTACACGAGATAGAGTGATTTGCTGATGAAATTTTAGAGTAATGGGTAGGCAATAGGTACTTACGTATTTGTTTATTGTCCTGTGGATACATGTGAAGATTATTTATACCAGGCACCATCTCCTCCCATTTGGGACCTTGAAATGCCTCTTTCTGCCCATTACTGTTATTAATATATGCACCGTTCCTGACTAATCACGTCTTTCACTGAGAAAAAGGTAGTACTGCTGCTCTTACTCACAATGCCACGGTCCTTCCGACCCTGTTTGTACTGCAACAAGGCAGATCTTGCCTCTGCAGTTCCCTAGTACCACGTATTTAGTGCTGGTGACATCGTTACTCATGATGCTGCATCATCTTCTGAGCCACCTGCAAATATCGGCTCCCAACGAGTCTCGCAAAGGTTGTTAATGTGCTTCACGCAGGATGACATAAAGGCAAGTCTCACCCAGTGTGCGGGAGACTGAATGAGAATTTGTTTTCTGGATAGACATGTTAAATTTACCCTTCTGAGCTTTATAATGTAAACGTAGAATTACGTGTCTTCCACCCTTGTCTTCCCTTGAACTCTCTGGCCTTAATCACTGTGTCTTAGACTGTGATCTCCTGCAGTGTTGATTTCACCCCTGCCTTCCATGCACCACAATCAAAAGGGAGGACGGGCAAGAGGCAGAAGAGCAGGACAGTTCCCACCAGGAATGTCCACCCTTCATTCAGCAAGGCTGCAGACTGACCTGGGAGAGCACGGTGTCACCACATCAATCAGAAGGGCCTGGTGGCGCTGGGAAGCAAGGGGCCTGAACGTTTTTGGTGCAGATGGAAAGGGCCACCCCCAGAGGATTGCCTTTCTGGAACCCACCAGAACTGGGCTTTCTGACAGCCTCATAGCCTGAGGTCCTGGGGCTCCTTGGGATATCTGGTTGACCCTTTGCATGGTGTGTGTGTGTGTGTGTGTGTGTGTGTGTGTGTGTGTAAGCATCATACCATGGGAGAAACTTGGCCCCAGGTCCATGCAGGTCATGGTCGTTCAGTAGTACTTAAATTTCAAGGAAGGAATGGGGAGGGGTAGGTAGGTCCCAAGGTTCAGGTCAGAGGCATGGATCCCACTCGCCTGGACCTAAAGGTGGTACTGGGTGTTGGGCATGAGTCTGAGGTGCACGTTGTTTGGCTGGTCCCATAGGAAGCTGGTTGGAGCCTCTTATAACTGGTCACTGTAGTAATGGCTAAAATAAGATTTTATTATTATATTTTATTATTCCCTGAGGATAAGAACCATGTCTATTCTGTTTCTTATATACCTCACTGCATATAGCACAAAACTCTAAGGATTTAATAATAAGTGTTAAATAAACACTTAAATTGATTCCATCAGTCATTCAAAAATTTTTATCGAGGGCCTGCCTCATACATGCAAAGAAACACTAGGCTTTGTGAAGGATACAAGGAAAGATATAATACGATCGCTGTCTATGAGAACATTGGGTTATTTGATCTCTCAGTTGAAGAAGGGTGGCGTGGAACCTGAAATTAGCCACAAGGGTCCGTCTCTTTCCCTAAGTGTTGTATAGTGTCCAGTACTTAATAGGCACTCAGTAAACATTTGTTGAATGAATGAATGTTCATATTAGGAGCTTCGGATTATCCCGCCCAGAATATGGACTGCAATTTGGGGGCTACAATGAGGTCAAATAAATAAGCATGCATTAAATGTCACTGTGTGTCCAGTCCTGGGCAAGGCACTAATTAGAACACGAGAAGTAATAGATAAAATTCACGCCCGCATGGAGCTGATAATCCTATTGGAGAAAAGGGGAAATCCACAGAAAACAATCAAAGAACCAGCTAAGATATGGATCTGAGGGTCAAACCATGTGACTCGGACCTGGGATTCATAACTGTGTGCCCCTCATAGCTCATCACGCAAGTCGCCTAAATGTTTATTTTATGAGAAAACAAAGAAATAAAAATTACAAGTTGCCTTACAGGCGCTTACACCCAGAGCCAGACTTCAGGGAAACAGATAAACACATTGTCTCTTTGGTCCATCCTGACATCCCCCTAGACCTTCTAGATTTTGCTAAGGCACTAGAACCCTCCCTCTAGCCGCAAAGAGCCTCTACGTTAGTGTATCGCTTGGCTAGCTCAGCCTAGGCAATGAACGAGAGAAGGGTGACAGGACTTGCCCAAGGTCACAAAGCCAAGTAGTGCTCGAGCCAGCGCTACATCCTAAGCCCCTGCTCAGAACACTTTCTTCCTCTCCACAGCTGTAATGGCAGATGACAATGTTCTTCCTGGGTGTCGTGTCGCTTCTGGTAGAGGAGGCATGGGGAGAAAGACCGAGGGTGCCGGATGCCTGGGGGAAGGAGACGAGGAGGAAGCCAGCCAGGATGGGAAGCCATGGTCAAGTGCGCCCACTTCACAAGAGTCGGGGTGATACTGGCAGACGACCACGCTAACACCGTGCACAGCCTCCGCCAGGGGAAGAAGAAAGTAGTTTAGTCCTAAGATGACACTCTGTGGTTATTGTCACAGCCTCCACTGTTCCCAGCTTTGTATCACTGTGAATGTTACTGCAGTCCCCAAAGCCAGGTACGGTTCCCAGCTCTGAAAAGGTCGCACAGGGCCCGATCTGCTCCCTTCCCCTGCCCGGGGAAAATTGCAGTCGACACAAATACGGCCACTCCCAGGGGACAGTCGTGTTGAAAGGGCCCTGTGTCTGAGAGGCTGCACATAATACCCAATTATCCCCCAGTCCACCAGGGAGAGAATGGAGAGGTGTGGGCTTTCAAAAGCCAGCAGCCCTTCAGGCTCCATTATGGGGAGCCTCACACAGCTGCCTTTCTCCAAACAGCACAGAGGGTCACAGGGACATGGGGCAACAGAGGCAGCTCTTGGGGCTGGGAGAACAGCCTCCCTCCCTGTCTCAGCCCAGGCAGAGAACTCCGATTTCCTTTCTTAGCTATGCAATGAAGGTGGGGGCGCTGTCACAGATAGTCGGCATCGGGCATCACATAAGAGGTGCCTTCCAGCCTCCGTGGGGGCTTTGGTGAGGCTCACAGAGAAGTCCAAGCCAGCAGGTCTTGTTCCCATCAAAGACTGCTCTGTGCGCTGTGACCTTCTTTCTGACCACCACCCCCTCCCCAGAGCCACTCAGATCTTCTCTCAGCGGCCCAGGCTGCCTTCCCTGCTTACCAGGCTCTGTCTCGGGGCGTCCTCGTGGCTGTGTCGCTGTGTCTCAGCCATAGCAGCAAGTCCTCAAAGCAGGAAAAGCTACCTGTCTGGCTTTGCTTCCCCGCAGCTATTCATGTAGTACTGAGCTGGCGATAAATCCAATGCCATAAGTATTTGGAGAATTGACTAATAGATATGGGGAGACAGGATATTCTCTTGCCTCCAAATGTAAATCTGTGAGCTTTATGTCACACGCTTTTTTCACCATCAGAAACATTTATGTTTTAACGATGCACATTACAGCTCATGAAAAGCATTTATTCCTACGTCCCACAAGTATTTGCAAGAGGGAGTGTCCGGCAGTATTGGAGAGTATGGCATCCTAATGCCTGGACTTTGAGTCCTAGCACTGGCATTTGCTACCTGGGTTACCTGGGCAAGTAATGTAACCTTTCCAAGCCTTGCCACCGGCTTCCTTGAGGGAGCACGTGCCAGAAGGATGAGGAGGAATGCGTAAAATGCAGATAATATTGATGCCTAGCTCCTTGAATTGCTGTGAAGATTAAAACACACAATGCAGGTAATGTTCTTAGCATGACGCCTGGCCCATGGCAAGTGCTAGATAAAAGTGAGGTATCATTATTCATTGAGTAACGACACACATTGACATATCTTTTGGCCAGCACAGTGCGAGGTGCTGTGCATACGAAGGACAATAAAGCAAACGTGGAGAGGCAGACTCATAAAGAACCCTTATATAGCAGCATTGTCCCTGCAATAGGGAGATATGGACGGGGTGTTTTAGGGAGTCCAGAGCAAGAAACCCAAGCAGACTTCCTGGAGGAAGTGACAACCGAGTGCAGGATGAAGAGAGGGCTGGGGGAGGGGTGGGGATGGCATTGCAGGCAAAGGAAACTGTATGGACCAGGGTGTGAAAACCAGGGGCAAGAAGCGGCCTAGTCAGTGTGTGTGTGGTGGGGGGAAGAATTGTTTGATATTGCTGGAGCATTAAATGGAAGACGGGAAGTACAGGTCAATGTGAGATTCTCTGCCTACCTTTTCCTTTTCCCCGTCACTGGTGTTGGTCAACGGAGGTGCCTCAGAGTGAGAGATGCAGGAAGGAAGTACATCCTTGGTGTCTGCCATTCACTTCCCTTAGGAAGCATGTGCTGGAAGGATGAGGAAGAACTGACGGATGGCATCCGCTTGGCACCTGAGACCTGCACTTAAAGAGTGCGTTCCATACGAGCCCTGCCTGCCCAGTGCCCAGCTTGCAGGCCTGGCTGGCCGGGCTCTTGGCTCACAGAGCCCCTTGCCTGGGGTCACCACCCACAACCAGGAGGCAAGCCCAGCCAGGGTCTGGCAGGACATGGATGCCCCAGGAGGGCATCCTGCCTATCTGCCTCCTCATAGGCCTGTGCCAGGAGCTCAGCAGTCACCAGCCCTGGTCACAACAGACCTCACCACACTCCCTGCTTGGAGCCCCCGCTGGTGTGGGGTTGCCCTTTTATATCTTTACACAGGGGGCAGGGCCACATCTGCACGCCAGGATCTGCCCCCATCGCCATACTAGGAAACGCTTTGGCACCAAGGGGAGTCTATGCTCAGGCCACTGCACTTCAGTCTGGACAACAGAGCGAGACCCTGTCTCTTAAAGAAACAAGAACCTCCATGTACCCTTCACATGGCTCTATAGCTATCAACATTTTGCCCTTTTTGTTTCATCTCTCCTTCTACTTGTCTTTCTTTTCTAGATAATTTTAAAGCAAAGGCCAGATATGTTATTTCTACCCATAAATATCTCAGCATGTCCCTCTAAGAGATAAAGACTTTTTTAACATAACCCCAATACTGATATTATACCTAACAAAATGAACAATAATTCCTTAATGTCACCTAATAAGTAGTCTGCATTCAAATGGGACATCTCTTTAAAGGGACTGACTTGGGGAACCAGGTGTCCCTTTGCCTGTCCTCCCATCCCTCTGCTGCTATGGGATGCTCAAATGGCCAGAGCCCAAGTCACCACTTTGTGACCATGACGGTGGTCACATGACTTTGACGGTGGAAGCCACTCACTAGGGAAGGACGGTGGGAAGATGGAAGAAGCCGGGGCCCTGAGAAGTGTGGAGCCGTCACACTAACACCAGACTGCCTAACTCTGGACTTTTTTCTCAGTCTTGCTTTTTTCTTTTTTAAAAATGAACAGATTTTTTTCGAGCAGTTTTAGGTTTATAGAAAAATTGAGTGGAAAGTATGGAGAGTTCCCGAATGCCCCCACGCTCCCCAGTTTCCCCTGGTATTAACATCGTGCATTAGTATAGTACATTTGTTACAGGTGATGAGCCAATGTTGATAGACTGCTATTAACTGAAGTCCACAGTTTGCCTTGGAGTTCTCTCTTTGCATGCAGATTCTATCAGTTTGGACAAAGGTATAATGACTTTTATGCAGAATAGTTTCACTGCCCTAAACATCTTCTACGCTCCACTGTTCATCCCCCGACCCCCAATGCCTGGCAACCACTGATCCTTTTACTGTCTCCGTAGTTCTATCTTTTCCACGCTGTCATATAGTCGGAATCATACAGCATGTAGGCTTTTCAGATTGTCTTCTTTCACTTAGCAATATGCACCAAGCTTCCTCTGTGCCTTTTCGTGGCTTGATAATTCGTTCCTTTTTATTGCTGAATTACACCCCGTTGTCTGCATGTCCCACAGTTTGTTTATCCATTCACCTATTGAAAGACATCTTGGTTGCTTCCAAGTTTTGGCAACTATGAATAAAGCTGCTATAAACATTTATGTGTAGGTTTTTGTGTGGACGTAAGTTTTCAACTCATTTGGGTAAATACCAAGGAGAGCTATTGCTGGATTGTATGATAAGAGTATGTTTAGTTCTGTAAGAAACTGCCAAACTGTCTTCCAAAGTGGCTGTACCAATTTTTTTTTTAATGTGAAAGAAAATTCCAGTCTTTTTTTTTAAGCCATGGTAATTTGGGTCTCCGTTAATAGCGGCTGAATGTGATTCCTAAATGATATGGCGAGAATGTGCTACTGAGTGCTGATTAGCTGAACAGAAATCAACTAACACACCAAAAAGTCAGAAGTGACTGCTCATCTAGTCATGTGTTATTACCCATTGATATTTCTTCTGCTTTTTTTATGAGAAGGTCAGGAGAGATTGTCGAAGGCATAACAAATCTATGGCTCTCTCCTATTCTACCTTTCTGTTAGCATTAGCAACACAAGAAAAGGTTTTGTACTCTAGCTCTCTATCAGCATTGGCGAGACAAGTTTGGCCTGTCTTATTATTTGTGTCTTGTTAAGGAGTCTCCGAGTGATTCCTTCTTCATAAGTGCTTGCAAAAACATTTGTTTAATAATCAGTTCCACCTGTCTTTTGGCATTTCTCTGGTCTTCATAAGTTCACCAAGATTAAGGAAAGTGGTTTGATAGTTGAGTCTATAAATCCTTTCTTTGTTGGAATTCTCAAACGCTGAAGAGAGCAAATATTCCCCACTGTCATTATCCAGTAATCAAAATCATTTTAGCAACTTGATTTGGCTTCATGCTGAGCAATAGATGTGCTCTGGGGGAAACTATATATACATCACATTGTTATAAATTAATTCCTATTTTAAATGAACTGGGAAAGCTCATCACAGAAGAGGATAATTCAGTGAATCCTTCTATAAAGCAAATAATTCCATTATATGAATAATAACCCTCTAATTTAGTTCTCTATGAATATGAAATGGTCAAATATTGAGGGTTTTAGTTTTTGTTACACATGGAGATTATAGCTGAACGTTTGGCTATATTCAATTCCTTTTTTCTTCTTTAACATCATCATCGTCATTGTCTTTGATGTTGTTTGTTGTCATGGAAATGTCAGGAAAGGCACTACATTTTAGAAACATAAGAAAAGAATTGCATTACTAGAGATCATTCTGTCCACTCATAGGCAGGTCTGTGCTAAGGAATTCCATAGCTTCTTCAGTGTTCACCTTCAGTGGCATTGAATAATTACTTGGTTATGTGACCTTGGGCAAATCCCCAATTACATAAACTTTCTAGGTCTCAGTTTATTCACATTATTCATCTGTAAAATAGGAATAATGATGGCGCATTATTCCTAGGGTTTATTTGAAGATCAAATGAGATAACACAGTGTCTACTACATGTTAGGTGCTCAATTAATGTCAGCTATTATAATTGCTATTAGTAGTGGTGTTATCATTAAATAGTAGGATTAGAAAGGCCCTGCCCCTAAAAAAATAATTATGACTGTCTCACACCCATTAGGAGAACTCCTATCCAAAACAAACAAACAAGTGTTGGCAAGGATGTGGAGAAACTGGAACACTTGTATACTGTTGTGGAAATGTAAGATGGTGCATCCACTATGGAAAACAGTATGGTGGTTCCTCAAAAAAATAAAAATAGAATTACCATATAATCCAGAAATTTCATTTCTGGGTATATATGCAAAAGAATAGAAGGCAGGGACTCAAAGAGATATTTGTACACCAATGCTCATAACACCATTATTCACAATAGCCAAAAGGTGGAAGCAACCCAGATGGCCATTGACACATGAATGGATAAACAAAAGGTGGTTTACATATACAATAGAATATTATTTGGCCTTAAAAAGAGGAAATTCTGACACATGCCACAACATGGATGACATTACACTGCTAAGTGCAATAAGCCAGCCATAAAAGGACAAATACTGTATGATTCCATTTATATGAAGCACCTAGAGTAGCTGAATTCATAGAAACAAAAATTAGAATGTGGTTGCCAGGTGCTGGGGGTAGAGTGGAATGGAGAATTATGGTTTAATGGGTACAAAGTTCAAGTTTTGGAAGAGTTCTGTGGATAGATGGTGGTGATGGTAGTGCAACAATGTGACTCTCCTTAATGCCAACTTTAAGTGTACAGTGCATGTACCCTTAAAATGATTATGATGGTAAATTTTATATTGCGTATATTTTCCCATAATTTTTAAAAATTACAAACATTTTAAATAACTACAGTTCCATGATTAGGAGTTTTCTATACCTAGGAAATGGGAACTTAGCAGGTAGAATAGGATCGTCGGGAATGGAGAAGCAAGTGTGGACAACCTGGAATGCTCCTTCGTGGAACCGAATGCCTGTCATCGCTGACAGGTGGGCCACTCAGAACGTGCTTGCGTTTCACAAGGATCCCTCCAGCTGATTCCACGGCTAAGTGGCTTCACAAAGCACAGCACTGGTTACGACCTATGTCTGAATAACCACAGCTTCCAGAGATAGGCCTTGCCCAAGAGGGTGGTATTCAAGATTACAACTCAATCGATAGCAGTAGAGTTCACTGGTACTAGCTCAGTAATTAAATGACAAGGTGATTATTAGTCTGCTCAGGCAAAAAGATCACATCTGAGTACTTTAAGTAGCCTAACACTAAAACTCCTCCCAGAAAAAAAAAAATAACCTGTAACTAAATTAATATCACTTTCTACCAATTATAGATGCCCTCTAGTGACTTTAAGGTTGCCAAGGCAACCTGCCCGCTGAAAGGGTGTCTTAGTCCGATTTGTGCTGCTGTAACAGAATGCCTGAGTCTGGGTAATTTATGAAGAACAGAGATTTATTTCTTACATTTCTATACGCTGGTTAAGTCTAAGGTAGAGGGGCCCGTATCTGGCGAGGGCCTTCTTGCTGCGTCATCCTGTGGTGGAAGGTGGAAGGATAGGCGCACGTGAGCAAGAGATCGAACTTGCAGCCTAAAGCTCTTTCATAACCAGCAATGAATCCATTCATGAGGGTGCAACCCTTAGGACCTACGTACCTCCCATCAGGCTCTACCTCCCAACACTGTTGCACGGAGGATCGAGCTTCCAAGACATGCTTTTTGGGATGAAAAAAAGAACGTGTTGGATGAATGTATTGGGACATATTCAAACTATTAGCATAGGGTATGTTTGATAAGGCTGAAATATACAAATATAGCAGAAAGGGAATGTTTCACATCTTATCTCTGTGTCAGACCAAAATTGTTTTCCAGAGGGAGGACAGGTGAACTGTCACCAGCCAGCTCCCCTCTCTTCTCTGGCTCTGCCCAAGGTTTCAGGCTGGCTGACCACCTCTGCTAGGACCTACAGGAAGAACAGCAGCCTAGCATTTCCCCCACACTGCTTTCATCCCCTGGGATGGTCTCCCATTCCACGTCAGCCAAAAGGCATTGTTTTTGTTCCACCTCCTCCAGGCAGGATTCCCTGACCACTTGGCAGCTCAGTGACATCTAGACCAGGTTCCATTCAATCTCTTAGCTCTGCACAAAACAAATTCAAGGGCTTCGCACACCCTTTATTCAAGTACCCAACTTGATGAAAATCAGCCCACTCCCGTGAAGGTGATAATGGGGAGTGATGCTGTGAACCACGCTGATGCCACAGACATGTTCCACACAAGGTGCTGGGGAGGTGAAATTTTGTCAATCAGATCTGACTTTGCGTGCACCAGATGAGCTGCTATTTAAAGATACTATGGTTTCTCCTTTTGTAAAAGGGATAAAACTATCTCGCAGTCTTTTGCGTAAACTCCTATTTTCATATACTGGTAGGTACATCTTAGAATTTTAAAAGCTGTTTCGCATCCTTTCCGGAAAGAGTAAAATATAAACAAATCTGATAATCGATATTGTCAGAACAGAAAAAGAGGCAGGGTGTGCGCATGCGTGTCTGCCCGTGAATGAGAGGGGGACGGAATGTCAGCTCCTGAACCAGGGGATGGCTGCCTGTGCCCCAGGTTCTGCCGGCCCCCCAGAGGCCGTACTGAAGGTGAGGATGAGGGTTCCTGGGATTGGGGCTCAGGCCAGGAGTGGACCCCATGGTCTGGGTCACACTCTACTGCCTGCCTGAATTACTACTTAAACCTAAAATCTGACCTCACCCCCTGGGTCATAGAATAAAATACAAATTGGTCACATTTTTGTTCCTGGTCCCACATAGCCTATCCCTGGTGTAACAACAAAAATAACAACGATAACAGAAAATAAAAATTAGCCCTACTATGAGCCCTTACCACACGCTAAGTGTTTTATATACGTTATCTCCTTTAATCCTCATAACAACTTACTGAGATATGTTCTATTATATCCTCACTTTATCGAAAGGAAACGAAAGCTTAAAGTGATCAAGTTGCCCAAGGCCGAGTGGTTGTAAAAGTCGTGAAGGTAAGATTCCAATCCTGGTCCGTCTGCCTCCTGAGTCCAGCCTTGAACCAGCAGCGCATTATTAACTTTCTAGACTTACAGCCAGCCTCCTCCTCCCCCTCTTTGCTCAGCCTCTCCCCCTACCAAATCCCATTTCTACGCTCTTGCCCCTCTGCCACTGGGAAAGCCCCCTACCCACCCAGGCCCCTCCAAATCACACGCAGACCCCCAAGCCTGGCTCGGGTCCCACGCCTCCCTCAAATCTATCCCTGCTACTCTAGCTTTCAAAGGCTGCTTTTTTCCTGAACAATCACTCTGTATTATACGTCTGGCACATTTTGGATTTTAATCTTATACTGTCATTTCTGTTTAAAATATGTCTGTCTTCTCAACTAAACTGTGAGGTTCCGCGAGCTTAGATGAATGCCCATTTTTGTGTGTGCCTGTCATTCATGATACTTAGAGCAAATTCATTATCATACTTAACAAATACTAGGGTTAAGAAAAGGTCACTTAAATAATTTTTCAAATGGTGTCTATAAAGACTTTTTGATAACACAGAAAATATGTGCGTTTAATTCTATTAAACGACTAAAGCAAAAATGCAAAAATGCATAAGCAATGCCATCTCAACTATTATAATTACACATGATAAATTACTTGTTTAAAATACAAAAAATAAAAAATACCAGGGTAATAAACAAGTCAAGAAAGGCATGAAACATCACTCGGATTTAGCCGATTGCATCTTCATTATTTCCTGCAATTTTATTATTAACAAATTAGGGAATATGACAAAATCTAGAGTTTGCTACATGGGCCCCAGTTATGTGTGTCCCAAAATGAGCCACTGTGCTGCCCGATGAAAACATGGGGATATTTATTTATATTCATTTTTGTGTTAAACATAGTTAGAAAGTAAACTTCCCTAAGAGCAAAAGGACTTTTGAATCATTAATTTGTAAAAACTTTTAAATTACTGAAAAATATTTATTTCATCTTTAGACCATCATTTAAAATGTCTTTTTGGTAAAAATATTAAATAGATAGATAAATAAATAATAAGTAGATAAACATCTTTTCTAGATGCCAGATTAAAACATCTTTTTTGACCAACAAGGTAAATGAACAAGGATCACTATTCTTTGGCATAGGATGATTTGAGGCATCAAATATACGCTAATATACACAAATGTCTGAAGCCTCAGTTTAAAGGAAAAAAAAAAAACCCACCTTATTATAAATGCACCAATGAGAAAGAACAATGTTTCCAGTGTTTCCTGCAGCTAAGGACAGGTGCAAGCCAGGGGACGTAGAGAAGGTGGATCCTACTGTTTCAAGATGAGGGGTGTGGTTAAGCTTGCTGGCTCCGAGGTCTACAGCCCTGGATGGACCACCACTTATCTGTGTGTCCCTGGGGAAGTCACGTCATCCCCGTCCTATCCTCACTTTCCGCCACTGTAAAAGTTTCTGTGTCAACTAAATGAGACAAAGCACAAAAAGTGTTGCTCTTGTTGCCTGGCAAATACTAATCGCTCAAGTAATATATTAGCTCTTGTTTTTTGGAAAGGGATTTAGAGGCTGTGGCAGGTTCAAGGCCAAATGATGTTGCAGCTATTTCAGAATGAGATCTTAGGAGACAGACATGATAAACTGGTTGAAGAGGGAGACAGAAACAGGAAGGGGGAGATTCGCAGCTAGAGAGATCATCACGGCCTAAGTCTTCTCTCTGGACTCCGTCTCTTGCAGCCTATTCTAGATGTGGATCTTCGGATTATAAAGCTCGGCGTTCATTCAACGTAACACAAATTACAGGGGATTATTCTAAGGATACAGAGGGATCAGGAATCCAAGGGAGGCACGGTGGAACGTCCGGTGACCAAGAACTGGAAATTGGGAACAGAGGCTACTCAAAACATCTCTCCCTCCTCCCCCGCCCCTCCTTCCTTTCTTACTCACTTTGCACCTGGCCCACCTTGGCCACGAGCCTCCATCTGAGGAGCCATCACCAATGAGCAGAGGTTTCTCCACCTCTTCCTTCAGAATCTTGCAAGAGGAAATCTGATTGGCTCAGTTCATCTGATGGAGCCAGGGACACTCAAGTCCACCTGGCCAATGGCCAGTTGGATCAGATGTACGTCTCTGGTCCAATTAGCCTGCTGCCCCTCCCACGGTGAGAGTGATTCAGTTTTTCTAGAGTGTGGCCTGGCAAAACAAGAAAACCTGTCTCTTGCAGAGATGTGGGGTGTAGCTTTTGCCTGGGCCCTCATCATGGGCAAGGCTGTGGTACTCATGCCACTGACCCTGAGGTCTGACGAACTCTGAGGCACTTAAGGAATGTCTAATGACTCAGGAGCTTCACTTACTGTCCTTGAGTCTTGCAAGAGGAGGTCTCCTTGTTTTATGTTCTCCCTGGACTTCAGGGCTTTAATGATTATTACAAACCTTTCCTGCTCTGCTGGAATTAAATAGTTAAAGTTCATCCTTTTGGCCATTTAACTTTACAGTTTCTTTTACTGATGAGACTGTAAAGTTTTTGAAGGGAGAACTTCAGATTTGAAGATTATCTTACAGATCACAGAGTCCAACACTCTTATTTTACAGGTGTGGAGACTGAGGCCCAGAGAGAGGAAATGTCACACGGAAGGACAGGGTCCGGTGGGACCCGGAACCTCCTTTCTCACGCTTCTTCCTCATGGTGCCTTGCCATGCCCCATGCGTAGAATGCAACCAATCACTATTCGTTGCTTTATTTCTCAAGCTCATTATTCTCTCTCCACGTCCCTTCTTCCACCACCAACTTCAACTTCAGGGGATCACTTTGCACCTGCCTTTCAGGTGTTGGTCTTTGGGGCTGTGTAGTGGAAACCGAGAAGAACCATGGGTGAAATTTAACCTGGTTCTAGCAAGCCTTTATCTCTCCAGGATAACACCACAGTCACAGAGTGTAGACACTAGACTGGTAACTTCATTCTGCGGAGTCAGTGGACACCAAGATGCACGATGAAGCCATTCTCTGGCTCCTGCTGAAGGTCACAACTTCTGCAATGCCTCCCAGAGCAGTACTACAGCACAGGGGTTTGGGCCACCACTGACCTCCTCCGAATGGGAAGTTACAAGTGGATGTAGCCCCACCTTCCTCCCAGAAGCCTTCTCTGACCATTGCAGCATCCTAGGATCTCTCTATTTCTTTTTTTTTTTTTTTTGAGATGGAATCTTGCTCTGTCACCTGGGATAGAGTGCCATGGCATCAGCCTAGCTCACAGCAACCTCAAACTCCAGGGCTCAAGCAAGTCTTCTGCCTCAGTCTCCCAAGTAGCTGGGATTACAGACGCCACCACACCCGGCTAATTTTTCTATGTTTAATAGAGATGGGATCTTGCTCTTGCTCAGGCTGGTCTTGAACTCCTGACCTCAAGCGATCCTCCCACCTCGGCCTCCCAGAGTGCTAGGATTACAGGCATGAGCCATCGTGCCCAGCCCACCTAGTATCTCTTAGTTTATTCAACGTCACCCTCACAAAGTGGGCACTTCATTCATTTTCCTGTTATCTTCTGGGTGTCAGCCTGGTCTCAGCCCCTGAAGGCAGGTGGCTTCTCTGCGCCAGCACTCTGGAAGGCTCCCGCCAGGCTTTCAATAAATCTGTGGACTGACAGGGGTAACTTCCCTGGAAAGGCTGTGGGGGTGGGTAGAGAAGGCTTTTGGAAGAAAGGGGAAATAATTACTTTTTGCTAGTGTCTTAGGCAAGCTTGGATAAGGAGAAGCAACTGCTTACAACAAAGAGAAACATTCTGACTTTTCATTTCTAGGCTATGTGCTAACGAATCAGACAGAGGCAACTCCTGGCCACTCAAAATCTGCCACAATTAAACCAATGCCAGTGTCATTTTCCCCAAGAATCTCCAGTTCATGAACTCTGTACCTAGCAGCTCTTCCCACCAACGCCTGAAGGTTGGGCATACGCTCAATTGCAGAGCAGAGAGGGCAGGGTGGATTGGGGGGCCAGGTAAGCCCCAGGCCTCCCTCTCCGGGGAGATTTGGTCTGGGGGATCCACAGAGCCTTCCTCCCAAATTCCAGCCTGAAATGCCCATCACCAGAGGCCACTCTAGAGAGCTCTCAATAAGAAGACAAAAATATCAGGGTAGGAGGAGAGAATGACAAGAATATCTGATATATTAATGAAGATTTATTAGAATGCAGGTAAAGCAGAGAGCCGGGCTACAAGGATATGGAAAACAGGAGGGAAGTTTTGGTGGGCAGGGAGCAACAATGTGGGGCCTAGGGCACTGCCCAGAGAAGGCAGTGTTGTCGGGTGGGGTGACACACTATGGGGGTCCTTGGGCAGCAGGGTAGGGAAGGGGAGAGCATGAACACTGTCAGCTGATGAGGGTTAAGAGAGTGAGGCCAGCAGGAGTGAAGACTAGACCTGGGCCAGGGCTCCTTGAAGACAAGCCTAACTTATTTTACACATTAAGATGAATCACCCTCAAGAATCATTCTCGCACCACCAGCTCTACTGGTGTGAGTCTGCAGAAAGCAAAACTCCAGGATTATTCTTGTGAGCCAGAAAGACCTGGGACAAGAAAGGGAATCAAAGTCGAGCACTTTCCATATGACAGAGCCAGTTTAAATGTTATCACTATTGGTTCTCACAAGGCCGAGAAAAGCTGTCAAGTAAGCCACCCAGGGTCATCCATTTGGAGGTTAAGTAAGCTGCCCAAGGTCGCAGAGTCAGGAAGTATCATGCCTGGGATTCAAACCCGGGGTTCAGGCTGACTCTGGAGCCTGTTGTCCCCACTGCTCTCTCACCCCAGGCAGATGCCCCAAACAGAGGTGTGTGCTCTCTGTGGATGTTTTCCATTCTGCACACTGTCAGCTTCTGCCCACCTGTGAGGGTGTAATTTTTAAAGCAAAAGCAAAGCCAAGAACCAGACAATTCTACTCTTGTTTCCTTTGCAGGTGGCGTGCCCATCACATAATGTGCAAACTCAACATTGACAATAAGGTAAGTAAATGAGAATTTGCTGAATGGATAGACTCCACTACTATTATTTAATATTTTGGAAACCCAAGAAATTGTCCAGATGTTAAAGCACAAAAACAACTCACCGCTGAGCCAATGAGGCATAAACGCTAAGAGGGACAAATGAGCGGGAAGAGTCAGGTGTGCTCAACCATGTTGCTTTCAGGGGTGAGGGGAGACAGCCTGGCACCCAGACAACTGGCTGCTGGTACCCATTCTGCCTCTTACCAGTCATGACTGTGGATGAGTTGCTTGGTCTCTGGGCCTGCTGCCTCACTCTAGAAGGGAGGGGATGACACAAGAATCAGATGAGTTGATCTACAGGATGTGGATGTATGTGCTGCTTTGCTTTCCTCCTAAGACTTGGCCCATGTGGTGTCTCAAGCCTCCAAGATGAGCTCTCTACCCAAAACAAAATTCCATCCATCCTTCAAGGCCCACCCACAGTCAGCCCCACCTCTTCTGGGAAACCATCCCAGGCTCCATTTGCCCTCTAGACTCACCCTCCAGCCACCCTGCTCTTTCCTTTGCTGCTCCCCCACCCCCAATCTGTCCCCTTCTGCCCTGCCAAATTGCTGGGACCTTTTGAATTAGTTTTCTTCTCTGTCATCTGGAGACTTTGTGCCCTGTAGCCTTAACGAGATGCCTACCCCTTCCTTTGCCTTTGTTAAAAATCTTAGAAATTCCTTGCTTAATTACCACTTCCTCCAGGAAGCCTTCCTGACTCTCTCTCACTCCCATCTACGCTCCATCCTGTTTGGCTGCTCCAGGTTGGAGAGCAGGGGGGGATGGGGGGATGGGGGGATGGGGGTGGTCCACAGCACCTTGGGTTCATACAGTTCCTACAATAAGTTTCTAACCCCTTTGCTTGGTGGGACATACAGCATTTTATACAGTATTTCTCCTGAAGGCTTCTGTGTGCCAAGTTCAGTTTTAACCAAAACATTGGTGATCTGGTTAAGTGATTACTGAATTATCCACTGCATTGAATTCTCCCAGCTACCATGTCCCAGCCCTTAGCTTGGCCAAAGGAAAATTAATTGGTCGCAAAGTGCATATCTAATTACAACATCCCGCCCCTGCCACAGAGATGCTCAAATGTTAATTATAACATATGCATCTCAATAAGCGAGCAAGGCATTTAATGTAGCATTAATTATGCCACTTGGGCCCCCCAGTGCAAACACAAAGCTCCCTTTTATCTGCCATTAGGACGGATTTTGCACTTTAAGCAAGGAAGCCCTCGTCTTTAAAGCCTTTCTGACTGTAAAACCAAACGTTTTCTGTTAGCTTGGACTGTGCCTAAGCCCCCAGTTCTCCCACCGCAGAGGTCCCCACCCCGGGCTGCGCCAGCACCGTGGAGTCGTTGCGGGGAGGGTTTCGGCGTCGCTGGACTGGGCTGTCTCGGCGGCTCAGGCGGCAACTCCAGCGTCCCCGGGCCACCCCGCTCTCCAGGGCCCGCCATCCTGGGAAAGAAAGGCGAACTACATTACCCAGCAGGCCTCCCGCCCCCTCTTCCCTTTCAAGTCTTTGCACGTGGCCGGAGGGGAGGGCGGGGCCTGGACGTCACTCTCCTACATTCTCTTTCCCTGTGTCAGATCAGCGAACATTTTTTTCCTTCCTTTACTCCCTCCCCCTACCCGCCCCTCCCTCCCTCTTTCCCTTCCCTCCCTCCCTCCCCTCTCGGCTGGGTCTTTGCGCCCGGGCGCCGGGTCCCCTCCGCAGCTGGGACGCGCCGAACTCGAGGCAGGAGTCGTCCCTCCCTTCCCCTTCCCTGCCCCCTTCCCCCACCCCTGACTCCGGCTCAGCTCAGCGGCCAGAGAAACGCCGAGGTGAGCATCCCCTCGTCCGTCCTCCTCTTTTAGTCATCCCAGCTTGCGGATCGATCCGAGCACTCGGGAGGAGGGCTGCGTGACGTGCGCGTGCTTATAGATAAATCCGGGAAAACCGCCCCAAACAATTACCCCCCTCCCCCTCCCTGCGCCTCTGCCAGCGGGGTGTCCGCACCCATTCACCGCCCCCTCCTCCCCCTTCTGTGGGGGACTGCACTCCACAATCTGCCCCCTCCCTGGGTTTGTCCCATTCCCTGCCGCGTTCTGCGCTCCGTGGGGAGCCGTGGCCCTGGAGCCCCGGCGCCCAGGGGGGTTCTCGAGGGGTGCGCGGCAGGAGCCCGGCTCGCGTTGGAGCTGCGCGGTGTAGCCGCTGTCATGTGCCGGGTTCCGACCCGGGGGGAGGAAGGGAGCGAGCGTGATTCCTTTCCCTTTTGTTTTGAAGCCCGCATTTGCTGCATCGAGCAGTTGGTTTAGTACCAGCCAAACTTGCAGCTGTTCTGACTGCGCTCCGCCGAGGTAGGGAGCGCGTATCGGGGCCGGGGGCTGCCGCACTCCGGGCTGCCGGAGGGACCCGGAGAGTGTGTCTCCACGCCGCCCCTCCCTCCCCTGGTGACTGATTGTGTCTGTGGCAGCGAGCGCGCGCGTGTGCGTGTGTCTGCACCCGTCCCCGCGGGCTCGGGGATGTCTGTGGATGGCTGTCGTCTAGACAGGGTGCAGCCCCCTCCCTCTGTCCCCGGTGAGCCCGCGGGCCGCGGCGGGCGCCGGGGATGGGAGCAGAGGAAGAAACCAATTGGTGGACCCATTTCGGTCTCAGCTTTGGCCATTCCCCACGCTTGTGATTTTGTTGTCTTTTTGATTATTCCCGTCACCGCGGTGTAATCGGGCCTGGGGAATAGATCCGCCCGGCGGAGCAGGGGTTAAGTTGACAGGCTCTGAAAAGCCAGCTCTCGGTGGCGAGTGACCCGAGCGGCCGTGGGGTGGGCTCCGGCTAGAGTTCATTAGGACGACGAGCAGGTGACTGTCCCGGGCGCCGGTCGTGGAGGGGGGGCGGGGGCTTGGGCTGCGGCGGAGGTCTGGGGCCTCCGAGGACCGCGTGCCGGTGCCTGGATGCAACTGGAGGAGGCGTCCCAGGGACCGCGCGTCTGAGCCGGGTATTTCTGCTTTGATGTTAAAAGACAATCGGGGATCCGAGCCCCTTATCTGGGCGGCGTTGGCTCTGGTTCCGCGGAGTTTCAGGGTTGGGGCTACGGAGGGGGGGCTGCGAGCAGGGAGGGGCATTCGGCGCGTAGAGGGGAGGGATGGCTGGTGGCGCTGTGCGCGTCTCCACCCCGAGGAGTGAGGCGTCGCCTCCCCCGCCCCGCTGCATGTGTGTACACACCGCTCTGGCGTGTGTGGGGGGCGGGGACCGCAGACCGCGGCATAGTGAGGACGCCCGTGGGCCCCGATACCCCGCAGGACCGGTCCTGCCAGCTCCCTTGCGGTTCTAGTTGGGGTCGTGTGTTCCCGCGCTCGCGTCCGGGTTACTTGGAGAGGGGATCCTGCGGCTGTGGGCGGGGGGAGACCCTGGGGTCGTTTGTGCTTGTCATCCGTGCGGAGTCCCGGACCCACCGTGCGGCGGGAGTCACGCGGTCCCTCCCCCCGAGTCCCCGACGCCCCCTGACCCAGCCGCCCGGCCGCCTACCCGGCGGCCCCAGGGGCTGGGCTGGCTGGGCGGGGAGGAGCCGCGGGCGCGCGCGTGTCGCCGCCCCCCGGCCACGCTGGGGCTGACCCTTGCACCGAGGCGCTCCGTGGGTGTGCGTGCCCGCGCGCGCCGCCGCCGCCTTCCCAGACCCTGGAGAGATGAGCGCTCCCGGCGGCCCCCTCAGCCCCCAGTTCTTCAGTCTGGGGACAGTGGGAGCCCCAGGCTGCCTGGCTGCCCCGGTCCAGGCCCAGCCCGCGGCTGCGGCCCCGGCCGCTGCTCGAAGCCGGGCTGCCAGGCCGCCCGGCGCTCTGTCTCCGCGGCCGGGGATTGTCTCCGGGCCTCGGGCCGGCGCGGCAGGGGACGAAGCCGCTGGAGCTGCCGGCGCGGCAGCGGCGAAAGTGACACTGCGCGAGGGCCCCGGCCGCCAGGGCTGGAGGAAGAGGAAGGAGCCGCCCAGAGCGCGGGAGGGCCCGCCCTGCTGTCCGGCCTGGCTCCTCCTGCCCGGAGCAGGGTCTGGGCGGAAAACCTCAGGAATCCCGGCTCCGAGCTGGCTCCGGCCGCTCGAGGAAATTGCCTGGCTTTCAAGAAAACCCAATTGCACGGGAACAGACTGCACCGAGCAGACGCTAGACGATGGCCAGGACGCACTCAGGTTGCCTGAGGAAACTCCCTCTGGGGGAGTGTTGGAAACAGGACTCGGTTTACACACAGATCGTCTCACCTGTGTGTCAAGTATCTGTCCTCGATGATGTGTGCTCAGAGGCAGTAATTTTGTAACACATTCTGGGGTACAGTGTCATCGGTGATTAACAGATTGCTAGAATAATAATACGTTTGTATGACCTCACAGGGCAGGTTTGTTTTTCAAGTATTATAGTACTTATTAAGAAGGTCCAGTGAGCCAGGAAAGAGAGTATTAACCCCATTTTACAGATGAGCACACTCGAGGGGCCAAGAAGTGGTGTGACTTGCCTACAGCCTCTCAGTAAGGGAAGGGATACATTCCTCCTCTGAGACTTCTCTTGTCAGCCTATGGCTTTTTATTTAAATAGTGGCCATTTTTTTGAGAATGGATTCTTGACACCTCAGCGGTACTAAACCCAAGAAAGTGGGTAAATCGTGCTGGTGCTTATTCTTTTTCAAAACACTTTCAGTCTGCTGACAGTTCCCGATGAGAATAGCCATTAAAGAACAGACATCTGCATGACTCTGATTATCACCCATTTAATGATTTGCTCTTGGTGAATACATATCAGCCGTGATACATCCGGTATATACCAGAATCGTGCCTGCATGTAATACATGCGTTTGGCATACCTGTTCAGGCAGCACGTGCCTGTGTTCATATGGGTATGTTCTGCAGTCCTTATTGAATCCAAGGTCTGTTCTTTAGTTACTGGTTTCAAAGCCATTGGGTTTAAAATGTGGACCACAGAGAAACCATCCATAGATGGTTCCAGAGAAACCATAGAGAGTTATATACTCTCTATCCCCCTCCTTCTCCAGGGTTGAGGAAGCCCAGAAAAGCAAACAGAGCTCGTACATGCCTGTCTGTATTTCTCAGCATTTATGTACTTGAAGGTTCTCAGGCATTGCCTGGAGGGTTATTAAGTTTGTCCAGCTAATCAGCTAATTAACCGTTCATTCACAGATATGTACTGGGCACCTACATCTTTGTGTATCTAGAAGTGTATATAAAGAAAATTTAACAAATGTTAAATTAAGTTCAGCAAATGTTTATCAAGCACCTATCTTAGTCGAGATACTCGAGTGTGTTTTGGGCACACAAAGATAGTATAGCAGAAACAGTTCAGTTATAATGCAACAACAGAGGAGGGAACAAATCGTAAATATTTTAAAGCACTCGCCCTGGAACCTAGTCACTTTCACATATGTTGGTTGCAAGGGGCCCATAATGCCAGTTCTTATCCTAGAGAAAATGCAGAAGGAAGCAACGGGGTGGGGGAAAAGATCCTTATATCCCTTGTTACCTTAAACTTCATTCAGGCTGTTTGGAACCTTCTAGTAGGGCCCAGAGCTCTATCCTGTAGAAGTTAGGCAGCTAGTGGGAAATTACCCTGAAGCCACCCAACAGGTTCTGCTCAGCATCAGGAGCTGAGGAGGTGTTCTCTGAGGTCCTGCCCCGGCTCTGACCTGCTGTGTTTCAGTGAGGCCATGGCTTTGATCAAGGTCTTGCTCAGGACCTGCCTGGGTATAGGGGTTTCTGTCTTATAGGTCTGTGTAGATGTTTTAATATGGGTCCGCTTTATATCTATTCTCACACTTAACTCTGCAGGCCCTGAAATTGTCCTCTAATTTCGTTTCAGTTTTGGACTCCATAGCCCTTGTTTGAAGGTTATGTTGATTGCAGTTCAGATCACGAAGGAGGAAGCTGGAGATGGGTGGTGAGAATGGAGAGAGAATTCTGAGCCCAGATAAATAACAGGAGAGGTACAGACACACAGGCAAATTGCAGTTTTTGAGAGTTCTCCAAACATGATGGCGTTTCTGCATAACTTACCTGATAAGGTGGCAGCCATTTTTTGATGTTATTGGGGGTGAGGGTGGGGCAAGGGATCCCCTACCTCTGGGTCCCCACTGCTGACTCATGGGTACCCTGAGCCCAGCTGCTCACCTGCAGGCTTGGGTTTTCTTCTGCCCTCCTCCCTCCTCCTGCACTCAGTTTAATTTAGAACCACGCGGTAATGGTGGCCTTCCCCCTGCATTACCACCATGCCATATCAACATCTGCCTCCGATTTCTGAATTCAACCCAGGCCAGAGCTGTGGTTTAGAACAGGATGAGAACAGACACACCCTTGGATCCTAGGCACCCAGAGCTGGGGAGGGCCTTGCAGATGATCTCATCTCCATGTGAAGACCTTAAGGCCCAGAGAAGTAGAATGACTTGCCCAAGGTCACAGCGAGCCCTTGGCAGAGTGGGACAAGAAACCCTGGAATTTGAGATCTTGTCCAATCTTCTCTCTCTATACTATGATGCTTTCCAAAGAAAAGGTTGCATCCTTCCTTCCCAAAGAGTGAGAACTTTACATCTTCTTCTGTCCTTTCTTCTGGTATTGGCAAAGGCTCTGGAGTAATTTTCCATTTTGGTTTTGCTTTCTTTCAAGACTGGCCTTCCCTGCTTCATTTGCATCTTTGGCATCCAGGAACAAATGAGGGCATGTGTTTGGGAGAGATGGCAGGCTTGGGGTCTTCCAGCGCTCTTCAGTTGGGTCTGTGGCTTTCTGGCCCTGTGGCAGGGTCTTCAGGAACCTCCTGGAAGTGTCTGCAAAGCTGATATGTATGTGTATTTTTCTAGAAAGAGGATCCTCAGATTTCATTTGATTCTCAGCTGACTCAAATAAGGACAAAAGTCCTGGTGGGAAGGGGACAGTAGGTTGATTGCACTGGGAACTATTAGGATGTACAGCATTTGATTTGGCTTTATAATTTGCAAAGTGTTTCACACAAATTACTCCATCCGCCTTTTACAATAGGCTGTTATCATTATCCCCATTTTGCGGATGAGGAAGCTGAACCTCTGTGGTTAGTGACATGCCCAAGTCACGAGTAAGTAGTAGAACAGGGGTCTGAACCCTGACTTCAGACTTCCCATCCAGTGCCCAGGGCCGAGGGGGCTTACTGTCTGACGTCATCAGTATGGTTTTGTGAGTGGACGGCCTTGAACTTTTTAGAGCTTCTTTATATCTACTTTTGACTCATATTCAGCCATGGAGCCAGACCCAAATGCTAACTTACCCAGGGGGGGTGGGGGGGCATAAAGTATGAGGGACAGTTACCATAGCAACAGTATGTAGAATGGGGCCAGTTTGGGATGATCTCATGGAAGAGGTGAATTTGGTAGTAGGCGTGGGGTGGTGGTGGAGGAGGTTTTAGGCTGGGGCAGTGGCTCAAAAGTGGTTGAGGGGAGACTGTGCTTGGGGTGAGGGTGGAGCCGATCTAAGAGGTTTGCTTGAATATCTGCAATCAGTGGGAGCTTCTCAGAATTTGTTGGGGTCTGTTTCTATGCCTGGCTCTGCACTAGGCCTGGGGCTGCAGCAGAGGACAGGTACAATTCCCTGTCTTCAAGGAGCCCACTGTCTAGTGGGAGAAACAGACACTTACCTGCTCTCTGTTCACTGTGGTGTGCGGAGCGAGGTGGGAGAGGAGCCTGAGGGCCTTACTGTGGCTCGGACAAGAGACACCTGTTCTGGCCTCAGGGATCAGGGAGGGGCTTCCTGAAGGAAATAGCTAGGGGGCTGAATCTAGATGCATGAAAAGGAACTAGGCAGGAGAAGGGCATTCAGGGAGCAGGAATGGGGTACACACAGGTGTGGAGGGATGAGGCTGCCTGGGTGTCGGAAGGAACCACAAGCAGTGAGGTCAGATGCAAGGGCGGAAAGGCAGACAGCACTCAGCTTTGTGAGCTTGGCTTCAGACCTTGGCTTTCAGCCTTGCAGTAAGGCATGGAGGAAGGGCTTGAAGCAGAGGCGAGGTGTGCAGCCATGGGTCAGAAGGGAACGTGATGGGGAGCAGTAAGTAGCAGATTCCATGTGGTGTCCAGGTCGCAGGGGATAAGGCCTGGAGCCAGGGCTTGCATCTGAGGCTGGACTGAAGGTCGCATATTGAAAATATTTGGGAGTAAAGTCTGCAGTGACTGATTAGACTCGGTGACAAGGGAGGAGTCCCAGTGACTCCCAGGTTCCTGCCCTCACTGACCGGGTAGCTGGCAGCGCATTACCTGGGTGTGGAGCGGGACTGCTGTGGTCGGGGTGGGAAGGAAGGCTGGTGAATTCAGTGCTGCAGGCGCTGCATTTGAGTTGCTGGCAGCGTAGTTGGATGGCTCTGTCTTACAGACAACACAGCGCGCAAGGTAGAGCCTGCGGAAGTGTGGGCCGAGCTACGGTTCTGGGAGTGCTGAGCGTGCCTGTGGCTGTGGTGGCTGCTACAGACAATGAGAGCAGACCTCTTCCTCCCATTGTCAGAGAATCCTTTGTCATGCCGGGTGCTGTCGTCAGGGAAGCCAGGCGGGGATGCTGTGTCATGCTGGAGGCCCAGCTGGCAGAATCCAGCGACAGCCAAGAGCGAGCTTCAGCTGGAAACATTAGAGTGAGTTAGGGGAGAGACATTTCGTTTTTTAACATCTACAGTGAGCAGAGCCCTGTCCCAGGCCCTTGAGGTGTGAGTACTGGGCAGGAAGACCAGGAGCCGGCTTCCAGGAGCAGGCAGTCTACTTGGGGAGACAAGATGTGAACACATGAACCCACTAAGAAGCTATCACATATGGGGAAAGAGTAGAATGCAAATTGAATATTAATAGCATGCGGCAGATACCTGTGTTCTGCTGATTTTTTACAGAGCGGATGTGTTTCAGCCAGAGGTCCAGTCTTTTCCTGTTAGAATCCTCTGGACTGATGGTAGTGCCTGGCACATAGTAAGTGTTCAGTCTACATTTGTGGATCTGCAGGGATGTGGCCAGAGTTCGTTGTCTGGGGTGGGGGGGTGGTCAGCCAGGGAAGGTTTCCATGAACAAGGCCAAAGGGGGCCTCCCAACACTGATTTAGAATACTTTTAGTACCACAGTGGAGTAAAAATCTTGAAAACCTTCCAATGACAAAGTACCTAGAAATGCTGTATAAGCTCTAACTAGCATGCTTTCAAAGAAGAGCTAAGCTCGTAGAATGTAAGGGAAATCCCCAGGGATCTCAAAACCCAGGGCGGAGGGTGAGCTCAGCTGATGCTTGCCAAGCCTGGTGGGTGGGAGTGGAGTTGAGGGGTGGTTACTGGTCTCAACACCCGAGGGGTTGAGTCCTGACAATGTCCCCTCTAGAACTAGAGATGAGCCCAGGAGTTGGAATTGAGATCTCTGCCTTAAACAGGACCAGCAAAGGTTTGCATGCTTGGAGGAAGGACGGATGAGATGCCAGCCCATTGGCATTGGAGGGGAGGGATGTCTTGACCTGAATGTGAGGTCCCTGGAAATTCAAGACCTCAGGCCTGTTATGGCTTTGGATGACCACTAGCCATGTGGTTCAGGAGACCCCAGAAGAGAAATTTGCACATGAAGTCTTGGGGGCCAGGGTCCTCTGATTGTGGGCTGTAGGTCCTCGGGGACCTTGGAAGATTCTGGGTGTCTTTGTCACAGAGACGTGTCATGGCCAAGGCAGGGTAAACAAGTAAATGAGGAGAGAGAAGAGAAAGCACCCTTGGTGGGAGCTTTTTGAAAAAATCTTAGAGACAGCAGCACAGCCACCAGAGAAGGACTGTTCCAGCCCTGGGGCTTCTGTCTCTTCACAAAAACCTGCAAATGAGCCTGTCTGGGAAGCCCAGAACGTTCATTCTCCCCTGCCATGTACTCAGGTCGGGTTCTTACAGATGAGGCTTCTTCCCAGCGTCCCCGCGAGGGTGTCCTGTGCAGATTCCAGCCGCTACTGATCCTCCAGACCACGCACCATGTTGTTGTCCCCTTGCCCAGAGCCTTTAGTTCCTACAATTTCAAACTTGGGAGACACCTTAGAGGTCACCTAGTCAACCCTCTACCTGGCGTAGGAATCAGATGCTTCCTCTGGCTGGGCGGTCACTGCCTGTGAAGCAGCTCCTTCCCTTACGAGAAGGCCGTGGGAGCTGCAAAGGTCTTGTGTCGAGACTTTGCCAGCTGCCAGCCACTTCCACCCATTGCCCCTGCAGCTGTCCTGAGAGATGGTTTCAAGACCCTTCACCATCCCTCATGCTTTTGCTAGAAGGGCCTCAATTTGTCGAGCTCAGATTCAGCAAGAATCCAGCCGTCTGTCTTCACTTTCTTAGCACAGAGGGAGCTTTTGAAAGTAGATGCGAGGTTAGCCAAGCCGGCTGCATAGGCGCAGTCTGATGGGGAGGTTTCGAGAAGCTTTGGCTCAGTGCTTTTCAGATGATCATGAGAGAAGCAATAGCACACGCTGCAAGTTCCTTCCTCCAATGCCCGGAATACATCTCAGCTTCTAAGTAAGCGACTTGCAAATTGAATGTAGGGAGCTGACGTTTATTGCATGCCTATTGCATGCTAGGCACTGTCTGTATGCCTCACTAAATGAAAGTAACTTCTGTGAGGGGGACAGCGACAGAGAGGCAGGGCCGTGGTTGTGTGGTTGCGACGATTGAACCCTGAAGTTATTCAGAAAGAATGTGTGTGGTTCCATCCCAAGTGGGTGGAGCTGACAAATTCCCCATGCTGTTTCCTTATAGGGCCTTCCCTTGGGGTAGGCAATGTCCTGATCTCACCACTAGCCAGGAACCCACAGGCCTTTGCCATACTCTTGGGGCATTTGCTGAAATACTTACGAGTTTGAACCATGAGATCAAGAAAGCTACCTGCTTAGAGAATTCATATCTTGATGTGTCACTGAACAGGATGGTGTCGACAAAGTGTTTTTTGGAGCATATGGTTTATCTGTCCCTTGGTGTCTGTCTGCAGTGCCCTGGGCACTCTCGGGAAGAAGCAACAAGGTGTTCTGCTCCTCCATCTCCCCGCATCCACAGGGTGGTTGGCATCTGTGTGGGTCGTACATTCACCACGTGCCACATCGGGTGAAGAAGAGCACGAGTTGCCTTTGCAGCGAGGTTGCGTCAGACAGCTGGATGCCTGGATGTGCTCTGCCACTTTTCTGCAGGACCCTGTGCCAACAGGGCCAGGGGTGAGGGTCAGGGATTGTGGGAAAGCACCCAAGTTCCCTTCTCCCTCCAAAAATTGTTTCTTAGGCCCACATTCTATTGGTTTGCCTTAATCCTTTTAGTGTAAGGCTCTTAGCCTGCCAACATTTGGTTCAGTTCAGCAGCTTGCATCAGGCATCTGCTGTGGGTCAGGCTCTGTGAACCAGGCGATATGAATTGGCGTGAACCGGGCAGGGTCCCTGCCTCCTGCCTTCTCATCTCTGTAGGGAGGACAGAACAGCCTTATGTTAGTGTTGTATGGTGAGCACTGGGTCAGGGGAACACAAAGGGTGCTGAGGCAGCCAGAAATGGGGTGACTAAATTTTTTGTTCAAATGCATCATCATTCTGGGACACATGTGAAAACTGAGATTGTCCTGGGCAAATGGGGGCTTACGGATGCACTGGCTAGGGACGGTGTATGCATGTGGGTCACACCTGACACTATTATCAGTCATTGATCCTGCAGGGTGCACATAGGGGTGACAGGGGGAAGTGCTCGTGCACAGGAGAAATGAGCATCTGTTTCCCCACTTTGCTTAAGGGCTGGGGGGACAGCATTATCTGTGGGGACTGTGGACTCAGCATTCAGGTAGGGCTTAGCTTACAGCCATAAGTTTCTATCTTGTATCTCACCATGATCTCAGTTTGGGGGTTGGGGGTAGAAGTATGTAGAGATGAAAACCATCTGACTTGCAGGATGTTATTGGCTACAGGTAAAAGAATAGGAGACTAACAGCTGCTTTAAAAATAAGGTGTTTCAACTCACATGGCTGGAAGTCTAAAGGTAAGAGTTTGAGAGTTGGTTAATTCAGTGGGTCAGTGATAATTTCAAGGACCCGTTCTAAACATCTGGGCTGCTATCTTCAGCATATTGGCCTTTGTTCTCAGGCTTGTCCCCTCATGCTCATAGCATGGCTGCCACTGCTCCAGGCATCACGCTCTCATACAGCTGTATCCAAAGGCAGGCAGGAAGGTGAGTTTCTCCTTGTCCATCTTAATTTGTCAGGGAGGGAAACCTTTCCCACAATTCCCCTGCTGGAATTTCCATCTAGTCCCATTGAAAAGAAGCATGTCCACACCCATGCCTCAGCTCCAGTGGAGGATGGGAAAGCAAGCCTCTGGTACTTTCCGCCTCATCTATAGCAAGAGGCGACCTCTGCTTGCAAGGAAGTGGGGAGAGGAACAACGGTTGGATAAGCAATGATTAACATTTGCTTCACCAAGTTTCAACATGGTATTATTTATTTATTTAGAGGAGGGGTCAGCTTTATTGAAATATAATTTTTTATACTTCAATATAATCGACATTTAAAAAAAATACCACCCCCTGGTTCTGGCAATCACCAGTCTGCTTCGTATCGCTATGGTTTTGCCGTTTCTAGTAATTATTATTTCATAACCTGCAAGTAATACCAGGACATAGGCTCCCCAGGTTTCCCATGGAAGCCCTCTGTGTGGTCTCAGTAGGGACTCTGTGGCCCTTCTCCCTAGCAGCTCCTGCATTTTCCTGCCACTGGGGTCAGGTGGAGAACCCCGGCAGGCAGAATCATCCAGAGACAGGGAGCTCGTGTTGCTGGTGGCCTGGGCAGTAGGACTAGAGAGGTCTGAGGGCCTGAGGTCTGGCTGGACAATGGAGGACGGTGGGCACCTTTGTAGGCAGCCATGGGCTTGAGAGAGGAGTTCCTTCTCAGCCGTGGCTCGGACACCTTAGATCCTGCAGAATGAGTTCTCTTGCCCACGGTGATTGGGAACCCAGGCCTTGGGAAGATGGTGGTGGCCGCCACCTTCCCCTCCCCAAACCACCATCCGCTTTGTGTACAACCATACGAACAGCCCAGGCCACAGGACCTACCACTCAACCTGAGGGGCAAATCCATCCCCATGGGGCTTCTCTGTACCCCGCCCAGATAGTCAATTTGTCCTCCCCCCTCCTCCTCCCCTGCATCCCCGCCCCACAGCATTGGTCTGTGCATCGTTAGGGCACTTAGCACTTTCCATCACCCCCTCCCTCTCCATCATTCCCTGGGCACTTGCCTGATCTGTCCTGTGAGATCATAAGCACCTCGGAGATCCTATTCTTGTTGGAGTCATCAGTGCATTTCCCATAAAATCAGGGCAGTGCCAGCCATGGGGTCAAAGCGCCATGGAAAAATACACTTTTAAGGCAAAGTGCACATTTGTAGAAAGGCACTTGTTCATGTTGGACATCTTTCTGGATTAAAAAACCAGTTCCGTGTGGCACTGCACAGTGCCATGCGTGAGGATTTGTGGATCTCCACATTTTCCTTCCCTAAAGGGCGAGAAAGGTAATCAGCCATGCTGTCGTGGGTTGAGTTGTGTCCCCCCAAAATTTACACGTTGAAGTCCTACCCCCAGCACCTCAGATTGTGACTGTATTAATGATAGGGCTTTAAAGAGATAACTAAGTTAAAATGAGGCCAGTAGGTTGGGCCCTACTCCATTATGACTGGTGTCCTTAAGAGATTAGGACACGGATGAGACATAGACTGAGGGGCACCCATGTGAAGACGCAGCAAGAAGGCGGCCGTCTGCAAGCCGAGGAGAGAGGCCTCAGAAGCAGCCAGCCCTGCCCACACCTTGATCTTGGATTTCCAGCCTCCAAAATAAGAACATTTCTGTTGTCGAAGCCACCTAGGCTGTGGTAGCCAGTTATGGCAGCCCTACCAACTAACACAGAAGGATTGTCTCCTACGGGTTTCAGAGGGCGCACAGCCCTGCCAACACCTTGGTTTTGGAATTCCAGCCTCAATAAATGTCTGTTGTTTTCTACCACACAGTTTGTGGTCCTTTGTTATGGTGGCCCCAGGACACTAATACACATGTAGTGTGTGCTGGGCTCTGTGCTTAGGGCCTCACCTCGGAGTATTTAATCTTCCAGCTCTGGGTGTAAGTGCTACTAACCTCTTTTGCTGATACCCCAGGGAGGTTAGCATTTCCCTTAAGGTCACACAGGGACACCAGGCTACAAATCTAGGCCCGTGTGGCCCCCAGACCTGGACTGTGCCCTGAGAGCTGCATGTTTGGGTGGTGGGGAGATGTTTGTAAACTCAAGGATTGAGCAGGTGGTATTTCTACTGAAACCCTGGGCGATCCAATAATAACTTTACCAACCTCACATTTGTTGAGTATTACAGCGTTGAAATGCTGGGTGAGCACTTTACATGTGCTGTCTTCATTAGCCTTCACAGCCTCTGTTTTATAGGTGAGCAAATGGGGGTACAGAGGGGGTGCCTTAGTCCGTTTGTGCTGCTGTAACAAAATCCTATAGACTGGGTGGCTTGTGGACAACAGAAACTTATTCCTCACGGTTCTGGAGGCTGGGAAGTGCAAGATCTAGGTGCTGGCAGATTCGGTGTCTGGCGAGGGCCTGCTTTCTCACAGATGGCGCCTTCTTGCTGTGTCCCTATGTGGCGGAAGGGGTGAGGGAGATCTCTGGGCCCTCCTTTATGAGGGCACTAATCTCATTCACGAGGGCTCCACCCTCATGACCTAATCCCCTCCCGAAAGGCCCCGCCTCCTAATACCGTCTCGCTGGTGGTTAGGTTTCAATATATGAATTTTGGGGAGACACAAACATTCAGACCATAGCAGGGGTTCAGTATTTTACCCCAGGTCACACAGCTAAGAAGTGGCAGAGCCAATTTTGCCCCAGTTTTGTCTCTTAACTGTCACACACAGGGATTGGCCGGTTACCCTGCAGTCCCCTTGCGGTCTTCTGAAAAGGTCACTGGTCTTAAATCTGCCACTAGTGACTGGGGTGCTCTCAGGCAAGTCACTTCACATGTGGGTATTTTCTCCTCAGCTACTCAGGGCTTGGATGAGATAGTATCTAAAGAATTAGATTTTCTCGTTCTGAGGTTCCCAGTGTCCATTCCTCTGTCGTGCAGGGATTGGGTGCTCAGTTTGAGCCCTCACGGAGACGGGAGCGTCCCGGTGGTGTTGTCTTTGGCAGGTGCCGACACTGGAGGTGGCAGCTCCAGATCTGCCTGAGGCCCCGGTTGCACCTGTGGTTTGGTCATTCGTCCCTTCCCTGCGAAATTCATTCTTGCAACAAGGTGGAAATTGTCCCCGTCTTGTGCCAGGTCCGTTCTTGGTTTTCTGAGGGTGTGAGCTTCGAGTCATGTCCACAGAAGCGTGTGGGGAGAGGGTTGCTGGTGACACAATGTTGATGTGTTTTCTCCTGTGTTTTCTCCTCTGGGTAAACAAACGAGGAGCCTGCGGGCTTGTGAGCGCCGGAGAGACGCCAGCCGCAGGCGCAGCCAGCCCTGCGAGCCCGGGTTGAGCTGGTCTTTGGCTCCATCCTGTTCCCATTTGCTCTCAGGCCCAGGTGGGTGGCGGGCGAGGGTGCGGAGGGTGACGCTGCGGTTCCTGGCGTGCACACTGGAAGCAGGGCAGTCAGAGCAAGGACGGGAAACCTCCAGCCGCCCGGCTCCTGGTTTATCCCCACAGGGTTTTCGCGATTTTACTTACCTCATTCCAGCCAAGTGTACTTAATGCTTCCGTAATAGATTTTAGAGCTAGAAAAGCAGTTGAGTGACTTTCGAAGCTCCCAGTTCCCGGTGGTCTGCTTGTGCCCCCAGCGTTTGCACAGATGGGAAGAGGCCTGCAGATCCCGGTGGGCGCAGAGACTGTGCACACCCCATCGCTGGGGCGGGGGCGGGGGGAGGGTGGCTGTCCACGGGTGCGACAGGATGAGTTATCTCCTCATTTCTTGCTGTCATCAGTGCCACCAGCGGTCATTGCATGCGAGGTGGCTAGGGAGCTGGCAGGGCTAATGCACTTCCTCCAACAGGGACATTTAAACAAGAAAAACCAGGTGACTTGGCCAAGGTCACATTCCACACTTGCCAGTGAGAAAACAAATTGAGGACTGGTTCTCTGAACTGTGCCCTCTTGCTTGTTTAGAACGAAGCGTGTGGAAGTTTCTGGATCCCCTGGGGTAGCCGTGTCTCCCTCAGGAACCAGCTCCAGACTGCCGCCGTACCCAGCAGGCGTCATCGTCCCCTCTCAGGCCGAGGCAGGCGCTGTGACGAGGGCAAGCCCACTCGTGCTGACACGGTGGCTGTGCAGTGGCAGAGTGGCCAGCTGAGGGCCGGATCCGGGGCGGAGTCGGAGCACCGCGCTCCGGCGGGCTGGGAGCACGGCCCCTTCCCCATGTTCTCTCTGCCAGCCTCATGCCAGCCGTTCTGAGAGACAGAATCTTCGAGGTTTTCTGAGAACTGCTTGAGGGCATCTGGGACTCTCCTTCACCCCTACCGTCTGGGAGATGAGAGATGCTCCAGAAATTTGACCTAATCCCGGATCTGAAAGCCAAGTGTCTGCCTTACAGCCTCCCGAGGACAGGAAGCTCACTACCTGGCAGCCCAGGGCCTACAAGACTGCCCAAGGCGTGCCTCCCTTTGGCGCTGGCTGTGCTCTGAGCGCCGCGCGGAACGCTTATCCCCTTCCTCCAGGAAAACTAAGTATTCGGAGCGCGAAGTCCTCTCTTAGAGGTAAACGCTCTTCCCTCACAGTTTCTCCTGGCAGGGTGACCAGGCCATCCTGCATCCCCTTCCCTGTACGTGTCTTATCAGTGCTCCTCCCAACCGGAGACTGGAATGACAGTGTGTGAGCTGCGGTCTGAGTGCTGCAGGCATCGTCACCTCCCTCCCTCTGGACGCTGTACTTCTGTGTAGCCCAGGACTGGGGCGTCGTTTCTCAGGGCTGGCTTCCAGGTGGGGGGATTCCATTCCTTCACAGTCCCACCTGAGTAATCTGTGGCAAAGATCTGTTTCCCCCGCCTGGGCTCTGTCCCGCCCTGATGAGTGGCCCAAGGCCACCTCAGCTTGTCCCCTGTGAGTGGTCCAGGGAGCTAAGGGGCAGGGTGTTGAGGCAGGTGAGGTTACTGAGGGCCGACCCACTTTGGCAGAGGAGGGTCTGGCACCTTCTGCCCAAAGTGACTGTGGTGGCCTTGGGCGCGGATGGGCTTCCAGGCCCGGCAAGGGCAAATATGGATCTTGCAGCTCCTACCCCCGAAGATCTGTGACTGCCGCTCGCCACGGGGGTGGGGGGAGGGGGCGGCTCCTATGCCTTAGGATTGCTGAACGCCCCCTTGGCCCCTGGTTTCACTGTCGTCTGCTCAGTTAGCAGAGGTAAGATGTGGCTCTCACCTTTGCACGGTTTGCATGGAGACCCTGTGACAGAGGTGTCACATGACCTCCCTGGCTGAGCAGTGGAGGGAACCACTTTTCAAATGTACACATTCTCATGGTGTTTACCCCCAGGAAAGCCTCTGGTATGTGTGTGAGAGACACAGGGCTCAGTTTGGGGCAGTGGGGACGGGGTGGTGGGGCGGGGGGTGCAAAGGAAAGGGAGACCCACCCCTGCTCTCAGGGAGCCTGTAGCCAGCGGGAGAGAAGCCCCAGACACTCAGGGTGATGAGGAGCAGGTGTAAAGCTTCCCTTTGCCTGAAGGCGGCAGGACACTGAGCTCTCCTAGTGTGGCCCATTTCTGGAAGCATGAGGTTTGGAGCTTGCCTCTTTATTTCTAAACATCCAACCTAAAGTTTTAATTCCTGAGCCACCTATTGGTTTGGTCTGTCCTGAGCTGCCTGTACGTCCATCTGACTGTGGAGCGTGGCAGCCGCTCTCTCTGCCTTAGGTGGAGTCTCAGTTGCCCATGGGGCAGGTAAGGATGCCAAGGGGCAGGTTCGTCACTGTGGAGTGGTAGAAACGAATTCCGGTTTTGAGGATCATGCGTCCTGGCTTCCAGGCCTGGCTCTGCTTAAAACTCAGTATATAATCTCAACCTCTCCATGCCTTGGTTTCCCCACCTGTACAATGAGGCTGGTGGTCCGTGCCTTGCCCTTTGAATGGCATTCTTTCATAGTGGAGTTGAAAAGGTCCACTGCAAGGTGAGGTTTTGGGTCTGCTCAGGCACCCTGCCCCAGGAAGAGGCAGGGCGAGGAAGAGATAGAGGACTTGAGACAATATTTTGAAGGCCTCTGTAGACCTTGCGTGGAGACCTGGAGTTTCACAGGCATCGCCGTTGGGCTGCAGGGGGGAATGGGGCTCAGGCTGGTCATGCACCATTTCGTGCCCCTCTTGCCCCGGCCGCAGCTTTGGGATGAGGGACAGGCACGTGACCAGAGCCAGGCCAACGAGTCACCTTCCCTGGGATTTTTTGAACAGGAGCTGTGGGAGAAGGTTCCTTTCCTTCCTGAGGGCATGGTGTGAAGAAGGAGCTTGGCGGCTCTGCCCACATCCACGCCGGGTGGAGGGACTCACTGTAGTTAGCTATAGTCTCTGTGTTAGTCTGCTCAGGCTGCTATAATGAAATCCCACAGACTGGGTGGCTTAAACAACAGACATTTATTAATATTTCTTCACAGTTCTGGAGGCTGAAAGTTCAAGGTCAAGGCGCTGGCAAATTTGATTTCTGGTGAGGTCTCTCTTTCCGGCCTGCAGACAGCCGCCTTCTTGCTGCATCCTCTCATGGTCTTTCCTCTGTGCTCGTGTGCACGGAAGGAGATAGCTGTCTGGTGTCTGTTCTTCTGCTAAGGACACTGGTTCTATCATTTAAAGGTCCACCCTTATGACCTCACTTAACCTTTATTACCTCCTTAAAGCCCCTGTCACCAAGTACAGTTACATTGGGGTTTAGGGCTTCAACATGTGAATTTTAAAAGGACATAATTTAGTCCATAACAGTCTATATTCAATAAGTCCCCTTTCTATGCCTTAAGGATTGTCGTTCACACCACGGGTGGAATACAGGATGATTTTCAGTTGAATACTTATGAATTTGTAAAAACTGTCAAACCACGTATTCCTCTAAATGTACATTAAAGAAAAAAATACAACTAGTATGTGGAACTTCTGATTTCATTATTGCTGAGCAAGAGGCCCAATTTAATAAAAACTCAATACAATGCCAATAATATTATAATATTACAACTGGTACACAGTTAGGACAGAGAACTCCAAGGTAGTGAATTTTGTAATGTTGCATAAGCTAGTTTGGGTTGGGTTTATGTCACTTGGCACCAGTAGAGTTTTGAATAATACATGTCCAATTTCAGCCCCAGGCTACCTCTTTTCATGTAACAAATGTGGGTTCCTATGAAACTTTTATACATACGATTTTAATTTGAATTCACCAAAGGTGATCAGTACCTAAAGACAACCTTAATAAATATTTTCGTAGGAATCTTTTTATAGTGTCCAGTTTGTTTCAAAAGCACCTATTTTGCAAATTTCGATTCTTAAACAGTGGCTTGTTATTTAGAATTTTCATCATCAGAAACTTCTTAATTGGCACCTTGAGTAACTTCAGCACAATGAGAGTTGGTATGTTTAATTGTCAGAATGATCATTTAGCATCAAATGTGCTGCCATAAAAAGTGTTCTGTTTGACATCCATTCTCCAACCGATAATAAGTATGCTGTCCAAAAGTTAATCAAGGGGTGCATTTGGAAGCTAACCTATCTGGTAAACCCATCCTGGTAAACCTGATAAAGGTTTGCTACTCTTATAAAGATAATCTATAAGAGTTATGTTGAAATTGAGATAACCACTGTAACACTAGACTCAATAGTTTTAGACCAGAACATTCTCTTCCATTTTGTGAGTGATGGTGACCGTATTTTTTAAATTAAAAAATCAGGATGCATATTTGAATATTTGAAATTAGAATTTCTCCCAACTGTCATCGTTTATCTAAATGGGGACTCTGTGGTCTCATTCTCAAGTTTGTTGACATGCTCATACAAATTCAAAAATCTTTTCTTTAATAAAAAAATTGGCCCTATGTTCAGACCCTCCTGAGACTTACTTTCTCTTTCTAATTATTTTATTTTCCCCCAAAATATCTTAGCTCCTTTATTAATACAACAGAATATTAAATATGGGGCCTGCAGCACCCCTCCCTCAATTCCAAGAAACAAAAGCATATTTTCTAATGTTACCTGTGGAGGCAGATGGCTTGGTGGCCTGAGCAAATGACTGGCATTTAAGAGCCTAATTATAGGTAGTCTAGTTACTGTTGGCTGTATAACAAACCCAAAACTTAGTGGCTTAAACAATAATAATCCTTAATTTTGCTCGTGAGCCCGCAATTTGGGGAGAGCTTAAGAGGTACCATTTGTATCTGTTCCACATGGCATCAGTTGGGATGCCACAATCAGGGCTGGAAGATCCACTTGCAAAATGGGCACTCCCGTGGCTGGCAAGTTGTGCTGGCTGTTGGTTTATCTCCAGGTGGGTTTCTCCACAGGGCTGCTTGGGCTTCCTCAAAGCAAGGTGGCTGGCTTCCAAAAGCGAATGTCCCCAGAAACAGAAGGAGAGGCTGCTGATTTCTTAAAGCCTGGCCCCAAAACTGGCCGAGTGTCACTTCCATGTACTATTGGCCAAACAGTCACAGAGTCCAGATTCAAGAGGACAGGACATAGCCCCTATTTCTTGATGGGAGGAGTGTCAAAGAATTTGGAGGTGATGTTTTAAGCACAACAAAGGGAGTATATCCTTCCTTCTCACAGATCTTCACTGAGGTTTAAAGTCATCTTTTCCTTGCAGTCTTTTGTGGAAGAGTGAAAAAAGAAATGTTTATAAAAACTTGATTGTATCATTTGAACTCAGTTATAGTTTTGTATGAAGCCCCCTTTATATCCTAAGTCTTTAAAAAGTGGCTCCCCCTCGTCCTGGGTAAACAGTCACTCTCAGGATTTGCTGAAATATGGACATGCAGGCCCTTGGCCTTGCAGGATGGGAGTCTTTCCCAGCAAGACCAACCACAGTCAACAGCCTTCTCAGAGACGCTCTGCTGTGGCAAGACCCTGTGCTGGCTGCTGGGGGAGGGGGTGCTGGCTGGATCAGGAGGCATCTCACCCCTGTGCCCCACTTTTGGGGTCCCCAGTATTGCTGACAGAAAGCAATGGCCTCAGCCTCACCTTTTTCCTTGCCAACTGGCAGAACACAGTGGGAGCACATCTGTGCTCTGAATGAACTGTTTGCTTCTTCTCTTCCCATTCCTGGGGTACTTGATTTTAGAAAGTGCCCTGGCCTAGGAAGGCAAAGACCTGGCTGGCTTTTAGTGGTGTCAGATAACTTCCCCACTCTGTTCTCATCTGTGAAATAGAGAATTTGGTCTAGTCCATGGGTTGGCGAACTACAATCTGCAGACCAAATCCAGGCCAGTGCCTGTTTTTCTAAATGGAGTTTTATTGGACCACAGTCATGCCTTTAGGTGCGTCTACGGTTGTTTTTGGCTATGTGCAACAGAGATCATATGGCCTACAACACCTAAAATGTTTACTTTCTGGCCTTTTGCAGAAAAAATTTGCTGACCTCTGATCTAAAGTAATGGTGTGGATGGAGGTCCTGTTGGAGTAAAGGTGGGTGGGGGTACAGGTGGGTGCCACAAGTCCTAGGACAGCTCCACCTGCTGCAGACAGCCTTCCCTAGGCACAACAAAGGTCCCGGAGGCTGGCTCTCCTGTGGCTTATCCTAGGAGAATATTCGACCTTGTTCCTCTAATAATTAACTATTAACAAAAACAGCAGGTACTTGAATAGAGTGGAGCTGTTTAATTTGGGGGACTGTTTTGGAAAACAGAAGGTTCGTTCTCATTCAAGTTACCTCGTTGGCGTGTGTAGTTGTGTAGGTGTGTTTTTAAAAACTTAAAAAGTGTTATCGATTATATGGTGCCACCGTCGTATTAAAATACATTTTAGGGGAAGAAGCACCTCCTTCTCATCGCGGAATGCTGCGTTAACTTGTGCGTGCGATATCAGTTTCCCCTTTAATGGCAGTTGGTTGATTTGTAGTCATGTTAAATAATTTTGTACACTTCATTAGCTTGGGTCTTGATTTGTTGCAAGTGCTGTTTATTCCTGATGTCACCACCTGTGTGCCTCTCATGGCATGGAGACTTTGGGGCCTGTGTTCCTTAGATCCCAAGACCCGCAGCTCTGTTGTGTCACTGTCACCATCAGCAGCTCCTTATTGGCGGAGAGGACCTAGCTGTGGTTTGTGCCCCCCGGCTTTCGGGGGCTTTTCCGTCCCTTCTACATGGAACAGCTGAGACGTTGCAGGGCCTGCTGCAGCCGTAAACAACACCAGCTGCCACTCCTTTGTGTTGTCCTTTGTGCATGCCTCGCCTGCGGGTCGGCAGGTAGCATTACTGTTTCCATTTTACAAAGATCCTCTGAGAGACTGAAAGTCTCATGCAGGACTTCGCAGCTGACACCAGCGCCAGAGGCCACATCCTCTGACTCTCAACCTTATGTTCTTTCTACCACCCCAGCCACAGAAACCAGGGGCAGGGCCTCTGTGCTTTAGTTCCCTCATCTGTAAAGTGGGGCTGACCGTGCTACCTATTGTGTAGGACCACTGAGGTCTAAATGAGCTGTTGCATGCTTGGGACAATGCCTGGGACACAGTTCGTGTGAGCTCTCGGGATGGGCAGTGGCAGCCCCTACCCCGAGCCCTGTTATGTGCTGGACACCGTGGGGGACAGACAGATCACATGGCTCGGGTGCCCCATCCTAGAATGCAGATAAAACCCGTGCCCAGATAACCATCATACAAGGTGGGTTGGTGGGCCCCTGTGTGTGACTTCGTGGCTGTGCGCCACTGGGAGCCTCGTGGTTCCAGCCTGCTAAGGTCGTGCCTTTCCTTGGCCAGGGCTGGTCGGCCAGGAGGACAGGAGGCCGCTTATAAAGCTGAACTAGTGACAGTCTGTGGAGCACGGCACCCTTCAACAAAGATCCTGGTGTGCGCTGTGGGCTTTTTAAATGGTGACAGGTGCTGCCAGCCCATTTTACAGACCCAGGCTGCAGTCCCTGGGTGTCTGGCTTCCAGCTGTGCCCCTCTTACTAGTTTCTTGGTGTCCATGAACAGACACACGCAAGGGAATAAAGCCATCAACAGGGGAGAATGTGCGATGTGTCAAGGAAGGGGAATCATTCATTCATTCGGCTGGTATTTACTGCAATGTGCCAAGTCCTGTCTGGCTGCTGGGGCACAGCAGTGACCGGGACAGCCCCTGTCCTCATGGAGCTTACAGACAGAGACAGGAACACAGTGCATGCTATGACAAGGAATGAGGACTGGGAGGACAGATCCTGAGGACTGGGGAGGAGATGGGAGGGTGACCAGCAGGAGGCTTTGGGGACTGGAGGAGACTGAGCTGGGGGGTGAGCCAGCGATGCCCCAGGGACGGGTCTCGTTGGGCCTCGTGGCCGGTGTGAGGACCTGGACATTCTGGTGATGTCCTGGGGGCCGAGTGCCGTCCCACCCCGACTGTGCACTGGAACTCTGAGCCCAGGCTTGGTTTTGGCAGAATTCCCCTCCTGTTGGCGGTGAGCTCCTGGACGCGGTTCATCTTCGCGCCCTTTCAGGAGCAGCACGTGGTCAGCCTCCCCAAAGTTAGTGGGGAAGAGAGGAGGGAAAGCCCAGAATAGGTCCTGTGACTGTCCAGCACCTCAGGGGAGGCGGCTGGAAGCAAAGGAGTTGAGATTGTCATGGCAAAAGTGGGCTTGTTGTGTGTCATTGCCCTCACATGGGCTCTACGTGACCCCGAATCAGTGGTGAATTTGGCAGGGACATCCTTCCCATGCTCTGGGCAGCCACCCCATTGCAGAGGTGACGGCTGGGACAGCACCTGCTGACTCTGGGGCCAGCCTCTTCCTCTGCAAGCCCCTTTGGGATGGGAGTTCCTGTTCTTTGTCTCATAGGAAGGAAATGATCGCTCTGGAAAGGCCGAGCAAGCCCCTTGGGGTAGTATCTCTGCCAGGGTAACATGAGAAGGCCTTTCAGAAGGGGTAAAGAATGCTGAGTCATGTCTAAATGGCAGGGCTTCCTGGGCACTCCTACTTAATTTGCAATACCCTTCAGCCCCGGCCCCTATCTCAGCCTGGCTAAGAGACTATAGATTTGGATTTTCATTTGATCATTAAATTTTAGAAAAATTCTAAGAAACTAATAGTCAAAGGGTTTTAATAGTCCCATACACTCAACAAATTTATTCAACAGATATTTCTCAGCAGGAACTACGTACCAGGCTTTTTTCTAGGAGCCGGGGACATAGCAAACGAGTGAAATAGACAATAATTCTTGCCCTTGTGGGCTAGTTTTACAAGAGGAGTCTTTCTTTAAAGAAAGATCCCCAGAGTCTTTAAATAGTAACTCCTGGAGTTTATGTTGGCATTAACTTAGGGATCATTAGTTTTGTGACAGAGAGGTGGGGACACTGGGGGCTTGGGATGTCCAGGGACAGAAAGCAGCAGGAGTGTCACTGACGAGTGGACATCTAGCACTCTCACGCTATGGCAGAAGTCAGAGAAAAATGAGATTCTGTTTAAAAAAAAATTGAACTTGTAAATAGCTATACCTGAATGTATTTACCATATCGAGGGAGTAACTTATCCATGACTGGTCTTCTGATAGAGCAACAAATGTCATTGAGTATTCTCTTTGTGCCTGGGTAGGTGGCACCTGTGGGAAGATCTGGTCCTTGCCCTAGAGACTAAGAGCGTCAAGTAGTTAGCAAATTCAACAAGGGCAAGTCTACGGAGAGCCACCTTCTGTGGCTGGGCCCGAGGGCACTATGGAAAGAGCTCAGTGAGAACAGTCAGAGAAGGCTTCCTGGAGGAGGTGGCTCCCAGGCCAGATAGAAAAAAAGTGGGGAAGGTGTTCTTAGAGAGATAGTAACACGTGAGCATGGCTTGTGCCCATGGGACAGAGTGACTGGTCTGTCACAGTGGGGTAGGCGACGCAGGGCTGGAGGTTAGAGGGCAGGGGGCAGTGTGGGCCAGTGGGGCTTGATGTGCTCTTCAGCGGGGAGCCACTGAAGGTTCGCAGTGGAGCAGCACCCCGGTGATGGTGTTGTTTTCAGGTGCTTAGGGCGTCAGCGATGCTGGAGTGAGCTGGGAGGCCAGGCGCAGCAGGGGCTGGTAGAAAGAGCAGCTGAGCTGCGACTCCAGAGAAATCCCTGCCCAGTAAGTCATGGGGCCATGGATCAATCACTCACAGTTTCTGAGCCTCAGTTTACCTCATCTGTAAAATAATAGTAAGATTTCTAATTCCGGCTATTTCACAGATTTGTTGTGAGTCTTAATTTTAAGAACATATGTGACAACACTTTAGAAAAAAAAAAAAAAGTAAAGTGTTAGTTAATTCAGGAAAAAATCCAGGCTGTTGGTGTCAGGATCCCCTTCTCGCATTGGCTTCCTGTACCTAGGAGACAGCGAAGAGTGAGAGAGAAATCTCATTTTCTTGTGGGTAAATGACATCGTCCAAACGTCAGAGAACCGGGGAGGATGCAAAGTGAGCTCACAGGTATTGCTGCCTGCTGTTGGCATTCAGTCCCCACGGCAGCCCCTAGAGGTGGGAAAACTGATTGGGAATCTGAGCCGCAGAGCTGCAGCCCCTGTCCAAGGTCACACAGCTAATTGGTGGTGGGGCCAGGCAGGGGAGACAGGGCCCCCTCCTTCTGTATTAATGTGCTTGGGCCACCATGACAGAGTACCACCCGCTGGGTGGCTTAAACAACAGACGATTGTTACTTTCTCACGGTTCTGGAGGCTGGAGGTCCAAGATCTAGGTGTCGGCAGGGTTGTTTTCTTCTGAGGCCTCTCTTCTTGGCTTGCAGACGGCCGCCTTCTTGCCGCGTCCTCCCTTGGTCTTTCCTCTGGGCATGTCTGTGTCCCGGCCTCCTCTTCTCATAAGGACAGCTGTCATGTTGGATTAGGGCCCACTCTAATGACCTCTTTTTTTTTTTTACCTTAATCCCGTCTTTAAAGACTTTCTCTCCAAATACAGTCACATTCTGAAGTCTTGGGGGTTAGGCCTTCAACATGTGAATTTGGGGAATTCATAATTCAGCCTGTAACACATTCGTTTTTCCCGAGTGTGCACAGTTTTGAGGGGAAAGGTGCACTTCTCGAGGAAAAGGGAAGCATTGGAATATTCCAGCAAGCTACCATAGACTTGATCTGGGGGAAGTGGGGCCCTGCCAAGAAATATGACAAGGTGATCGTAGATCAGTGAGTGATTTGGTATGCCCAGCAAACTTGGATTAGATTTACTTAAGTAAATTTCATAAATTAAAAAAAAAAATTTTAAAGCCCTGGATTACAAAAAAGGTCAATTAACTTGCCTTATAAATGATTTCGTAACAGGTTTCCTTTAAATACCCAGCCTTGCCAGTATCCTTGAAACATGATTTGATTTAATGCCATGTGATTAAAGTACTACGTGTGCACAGCCTAGCCATTCAAAACAGGAGAGACAACCTGTAATTAAAATTTTGCTGCACCTTCCTCCTCCAACACCAGTTCAGTTCACAGTAGTGGATGGTTAAAGCAGCCGAGGCACTTTAACTGGGTCTCAGGTGCCTTTGCTCTGGGACAATGTGCACAGAGACGGGGCCAGTCTGGGAGTGCAGCACCGGCCCCTGGGCCCTCCCTGGGGCTGACGTGTCCCTGCTGCTGTCCTAGGAGCCAGCACTGGCTCCCATCTATGTCGGCAGCAAGCAGACCTCGTCCTTCTTTTTACCTCTTTCCGGGGGCAGTGACATTGGTCCCCTCACTTAGGGGACTGGCAGACATAGACAAATGAATACTGACTGTTGTCCAAACCTCATGTTAGCAATTTCAACCTGCAAACTTTTGCTTCCCTACCCAGAGCTGCAAACGTGGCCAAGTTGATCGATTAACTTCTGGTCCTCCCTGTAAGTGGAGCCCATTGCCCTGCACATGGAGGAGGAGCGACCCTTGCAAAACGGGGCGGACAAACAGGCTAAAGGGGGAGAACGTGTATAGCCAGGAAAGCACCCAGGAATCTGCACGTGAGGCTGGTCTGTTTGCAGGGAAGCATGTCATGATTCTCAGAGGGTAAAAGCCAACAATTATTGGGAGAAAGAGCACTTGTTATCTAGGGCCGAGGAAATTGGGGTTTAGTAAAGCTAATGTTGGCTGGGTGTTGGCCTCTGAGTCCTGTCCTCCCATCATAAATATTTGTTAAGAGCCTACTGCATGCCAGGGGCAGTGCTGGGCCCTGTGGGTAATACAGTCTCTCCTCTGGCCAGAGAGAGCCTTCTAGCACAGAGTTGGCCCCTGCCCTGGAGGCGTGCAAAGTGGGGCCAGCAAAGGACAGGCAAGAGGCACTGGGGGAGGCCCTGTCAGGTGCCTGCCCAGCTCGGAGAGTCAGGGGAGGCTTCCAAGGGAGTGTTGAGTAAATTGAGAGCTAAATCAAAGGCCACTGGGGGTTAGTCTGGCCAAGCGGTGGGGAGAGCAGTGTTCAGAAGGAACATTATATGCCAAGGCCAAAGGGTGAGCAGGTGGCCACAGTGAGAAGGCCACAATGAGAAAGCCACACACACGGAGGTGAAAAAGCCACACCTGGTCCTGGGGTTTTCTTTTGGTGTGATGGAAATGTTTTCGAACCATATAGAGTTTGTGGTTGTACAACAATGTGAATCTACCAAATGCCACTGCATTGTTCACTTTTAAATGGTTAACATGGTTAATTTCAAGTTATGTGGATTTCACGTTATGTGGATTTCACCTTATGTGGATTTCACGTTATGTGAATTTCACTTTAATAATTAAAAAAACATAGGATCTGCAAAGTATGGAACTATTGTTTTCACCCCCTACCTTCTTCATTCTTGCCATGTGCCCTCCTGGAGGTGATAATTAAAAGAAAAAACTTTTTATTATTGAAGATTTTCAAAAGCCGTGAACGTAGACAGGATAGTGTCATGGCCACTGTGTACCCATCACCCTGCTCCTCAGTTCTCATCTCCTGGCCACACTTGATTATTTTCTGCTGTCCACCCCCTGCCCCTTGGATACTTTGAAGAAAATCGCTGACATCGTATTGTTTTACTCATCAATAATTCAGTACCTTCCTGCCATGCCAGGCTTCCTGCTGTCTCCGAGGAGGGAGGGTCTCTATTCCTGCCACTCTCCAGTACTGACAGGTGCTGGCTGCTTGGAATTACACCCATTTGGGGATAATTACAGTTCTTTTTCCTTCCAAGTGGCATTGGGGTGAACGGGCTTAAATAATTCTCTCATTACCCTGTTTGAAGCTGCTCCCCTCTCCCAGAACTTGGTTTCCCTTCTCTGTTTCATTTTTCTCCACAGCCTGTACCACCCTCTGTTTCAGGTATCCAACACTGCATGAAAAAGTAAACAGAAATCAGTGTCTTAAAACCACTATCTTTTTATTATTTGCTCACAGTTCTGCATTTTGGGCAGGGCTTATGGGGCCTGGGGGTGGGGGTGGGAGGATGGTCAGCTCATCTCTGTTCCATGTGGTTCCCCCCAGGGCAGCATGGGACCCTTCATCCTTCTCTTTGTGGCATGTCCCTGTGGTTAGCTTGGGCTTCCTTGCAACATGGTGGGCTCAGTGCAGTTGGCTTTATTACAGGGTGACTGGCTTCCCTCAGAACACGAAAGCAAATGCTGCCAGGCCTTCTTCAGGCTTAAGCCCGGAACAGGCATCATGTCACTTCTGCTGCATTTCTGAACACCTAGCCACACACTGGGAAGTGTGACAACTATCCTGTCCCCATAGGAGTGTGGAGTAAAATATCGGGATACTCAATAAATATTGGCTGGTTCATTAGACACAGACCTGAACTGTCAGAGAGACCCAGCTCTTGGGCAACTTCCCATGTGACCTCGGCCAAGACTCACTCCCTCTCTGAATCTTTAAAACGGGATAATAGAAATACCAGCCAGTCATGGGGCTACTTTGAGGTCCAAATGAGATAAAAGAATAAAAGCCGTGAAAGGTGTTGGGAGCTGGGTACGGCCAGGTTTTTGGAACCTGCCTCCCCAAAGCTCCTACTCCCAGACACAGGGAATCCCACCTCTCTGCCAGGATTCCTGGGGGCAGGATCCAGGGGTGCAGGAGGAAGGTCCCATCTCCTCTGGAGGTGGCCCAGCAGGCCACTCTCAGGTCAGTGGGTAGGGCGTGAGTCCACCCAGGCACGAGGGTGGCTAACCTGTTGCATGTTTAAAATTTACCAGGGGCTTTACATCTTTTTCATCATTTCTCCTGTACCCTCACAACAGTTCTGGAAGGCAAGTGACGCTTTTGCCCCCTGACAGCTGCCCCCGTGGTGACACAGCCAAGTGACAGAGCCAGAACTCCAGCTCTGGCCCACCAGGGCCCAAACCCTGTTGTGCCCTTTTCCCACAAAGCTGGCTGGGGAGAGAGTCTCTTGGCAAAATACCAGAATTTTCCTTAGTGTGAACACTGTTGACTTTAATTAGATTAATTTTCACTTTTCTTTCGCCTTCGGGGTTTTAAAAATGATTCAGTGAGATTGCAGCAGTGCGCTGTGAGTGGAACCAGGGGTTGTGGTGTGGGGGCCTCCAAGCCGGGCCACCGCCAGCACACGTTCTGTTTGCCCGTGCGCCCTCACCCACGAGGGGATGACGGTGTGTGGGGAGCCGCCTCTCGGTCTGGCTCTGCTCTCCCAGGACGTCCTCTGCCCTCAGACTCAGACCAGGCCCGTGCTACAGGCAGCCCGCCCGGGGTGCGCCTCATGAAGGTTGCTTTGTGCACACACGGGCGCTGGGCCGCGGCCCTCGCCCAGCGCTGGCTATCTGTCCTGAGGACAGAACAGCAGCCACATTATGCAGTCTTCTCTCTCCAAGGTAAACTGTTGGAGTAAGGGCTTTTGCCTGGATGAAGGCCTTAGTAAATGAGGGCGCTTAGCGGAATCCAAATCTTGCTTTTTGCCCCGGGGAGCCAACCACAGGCATTTGTGGAGGATCCAAACATGCCAGGCAGGCCCGCTGCTGCGGAAACGTGTGCTGTGGAACAATCGGCCTCAGAGACAGGGAGCTCGCCGGAGAACAATACGGGTCTGTGGACTGTCCCTCCCTGACCTCAGACGGCGGCGCCTGTGCACAGCGCACCCAGGTGTGCGCACTGCTTGCCCCGGCCCGAGAGCGAGCTGGGGCGTGGGCTGCGTTCCGCCGGTGTGTGGTCACTCGCACCGAGGCAGTCCAGGGCGGGGTTGACCTTTGGAAGGTCAAACATGTGGCCTTTGGGGCTTCAGGGCAGCAGCACTGAATGCTGCATAGCGTGTCCCCTTCTCTGGCCTGGCCATTTTGACTGCAAAGCCATAAAGACAGATGCGTTTGCAGTAACTGGTGTGTGTGGGGGTGTGGCCCACAGGGACCAGGAAGGCCCTTTCCTGAGATGGGCCCTTCTGTCCACCTGAGGGCCTGTGCCTGCCCCCAACCTCGCCACAGTCCTCATCCTGGGCCTCACGTGCCGCTCCGCCCACCTCGCGAGTCCCCGTCCCCGCAGCTCTCTGCCTGGCGCAGCACAAACACAGAAACAAGCAGGCAAAAGGCCACCTCTGGATAAGGTTCTTCTCTTTTCCAGATCTGCTGTGCCAGCTGAGGCATAACCCTTTAACCGCCGACACTAAGTCTCCAGTAAAACCAAATAAAACAAGGTTCCATGGAGCCCTAGTATGGGATTGGGGTGTGACGCAAAGAACAAAAGGATGCAGGGAGGGTTGGGTCTGCTCAAACGCACCTTTTAAAAATCTTCTGTTTAGACCCTAATTCCCTATTCTACTTCATAAGCTTGGCATTTTGGGGTTTCAGGGCTTGTCTTTTGTGTGGTTTTGTTTTGTTTTCTGGGTTTCTCCATTGAGGGGAGAACATTCTAGAAGGGCGAAATTGCTAATTATCTTTTAAACTTTGAGGGCTGCTTATGTGGCGTATGTCATATTAGAGCACTTTATGTGACAAGTCACAATAGCACATGTGCATACACAGCCTCCGAGAGCGTGTTTTGAGGGGAATGACTGAAGGGAAACCATCATGCCTGCTCAGAAAGTGCCATCGAAGCACGAATCTGAGCAGGGGACGTCCCTGAAGGGCAGGCGGGAGGTCAGAGGCAGGCAGGCCTCAGCACGAGTCGTGGCCTCTGTCCCGCTAGGATGGCCCAGGGGGACAGGATTCTGCCTGGGGCCTCTGTGCCGTGGTGCTATACTGAGCCTTCCAGCCTGGCCTGGGGAGCGAGGACTTGGGGTTAGTGACGTGAGGAGAAAACCCCAAACAGAAGCCGTGGCTCTGGACAAACGCAGCCTCATCCACCTGGGCAGGCAATTTGGGTAAAATGGACCCTATGTGTGTTTTTGCCTTAGGACCAGGTGGCGGGTGAAGGAGTTTAAGTGTTTGAGGCGGGTGTTGTTATTAATAAAACTTACGTCTGGAAGAAAATAGTCTTGTTTTGGGCCCTGTTCTTTCACCTTGAGAGATGTTAATCCAGAGACAGTGTGGCAGATGCCATTGCTGAGACGTGTCCTTCCTTCCCCCTGGCTTCTCCCACACCTGGACTTCCTTTCTGTCTTATTTTGTCTGTCTTCAGCTAGGACACTGAAGGATAGTGCCACAACCCCTGCGTGGCTCTCACCTCCAGTTCTTTCCCTAGTATTTTTTTTTTTTTAGATAAAAGCTTTACTGAGATAAAATTCATATGCCATAAAATTCACCCTTGTAAAGTGGGTGGTTTTGAATCTATTCACAATATTGCACAACCATCGCCTCTGTCTAACCCCAGAATATTTTTATCACTTCCGTACCCATTAACATCACTCTCATTTCTCCCCAACTCCCTTGGCTGTGGGCAACCGCTAATCTACTTTCTCTATAGATTCGTCTGTTCTGGATATTTCATCCACACGGAATTATACAAGCTGTGCTCTTTTGTGATTAACCTCTTTCACTTAGCATAATAGTTCCAAGGTTCATCCATGTCGTAGCACATATCAGTACTTCATTCCTTTTTATGGCTGAATAATGTTCCATTATATGATTATACCACATTTTATTTATTCCTTCATCAATGGATGGGCCTTTGGGGGTTGTTTCCATATTTTGGCTATTATGAATAGCACTGCCATGAACATTCAAGGACAAGTTTTTGTGTGGACATTTGTTTTTAATTCTCTTGGATATATACCTGGGAGTGGAATTGCTGGGTCACATGGTAACTCTGTGTTTAATGTTTTGAGTAACTGCCATAGTGTTTTTGTAAGTAGCAGCACATTTTACAGTCCCATCAGTACTGTATGGGGGTTCCAGTTTCTCTACGTCCTCACAAGCACTTGTTACTATATCTTTTTGGTTATAGTCAGCATAGTGGGTGTGAAGCGGTATCTCACTGTGGTTTCGATCTGCATTTTCCTAACGACTAATGATGTTGAACATCTTTTCACATGTTCTGTGGTGTTAAAAACTCAGGTTTACCTGTTCATCCGAGGCATATGGGCCACTTTTATATCTTTGGAGAAATATCTGCCTATTTTTAATTTGGTTATTTGTCCTTTTTTTGAGACAGGGTCTCACTCTGTCACCCCAGCTGGAGTTCAGTGGCACAATCACAGCTCACTGCAGCCTCAAACTCTTGGGCTCAAGCAATCCTCCTGCCTCAACCTCCTGAGTAGCTGGGACTACAGGTGTGTGCCACCATCACTGGCTATTTTTTTTTTTTTTATTTTTTTGTAGAGACAAGGTCTCGCTCTTGCTTAGGCTGGTCTCGAACTCCTGGCATCAAGCAATCCTTCTGCCTCGGTCTCTCAGTTATTTGTCTTTTTATTGTTGAATTATAAGGGTTCTTTGTATACTCTGGATAGTAGACCATTATCAGACATGTGATTTGCAGATATTTTCTCCCCTTCCATGGGGAGAAAGTTTCCTTTTTAGTTCTCGATGATTGCTTTGAAGCATGAATGTTTTTAATTTTGATGATGTCCAATTTTTCTTCTTTGTTCTTGCATTGCTTGTGCTTTGGTATAATATCTAAGAAACTGTTGCCTAATCTGAGCTCACAACAACTTATTCCTATGTTTTCTTCTAAAAGATTCCTGTTTTCAAATGTTCTTACATTTAGGTCTATGGTCCATATTGTATTAATTTTTGTATATGGTGTGAGGTAGGGGTCCAGCTCCCTCTCCCAACCTGGGGAGTTTTTCTTAGGATTTCTGTTCTCCCATCCTACAATCTGGTCTCTATGTCCTCTCCTCACCCCAAGTATTAGGGTTCTGGTGTGAACCTCAGGAGGACAAGCCCCCAGGAGGCCCTCATGGGGTGTATATTCATGGGGGGATGGGGTGTCAACTAACCCACTCACTGGAGGCATCGGAGCCTCGCTCAGCAGCGACACCCTCTTACAAAGATGCTGCTTTCCAGAAATGAGACCCTGCTGCAGAACTGCCTTAGAGCCATCTTCTTTCCATTTAGCAGCGTGTCGCCCCGATTTTGCTGTGCCCTGACACCTTCCTTCTTCAGCATCGTCCCTACGTCAGCTCTCTAATGTCCATTTTTATAGGTTTTCCATTGCACAGCGAGAGCAGGTGAGATGGAAATACTCTGTTTTCACAAACACCAGGACTGATGACTGGGTTTGATGTTTTTGGTAGAAATCCTGAGATCCCAGCATGAATTATGTAACTTATCTGCCCTGTGCCCAGAATTCCACTCTGCTGCTTGTATTTTCAAACGTAATTCTTGCCACCATCTTAGGTTTTCGGGCTTTGGTTTGGCTCGGCCCCCCTCGTGTCTCCATGTTCCAAGAGCTTTCCTTCCTGTTTCTTCTCATTTCCGCTGCCTGTGCCTGGGGCGGATTTGCAGGTTCTCCTCTCCTTGCTGTGTCCCTGCAAAGTCTCTTCCTGGCACTTCTCTGACCACTGGCACTTCCTTCAAGGAAAGGGAGATGAAGAGAAAAAGAAAGATGTGCTTCCTTTGAGGGCAGAGACGGCAGGGAGGGGGTCCCCCCACCCAGTGTGCCCCTGGGGTCAGGCTGCCAGTGGCCTCTTGTCTCATTTCATGATTTTTGTTGCGTGCACATGGCTGGGAAGCCGGCGTGGGTGTCCATCCTGCAAGGGTCTATTGAGCCCGAGTCATATCCGTGGCACCAGGAAGGTGTTATTACATGTCATTGAGGCACAGGCTGGGGATGGCAGATAGGAAGGAGGAAAGCTCTACGCAAGGGAAGGTACAATTAAGTGGCAAAGGGAGTAGTTTGGAAATAGTGTTGGAGGATGTTAGGGAAAGGGGAGGTCATGTGGGCCAAAGCAGGAGGACAGACCTTGTGTCTGAGCTGGGTTTTGGAGTTGGCTGGAGAGGGGCCCTGCTTGGAGGTGAGGGACCTCTGGGTGACTTGGCATCTGAGAGGCCTGGATCCCGGGAAGCAGAAGGTGGGGCCCCTTGAGTGTGAAGTGGGGCCTTCACCCCTGACCCGTGGGGAACCGTGACGAGGCTTTACAAAGACAAGACAGCCTCAGAGGGCTGTTTGAGGAAGGGTCCTGGGGCCCAAGGGTAGGTGCTTAGTGAGGCAGCATGGCCAGGAGGCGTCAGGAGCTGGCCATCGTGCGGCAGGGCACAGAGGTTGTGCAGCACAGGTCGTGTGGAGACGGCGGTGGGAACAAAGGGGGAGGGGAGGTGGAGACGTTTCTGCAGGAGACTCTCCAGGGCCTCATGCCTGGCTTCCGGGGATAAAGAGGGAGCTGGGAGTGGTGTTGATTCTGGGAGGTGCTCTGGGGGCCTCGAGGGCTCCCCTGCCACCCGGTCACACCCTCCTGCCTCAGGGTTCCCTCTGTGTGGTCACACTGACCTGCCCCGTGTGTGCCGTGTGCCTCCCGGTGGGGGCATGCTGCTTACCTTCGTGGGCTCCCAGCTGGCATGGTGGTGAGGTGGTGGTGGGGGTGCTAGTAGTACTGGTAGTGGTGGGGGTAATATTATAACAGGGTCATTTGAGCTGTTATCATGTGCCAATAAGCATTTTGTCGACTTTGGTTCAGTTAGTCCTTATTACAACCCCATCGGGTTGGCCCATTTTACAGATAAGGAAACTGAGGCATAGAGAATTAAGCAATTTGCCTGAAGTGACACATCGAGTAAGGGGCACAGCCTGGACTCACACCCCAGCTGCGTAGCTCCAGACCCCGTGCCCTGGGTCACTCTTCCTCCTGTCTCAGCACAGCAGGCGTCACCATAGAATCGAATCCCTTGTGCCATTTTAGAGATGGGCAAACGTGCTGACATTGATGCTGACACACATCTGACGTGCCTAGGGTGAGCTCCGCACCCCCCCCCCCCGACAACAGCTGCGGTGGGGGAGCAAGAGAGCACCCACATGGGAAGTGCTGGGAGGGGCCAGCAACGCTGGGCCCTGAGAGAGTCTTAGGCCTCCCAAAGGGCAGGGAAGGACAGGGAGACAGCCCAGGGAAAGGGGATTCATGGCCACCTGGTGGTTTGTGGAATTGGATTCTGCAGAAAATCTCACCGAATGCCCTGCTATCTTGATTTCCTTAGAGTGTGAAGCATTTCGGCATCACAGGGATGAGAGTGATACCAAAGCCAGGAAGCTTTGAGTTCAGGTTGCATTATTCTTGCATTTGTAGACTGGGAGGAAGGAGTTGGCCTATTTTTAGAGGGCGCCGTGCTAGGTTTGTAATTAATAGACAGCGTGCCCTCCTGCTGCGCGCGCTCCTCACTCACGTTTTACTGTAATTAGTGTTTTGATCATCTGCAACCAAGATCGCGAGGTCCGTGCAGGCCCGGAGCATGCCTGTCCTGTTCGCTAGCTGGTCCTCCGCGCTGGGCACGTGAGCATGGAGGGAGGGTTAATTCCATGTGGAGGGCTTGCAGAAGGCACCCACGACTGGGCAGCTGACCAGTGAGAAGCTGGGTAGGTGGTAGGAGCAGCTTGACCAAAGCATGTGAGGGACAGAAAGCAAGTGACAAGGACCCTGGGGGCAACGGTGGGGAGTGATGAGAAGAGGCAGGACAGGTAGCACCTTTACTGTAAGTCACTCACTTCTCTCGTGTTTTGGGAGCCAGGGCTGAAAACACATGCTTTGTAGAAAGGACAGGAACGGTTTCATTATCCTGGTCTTTTTGCAGGCTGGGCCTCTACCAACCCATACAGTATTTTTGTGAGAATTAGGAAAGGCTCTCGGCTGTGTGCTGCTGTTCTTCCACGAGGAAGCAGGGACCTGTTGCCACTGCAGGTCAGAACCTTTATAAGCATTGTCCACAGCTCCTAAATGCTGGTGCAGGACCCAAGGAACTTATCAAAATGCAGATTCCTGTACCCCAGACTTACATTGTGTGTGATTCAGGAGGTGGGATGAACCTATATTTTTCATAAGCTCCCCAGCTGGAAACCGCAGATCTAGCCCATTTATAGATAAGGAAACACAGGCCCAGAGAGGGATGGTGACTTGCCCAGGTGCATCCAGCGTTGGGGCTGAGACCTGACCCAGCTCCTGTGATTTTCAGTGCAGGCCTCCTGCAACCCCCTCTCCGCCACGTCCTCCCTCCTACCCCCCACCCCGCTCTCCCCCACCCCCGCTGGCCCCTGCTGCCCTTGGTCCCGGCCCAGCTCTCCTATCTCTGACAACCTCCAAGGCCAGGAACCTGCTCTGTGCCATTTCATTTGCAGAATGTGCTTCCTGCCATCAGTGTTTATTTCCCCTTCTTAATATTACTAGGGCTTAACTGAAGTATGACAGTGAAATGCATTAATCGTAGGTGCACAACCTAAAGGATTTTAACAAATGTTTGTATCCATACGATCACTGCCCAGATGAAAATAAAGATTGCTTCCATATCCCCGGAAGGCTGTCGGTGGTTCTGGAAGGCTGGTGCGGACAGAGGCACTTGTTGGGGGACAGAGGTCGCTTCTGTTCCGTGCGTGTCTTCATGTCCTCTCCAATTTTCCTTGGAAGGATGGGGGGTGGGGTCCGCGGATAGGGTGGCAGGAATGACGTGTGACCAAATTTCTCAAACCCAGAACCTGCCAAGGCAGACTGAGCTGCAGGATAAAAGTGGCGTCTCTTCATGGAGTGTCAGCAACATTTGAAGATTGTGTAAGAAAATCTGTCTTTATGTTGAAATTAAAGGGATGGGTAGAGAGCAGAATACAAAAATCATTGGGATGTGGATGATAAAAAAATCCACTTTAGAGAAAGTGGTTTTCTTTTTACTCTGTCCCTGGGTCCCCAAGGGCAATGTAGTCCCAGCCTTGGGGAGAGTTCGAGAAGTGCCACTGTGTGACATTCATTGCTGGAGCCATTCAGAGGACCCCATGGTTTTTTGTGTGTTTGTGGTGGGAATACAGCCGAGACACCCACAGGATCACATCCCTGGAAGGACACCAGAACCATTTCCCCTGCAAACTTGGCCGGTGGCCCATCCTCCAGGGCTCTCTTTAAAGAGTCTACACTTTGAAGACATGAAGCTGTGGACAGGGACCTGTGGCATTTTCATCCTATCCCAAGGAAAGTCCAGAGCATCCAGAGATGCAATCTACTCCAGCCTCCAGAGGCTCTCTGGGACTTTGCTAAGGGGCTTTGCTGTTCCCACCTCCCAGGGACAGCATTGGCTCAGAGCATTTGAGCAATTGGTCCAGCCTCTGAGAGCTCCTCCTACCACTCACTGATGCGCCCTTCCTGTTTCACACACCGTTTTTAATGCTTTCTTTTCTGCCTCAATTCCATGACTCTTTATAGCTGAGTTAGAACAACAAAAAAAATAACAACCTGCAAATGTTTTCCCTTTGAGTAAACTCTCACCCGTGAGCATTGTGATGTCGCTGATGCTGGATCCAAGAGCTGAGGGTGCAAAGAGGACGCCTGTCCTGGGGATGGTGGTCTCTGCTCTCACTTTTCCTAGAGACAGTCTCATAAGCGAATTGTCAAAGGCATCATTGGTTATTCCTAGGTTATGCATATATTTAACAATTTTTTTTATACTTGTGCCAAATTGCCCTACAAGAAGACAGGTTGCACACATTTTCACTCCCATTAGCAGCCTGAGAACATCTATTTTGCCAACAGTGGGTATTAGCATTCCTTTATACTCTTCCGAATTTGATGGGTGTAAAATTGTATCAAGGTTTCCTTTGCATTTCTTTGATGACTAGCGACCTCAAAGATTCTTCAGGAATTCATAGGCTGTTTCTATGATTTGTTTTGTAAATTTCCTATTCATGCCTTGCTCATTGTTGTATTGATGTATTTATCTTTTCCTTCAGAGTCTTAATTTATAGATTAAGTCCTTGGTTTCCAGTTTTTAAAAAAAATATTGATCTCTTCCCAGACTCAGAGGCTTGGAAGAATTAAATTAACTCCTATGTGGTACCAGGCCACCGCTGGCCCATACAGTGTCTTTGGGAGCATTAGGAAAAGTGCCCCTTCCTTAGCAGACACAATGCCATTCCTAAGTGTAGGGCTTAGTGGGTGGCACTCAGGTGAATTCAACCTGTCCTGGGTCCCTTAGCCGGGCTCCCCTGTTCAGAACACAGCTACACAAACTAAACACCCACACAACCTGTAGGCAGCTGCTCTAGTGTTGTAAAGACTGAACTAAGTCACTTTTGAAAATAATAACAAAAACTCCAAGCCATCGATGGTACAATTTTTAATATAATTAAACCTCCCAACTATTAATATTAACGTGGTGCATCAGCAGTGTTTGGAATGAAGGCTGGAGCTGGCTGGCATTGATTTGGTTTGTGCTGCAGTGTGCTGGAGCAGCAGGAGTCAGAGGCCTGGGTTCTAGTCTGGGCTGTTACTAATTCACGACGTGACTTTGGGCAAGCCGGCTAACTTTCCGAGGCCTCACTTTTCTCGCCAGTAAAATGAGAGGCTGCCACTAGATAAGCTTCTAGGTCATGCTTATCTCTAAATATCTGTGAGTCCAAGTTCTAGCCATATTTTTCTTTTTTCACAAAAAGATTATGACAGTTTAGCTCCTTTTTTTTTTTTTTAAGCATCTGGGTTATATAAAAACAAATCCATTTTGATGGTTTTGCATTTTACCAAATTTCTACTTAACTTAGTCATGCTGGGGTTTTTTTTGTGTTTTTTTTTGTTTTTTGTTTTTTTTTTTTTTTGAGACGGGGTCTCACTCTGTCGTCCTGGCTGGAGTGCAGTGGCATCATCACAGCTCACTGCAACTTCAAACTCCTGGGCTCAAGCGATCCTCCTGCCTCAGCCTCCCCAGTAGCTGGGACTACAGGTGTGCACCACCATACCTGGCTAATTTTTTCTATTTTTTGGTGGAGACGGGGTGTTGCTCTTGCTCAATCTGGTCTCGAACTCTAATTTTGGTGTTTTAAGTGTGTGAGAAAAGAGGATCGCTTCCACATAGTCCATCCCCTTTCTTTTCTCCATTTTACTGAAGGGCCTCCTTGGGGGGTCTGGGGGTAGCCGGTGAGAAGGCAGCGGTGCATCTGACGAGGGGAAACTGGGGTTAAAGGAGTGTCTTGCTCATCCCACCTCTTCCTTCTTTCCTTTCTCAGTAACCGCTTATGGGATGCCTCCTTGGGGAGGCTGGGAAGTGAGCAGGCCTTCAAGGACCCCAGTGCCTTGCAGGGAGCCGGGAGTTACTGGGACCCTCCTAAGTGCCAACTCCACGGACATCCTCCCTTGCTCACTCTCCAGGCGGCATCTCCCACCAAGGACCCCTGCCCCATCCCCCGGCTCTCTGCCACCCACTTTCCCTGCTGCCCCAAGCCTTCCCTGCTCTCCAAACCTTGCCAGGGACTGTTCTCTGCAGCCTGTCACAGGCAGGGGTACCCAGGGTCCTCATCCCAGCCCCTTCTCCACTTGCCCTCTTCCTAGGCCCTCTGGCCCCCCTGGGTGGCCCTGGCTGGGTCGACAACAAGTGCCCCATGCCAGGCTCCTGCTGGACTGCCCCTGGGACTCCCGGACCTCAGGTGGCTCAGACCACGTGCTCCCCAATCCAGCTCGTGGTCCTTATGCACAGTGCCCATTGCTGAGCCTTCCTGTCACCTACCTAGTCCCCAAGCCCTCAACCCGGGGCGCACACTGTGCTTCTCCTAACCCCCCCACCTGCCACACGTCCATCAGTGCCATGCCCCCCACAGCCCCCTCCCCCGCCTGTCCGTTCTGCTGCCTGTGCGGCTCCCCCGCGTCTCCTTGTCTCCGTCGCCCTCCTCCATCTGGGGCAGCCACGTCTTCTCTGGTCCGGCCTCCTGCATGGTTCTCTCCACGCATCCTTCCGCCTCCAGTCTCTCCCAGTCCTCCTTTGCTGCTTTGATCCAGACTTAACCCAGGGAAAACCTCGGACCAGTGGGCACCCCGCCCACCTGCCGAGTCCTCACTGCATCCCTTCGCCCCATCCCCATCCCCAGCGGGGTTGACTGCAGGCTACACAGGTGAACTGGACTTATCCTTGATCAAGGCGGGACATTCCCCCTCTGACGGTTTCTGTCTCCCCTCGGCCACAGTACGGGCAGGGGGCCTCGTCCCTCCCCCCGTTCCCGGTGTGTACCCTACTCCTGCCGTCCCCCGTCATCCTCCAGAGGCTGGGTAGGTCCAGGAGCCTTGGCTGACGTCAGAGCTGGAAGGGGCTATCTGGCCCAACTCTTTCAGGAAACCAAGGCCCAGGGAAGGGGCAAGTTCAGGGTCATGCCAACAGGGGTATGTGGTGGGTCCTCTCCCGCTTGTGCGTATGAGTTTCCCAGGACGATTGTCACAAATTGCTACAACCTGGGGGCTCAAAACAACAGAAGCGCATCCTCTCAGCCTTGGAGGCTAGAAGTCGAGCATCAAGGTGTCAACAGGGTCGGCTCCTTCTGAGGGCTGTCAGGGGGACTCTGTTCCAGGCTTTTCTCTTGGCTAAAAGCAGCTGCCGGTGGCAGTCCCTGGCCTTCCACACCCGCCCACGTCGCTCCATTCTCCGCCTCTGTCTTCACGTGGTGTCCTTCCTGTGTGTGTGTCTGCGTCCACGTTTCCCTCTTCTTGAAAGGACACCGGCCACTGGATTAGGGTGACCTCATCCCAACTTGTTTACCTCTGCAAAGACCCTATTTCCAAATAAGGCCACATTCACAGGTGCCGGGGTTAGGACTCCAACATATCTCTTTGGGGGACACAGTGGAACCCATAGCAGCGTGGGAGATGTCGCCCGTTTTTGTGGTACTAGAGAGAGGATGCGAGATGCGGTTCACACTGGTTCACCTTGGGGTTGGATTCAGCCTTGCATCTTTGGCTGGGAACTCTCAGCACTGTACTTGGAACATCCGTGTCATTAAAAACATTTTGCTAGTCACGGGGTGCTTCTTTGTGTGCGTGGACTAGAGTCACCTGGGCCTTGTTCTGGCACAGTCGTACTCACTGTAACCTCAAACTCCTGGGTTCAAGCGATGCGCCCACCTCAGACCCAGTAGCTGGGACTACAGCACCTGGGCCTTCTTTTCAGATGTGATTGCATGTTTCAGCCTTGGGGAGAGAGAACCGCCTGAGAGAGGCATCATTTTTATCTTTTATTAATAACTTTTGTCATTGTTCCCCTTTGGAAAATAAACCTGTGTGTGCTCTGGGACCTCGCTCTGTTCAATTCCTCTCTGCTTTGTTGAACCGGCAGGCCTGCTCCTGTTTTCCTTTAGAGGCAACGGCCTTATGCTGCTGTTTTTTTGATTGCTCGGGAAGTTCATTGTTGCTCCGGCCCTCCTGACCTTTGTCTGGCCTTTGCCCATGTGCAGAGTTTCTGGATCAGCGTTTTGGGTGAGCTGGAGGGCGGCCACGTGAGAGGCCATCGCCGCAGGTTTGGGCCCCCAGGCCCGGATGGGGAGAAGCCTGGCTCTGGGGCTCCATATTTAGTCTGGAATCCAGTCCCAGCTGCTGCTCTGAGGCCGCGGCGGATGCCAGGAAGAGCGAGCACTGGCTCTGAGCCAGGGCCCGGGCAGCGTGGCCTGCTGTGCCGCACAGCTGGGGCCTGCCCAGAGCCGGCCAGGCCCTGCCTGGACGTTGACCAGGAGGCTGTGGGAAAGGGGCAGGGAGGGAAGTGAGCAAACACCTCAGAGTTACAGGGACCAGAATTGGAAAGGGCCTCGGAGGTGACATAGTCCAGTGCCTCCTTTCTGCATGGAGCATGGGAACCTGGGCTGGCCCAGAGGTGTGACTTGCCCAAGGTCACACAGTTCATCAATGGCAGAGCCACTAGATTTGGGTTTCTGGACATCGAGCGCTTTGCCCTTCCCTGGAATCACGCTGCCCAGGAGGCTGTGCTGTCATCAGGGTGGGGCTCCCTCCAGGCACCAGCTTTCCCAGAGACCCAGAAGAGAGTGACCGACAGCCCTGGCAGCACCCAAATTGGGAAAAGACAGACATCAGTTTCAGGTGTGTTCTTGCCTCTCTGTCTGTGCTACTTTCCTTTCCAGGTTCCATTGGCTTCGGCCACTTCCTTTCTCCTGCCCCAACTGAAACCTGCTTATGTTAGTCATTTACACCATAGTATGAATATCCGTGCTCTCCCAGGGGAACTTGGACTACAACCATGGAGTGAGATTGGAGTCAGACAGACACAGTATTACAGGGCGTGTTGTAAGTTGTGTGTGGACAGCAGCAGGCCGATCTCAGGAGCAGCTCAGCTCCTGTCAGATGCCTGTTCCATCTCCCTTACCCAGGGACTGCCTGACCCACCCCATGTTCTGCAGTCCAGACCTGCTCGGGGGCAATCCAGTGACCTCGTTAATTACCCTTCTAAGGCAGAGTCTTCCTGCCACACCACCTCGTGGGTCCCTGGCTGGCTGGGGGCGGGCCACCCTCAGGTGTGGCCCTTGCTGCTCCAGGCAATGGCTGTCTACAAGGACAGAAAAGCCTGCCCTGGAGCTCTGAGCAGGACACATGGGAGGAGACAGTTTCAGCTTCAAGGAGAGGTCGGCATCATGATGCAGGCCACTGGCCCCACGTCCCTTACCTGCTGTGTGACAACCTGGGTGTCTGGACCTTTCCGGGCCCCAGTTTCCTCATCTCTAAGATGGGATCCATCCTTCAGATGAGAGGCAGGACTGACAAGAGTGCAGGTAAAGGCTTAGCTCCCAGGAGCCACTCATGTTGTTGGTCTCACAATGCTCAGTGCCTCGGTTAATCCTCACTGCCACCCTGGGAGGCGGGCAGGGCCGGTACCATTGGCCCCCCTTTACAGACATGAAATCAACAGTGCAGTAAGTAACAGACCCGCCCAGCCCATTGGATTCCTGGTGCACGCTCTTACCACAGAACACCCCTGGTAGTATCTGTGGGTTTCAGGAGTGGTTCTCACCCTTGCCCCAATTAACCTAGATACCAGTGAATAAATTATTGTAAAGCCCTCCGGCTGCCGAGACACCCGCACTTCCCAGGGGTGGTTTGCAAAGAGCTCTCCCCGGTCTCCCGTTCCCATGTGGCCAGGAGCAGACGCAGAGACCTGGCCTTGGCGGAGAAGGTGGGCAAGGGCTCAAGTGCAGTGAGCGGATTAATAACCAACGCGAGCCTGCCCCGGAGCCCAGGCCACTGTCAGCCCATGACACGCAACTTTTGTCATTGTTAACAGTTGGAGGCTGTGTGCAGACAGAGGCCTCCGCCTGGCAGTGCTGAGGGCAGCAATTAGCAGGGAGTGGCGGGGACTAATCGTGCTCATCAGCCGAGCAGAAGCCAAGTCCCTGTTGGGTGCCTCGGGCCCCAGGGGCAGAGGAACAAAGGGCGTCGCTGCAAAGCTTCAGGGCTCCCTCTTGTTCTGGAGGGCCTGGGCGCTGCGGAGCAGGGCTGGCTGACTCCACTGTGCCCAGAGCCCCATCCTGCCTTCAGAGGAGCCGACACATTTTTTGGATGATCCCTATAAAGTTTTCTCCTGTTCCTCCCACCCTTGGTGGCCGGAAAGATGGGCACTGTGTGCCCGGTGGGAGGGCGGCACCCCTCAGGGTTCAAGAGCAGGCACAGGAGGGATTCCCTGAGGTCAGCGTGTGCTTGGCAGATGCGCCTGGGGACCCTCCAATCGGGAACTCGCCTGGAGTGGAGAGTGGGGTGTCCCACCACTCTGGGGGTCTCCTGAGAAGACTCTGCAGCAAAGGGCAGGTCTGTAGTGCATCAGAAAGGACGCAGCTGAGTCCAAGCAGAATTATCCTTGTCATTGTCGTCACTATCAGAATGAATAACGTGCTTAGAGTTCTTTCGTATTTTAGACCTGATTTTTATGTCCTTCAATCCTGGGAGGTTAAAAAAAAAAAAAAGCATTGTTCTCATTTATAGGTGTAGAAATGAGGCCTGAAGAGGAAGCTGACTGGCGCAGGTGATCGGGCCAAGGGGAGCATGTTCCTCTGCCTCATGTGGGGCTGGGGCCAGGCCCAGGGGTGCTAGGAGCTCATCCGGATTCTTTTTTTCCCTGAATATCTGGCATTCAGTTATGTACCATATGACAAAGGCTCTTAAAAAATGAGTTTGGGGACTGTTTCCTATCAATCTGATGACACGGACCAAGGAGGTACATTTTTCCCTCTTCCGTGCCGTGAGTCCTTCCTTTGAACACAAACCTCCTCTCCTGCCTGCGTCTCCTCCCCTACTCCCGACTGTCCACGGTGCAGTGGACAGTGTCTTTGGTGTCGTGGAGAACAGTGGCTGCAGCCTGGCCTACCCTTGTTAGGCGGGGCTGGGGAGGTACCCCAGCCACGCCCAGAAGGGCTTGTGCTTGCCTAATGCTCTGCTGTTGCTGTTTTGAAATTTTTATGTTGAACAAGAGGGCCTGCATTTTCTTTTCGCACTGGGGCCCTCGAGTTATATAGCCAGTCCTGCTTGCTCAAGGTCCCACAGATGTTGGGGGCATGAGCCTGTGCTCCTGAGTGCCATGCCGGGGGGTCTTCCAGCTGGCCTAGCTGCCTAGCTGCGGTGAAATAGCCGCAGAGGCCCGGAGGCTGAGGGCGGCGCTGTTTGCGAGGCCTGGCATTTAGAGCAGCTTGGGGATTTCTGGAATGAGCATGCACACATTCTTGGGCTGCCACTCTCCACCCCTCCCTCTGTCTGTCTGTCCCTCCCTCCCAGGCTCTGCCCCTTCCCTCCTCACCTGGAAACACCAGGTGACCTTGCTGGCAGAGAGCAAGGGGCCAGAAATCCAGGCAGCCACAACAGAGAGCAGGCCCCTTCTCACCCCGTCCTAAAGCCGGCTCCATCCGAGATCCCCAGAGGGGTTTATTTTTGACAAATCGAGAAGGCTGGAACTATCCCAGGAATGAGGACTGCCCCCTTCCCGGCCTCCTGCTCACCTGGTGCGCTCAGTCAGGCCACAGCACGCCCTGAGCACGTGCTGCAAGCCCGGCAGGGCCAGGCTGGGATGGCTCCGGCTCCAGAGCAGAGTTGTGAATTCCAGGTTACACGTGCGAGTGGACCCAAGGCAGGGAAAGTGCAAGTGCAGCGTAGGATGAAGCGTTGAATGAAGAGGTGTAACGTTCGCTCCCTCCTCGTTCATTGACCGTCCGTTTGCTGATCACCGGCTCTGCACGAGGCAGCAGGAAAAGGAGGAGGACAAAGACTAAAGGGACCACAGCATCCAAGTGGAGACAGAGATGGGGGTGGGTAAATGACCAGTCAACAGATTACTCACCCAAAAACCAGTCCTGGGAAGGAGGGCAGTACAGACTGGGACTCGATGGGGGGATAGGAGTTGTCTGGGCAGGAAGGGGCTAAGGAAGGAGCCCACGTGCTGGCTTGCTGATCCAGAACCCTCGTGCAAAGGAGAGTTTTGCTGGAGCGTTCTCTCTGCTCCAGCCTGAGAGCTTGGGCTGTTTTAGGTGAGGAGATGCAGTGTCCAAGGCACAGGACAGACCTCTGCCTGCAGCAGGGCTTGTGAAGGAGCCTCTGTCACCCTCTGTCCCACTGCCCCTTCTGCCTTCCCAGCCCATCCTCTGGCTCCTGCACCCTGCAGGAGTGCCTTGGGCCCCAGGGGCAGAGGAACAAAGGGCGTCGCTGCAAAGCTTCAGGGCTCCCTCTTGTTTTGGAGGGCCTGGGCGCTATGGTGGCATCTGGGATCCGGGAGGCCCAGAAACAGGTGGGACCCCTGCAGGGCTGGCTGACTCCACTGTGCCCAGAGCCCCATCCTGCCTTCAGAGGAGCCGACACATTTTTTGGATGATCCCTATAAAGTTTTCTCCTGTTCCTCCCACCCTTGGTAGCCGGAAAGACGGGCACCGTGTGCCCGGTGGGAGTGCGGCACCCCTCAGGGTTCAAGAGTAGGCACAGGAGGGATTCCCTGAGGTCAGCGTGTGCTTGGCAGATGCTCCTGGGGACCCTGCAGCCAAATCCTTGCTCCAGCGGGCATGCAGGAAGCTCCAGGCCCTGAAACAGGGTGCGTGGCCTTGGTGGGCAGGGAAACGTCAGCTGAGGGTACTAGAGAATTAGGGGGGCCTGGGGGTCTTACCAGGGTTCCATGTTTTTCCTCCTTGGCAACCTAAGGAACATCACAGGCATCCCCCGAACTGTGGTTGCCTTGTGAGTCACACGAGAGCAATCACAACCACCTGACTTAGCCTGTGAGCTTCTGCTCGTTCATGTTCCAGGGGGTTTCAGAGGCCTGTGTGTGCAGGAGGTGGGAAGTGTGGTGTCACCAGCAAGGAGGGCAGGTGTGGCAGGCACCTCTCAGCTCTGGGGCTAAGGCGGCGCCTCCCGAGGATGTTCAGAAGCACCAACGCCGGCCTGCCCTCCGGGGGGCCGCAGGGCACCCAGGAATAAGCTCGTGGCACGTGCCACCTCTGTGCACTTAAAATTTTATGGTCAGAACTTGGGAACCCTTTGGTGTTTTGCCAGCCAGAAGAATGCACTGCTGGGGGTACGTGACACGGCGACACAGCAGCGTGGTGTGGGCAGGCAGGCTGCTGTGATTGCCACTGCGGTCAACGGAGAGAATTCTATAGCAACACCAAGAGCAAGAGCGGGATGACAGCACTGATCCCGACAACGGCGGCGGTTCTTGACTATATGGCAGTGTCAGCAGGGGCTGAAAGTGCCGCGGGGGATTATCTTCCCTACGAGAACCCCAGAAGGTAGATGCTGTTTCAGTCCCCCACCTCCAGCCCGAGCCTTCCGCCCGGCAGCAGGGAGGGGACAATCCCAGCAGGACCGTTTCCCACCCCTGCCACATAGGAGCGGAACAGATTCCAGATGAAGTGGTGGTACGCAGGGTGACCGAGGGACAGAACGTGCCACCACTAATGTGGGGAACTTTAGGCCTCTCTGCACGGGGGAACTGCCCACCCCGCAAGGGCCAAGTGCTTGGACAGAGCAGATATTACCTGTGTGCCAACCAGCTCGTGGGTGCAGAAGAGCCTGGCTGATGGCAAGGTGGTGTCCCTGCAGGAGGCGTCTAAGCAGATTCTGCTGGCCTGGGGTGTGGCCAGTGCCTCATAGTGACAGATGTGCCCTCCGCGTGACCAGGCGGTGTCTGGGAGGGCACAAGGCCCTTGTAGCCAGTGTTCTAGCCAGGGCATCCACAGGCGACCTTTTAGAATTTTTTCTTAAACAAGTTTTTTTTTTAAATTGCTTATAAAGCTGCCGAAATCTAATTTCTGAGGGGGGCGGGTAAAAATATAGAAAAGGAAAAAGGAGAAAACTTAGTCTTAATACCACATCTGAGAGATGTTTGGGGATATTTGTTGTTGACCGCCATTTTTCTATGCGTTTTTATGTAGTCGAGGTCCTAGGATGTATTAAAAATGATGTTTCCCCTCACATACCATGGTGCCATGAGCAAGCCCAGGTAATTACTGTCCCTCATAAATAATTTGGAGGGCCGGATAAGCCCTTGGGGAGATGGAACCCCAGGGGAGCCACATCTGTAGCTGTGCAACGACTCTCAGCGCCCACCCACCGGGCCCCATCTGCGCCAGCGCCTTCTTGCTCGGCAGGGCACCGGGCTGTGCTCACAGGACTGAGGGCAGTAGCAGGAGACCCCCTCCTCCTAATGGCAGGGCAGTACCAGGCGCCCACCTTAGAGGGAGGAAGGGCAACCCCCATGTCTTGGGAAGAGGGACAAGACCCCAGTGTGCCATGAGCACCAACAGAGGGTGCCATGACCCCTCCTCACTTGGCCTGTCAGGGGGCTTCCCTGAGCCAGTGTCCCCAAAACTTTCCAGCCTGTGACACCCTCCAAGTGGCCAGTCCACTTTGAACACATGAGGTGAGAAGGAAGCAGCTCACCCAGGTGCCAACCAACGTGTCTGATAACACTCTGTGCCTCAGTTTCCCCACTCTGAATTGGAGAGAGTAATAGCACCCACCTCAGGGGGTTGTGAGCACTAAAGGCAGTGAAACGTGAGTGTGCGCGGAGTGGTGTCAGACAATAGATGTGCACTGTCACTATTTGCTGCTAGGGAGCTCCCAGGGGGTGGGGAGCTGGGACCGACACAGGAAGTCACAAGGGCGTTTTGGCACTGGGGGACCGAGAGTTCAGGAACCTACTGAAGGTCATGTGGGAGAGGTGGACGGACTCCAGTCACGTGCTGACTCCCAAGGGGCCCCTTTGTACCTCTGGACGGGACCCCTGTGGTGTCCTTATCACTCATACTCCGTCTCCTCCTCGCCACTCTGGGGGTAGCAGGGCAGAGCCCGTGTCTTGTGCCCGTAGTACCCCGGCACCTAGCATGGCGCCTGGCACACTCCAGGGAAGTGACAGGTGTTTCTCGTGCTTCGAGTCAAGGATCAGGTCAGAACAAAGGCCACCGGGCGAACTGAAGGGATTATTTCTTTTGAACTCTGATGGCTCCATGTCCCCAGCTCTGTTCTTGGCTTGTCACTGCAAATCAGACTAGAATGTTGATTTTGTTTTTTGGTTTTTGTTTTTTTTTCTGGCAGTCTGCCCCCTCTCCTGGATGGTGCCGGATGAGATGGACACATTCTTCATTGTCTTTCGCAGCATAACAAATTCTTCCCCCCCCCAACCCCCAATACTCCTGCCCGGACCTGAGTGGCCTCCTCCTGCTCCATCAATCCCAGTGCAGCCTGTCTCATACTGGTGACAGTTTACCCTGGTATTGGTGAGACTGTTAATCTTGCTGAAATCTGAGAGGCGTCCTCCGTGCTCTCAGCCGCGTAGACGCGTCCGCTGTTCTCCTCCGTGCTGGGTAGACACGTTTCTGGATCCGAGGACAGTGCTTCCAGGCTTTGGCCCTGCCGCAGGGTATCTGAGCTCAGCTGAACTGGGCTTAGGCCCATTCCTTATCCAGCTAGAGGAAAATAAAAAAGAGCTTTTATGGGAATAAAGAGGACGTGGCCATGTAAATCTGTGTTAGTGTCGGGGGCCAGCTCTGCAACTACAGGCTTCCGAAAGAAAAATGCGTTTTTCCCCATCTTGATCCAGCGCCCTGTAAGACAGATGCACGGCCGGGATGCGAGCAGCGTGTTTAGACGTTGAGAATCGCTTAGCAGCCTTCTGAGCTCCGTGCGCTCTGCGTGTGTGCAGCAGGCGTGATGATTTCTGGCGCCAGGCTCTCTCGTAGGCGATGTGATGGGGAGGCTGTCTCCCGGAGGGCCCCTCCCCTCGGGAGGGCCATGTGATTCTGAGAAAACACCTGGCCAACCTCATCTGTAAACACGGCACAGTATTGTTGGAGGGCAGCCTGGGGGACCAGCCCGTGGGGCGTGGAAACGCACTCTCAGGAAAGCTATAAACTAATGGGCCCTCTTTGCCTACTAACACACCGAAGTTCAACGCCGTCTTGGGAAGCTGGGCCCTGAGATGGCATTGAGACCAGGTCTCCCGACTCCCATCCTCACAGGCTTATTGGACCAAGACTGCACGTACGGATATGTTCATCTCACTGTCTCGTATGCTCTAAAACACTGTTGTTGTTGTTTTAAGCAAGAAAATGTAAGACAAGCATAGAGGTAGCAGTTTCCTGGGGGCAGGAAAACTGCAGTTTTCTTTGGAGAGGCCTCCAAGCTCCTCAGCCAGAGATTGCGATGCAAGGTGATGCTCCTGGGGCCAACCCATGTACATTAATTTTTTATGGCTTTATTAAGATTTAATTCAACTATCATACAATTCACACATTTAAAGTGTACAGTTAGATGGTTTTCAATCTGATTGGACACGTGTGTGACCATCGCCACCTTCATCACCTCAAATAAAAGCCCCATCTCCTGCAGCTATCACCCCCTTATCCCCCCTGTCCCCCTGTGTCCCCCTGCCCCAATCCTAGGCACATACATCCTACTCTATGTCTCTATAGATTTGTCTATTCTGGACATTTCATATTCATGGAATCATATAATAGTGGCCTTTTGTGACTGGCTCCTTTCACGTAGCTTAATCGTTTTAAGATTCATCCATGGTGTAGCATGGACCAATACTTTATTCCTTTTTATGGCCAAATAATATTCCACTGCATGGAGATTCCATATTGTGTTATGCAGTCATCGGTTGATGGACATCGGGTTGTTTTCACCTTTTGGCTATTATTAATAATAATGCTACTAAGAACATTGGTGTGCAAGTTTTTGCGTAGACATACATTTTCATTTCTCTCAGGTGTATACCTGGCAGTGGGGTCACTGGGTCATATGGTAACCCCGTGTTTAATCGTTTGAGAAACCGCCAGAGTGTTTTCCACAGCAGCTGTGCCATTTTGCATCCCCGTGAACAGTGTATTTGACTTCCAGTTTCTCCACGTCTTCTCCAACACTTGCCTCCATAATTTGTAAGGTCCTTTCTGCTTCTAAGCTCCTGGATTCTAGGGTGAGACCAGTGGTGGCTGAGGAAATGGCAGGCTCCTCTCTGGCTTTATGTCTCCTCCTTCTCGACGTCTCAGTGGAGTTTGCAGAGGGCTGTGGGGAATTTCTCAGTTAATTATCTGCCAGTTAACCACTCAGCCTGCTCCCTGCTGCTGTAACTGGCTGCAGACTTCTCCTGCTGTGTGTGTGTAAAGAGGTTATCTGCTGCTACCAGGCGCTAGTGGTGAAATTAACCACAGGAATAATGGGAAATAGAGCCCAAGAACAGCCATCCAGAAACTGCCACCCCTGGGCTCTCTCTGCAGGGTGCCCGGCTGCATCTGGAGGTCTTCCATGTTGCATCTGCCCGAGACCAGCCTGGGAGGAGCTCTTAGGTCACAGAGATGGCAACTCCTCAGGCCTTGCAGGGAGCTCGTGGTCCTCCTGCCCAGCTCCGTGGATTGCCTGCTTCACGCCAGGCCTGGAAATGTGACGATTTGGCTCGGATGAAATGGTCCCTGTCCTCAAGAATGCATTCTAGAGTGAGTTCCTGATAGAAGCCACTGGAAGTCAGGTTTTCTGGTTGCCTGTTTCCCCAGTTACTTCAGCACGTCCCAGAGAGAAGCAGTTGGGGAGACCAACCCCAGGGGAATGACCATACCTGAGCCTTCAACATGGCCTTGGCCAATGGCTCTCGTCTTTGGCTCGGCAGTCCACCGTGGGAGACCTCTGTAACTGGGGCTCTGTGTCAGTAGAAGACGTGGCTCGCAAATGTTTGTGGTCTGCAGAGCTTGGCTTTCTCACACCCTCTCTCTAGAAGACTTTGCAGTTGTTGGATCTTTATCTGTCCCATCCCGTCCCTTCCCCCTCTACCCCCTCAGAGCTCCTGCCACGTCTCAGCTCAACCTCATGGGAGCGTTTGCTGACTCACTGGCTCATGCCACAGGGCAGCGGGACTCTGACATGTTGCTGGTCCAGGGCACATGCTCTAGGCTGGAGTCAGGATGCCTGGGTTATCGTCCTGCCCTGTCACTAGGCCACTGGCATACTACCCCAGTGTCCCCTTCTGTAAAGGGAGGTGGGGCATGCCCTGCCCAGCTGCAGCCACAGGGCTATTGAAAGGTGACTGGTAGGCCGGTGCTGGGCTGTGCAGACCTCAGGGGCATAAGGCTCAGGGTTGCCTCTCAGGTCCCTGCAGATGACTCCTGACTACCTGGAGAGTTCATAACTTATGGCAGCTTACTCTGTCACCTGTGCAGGACCAAACACATTGACCTGGAGCAAGTCCCAAGGCCAACTCCAGGAATGAGCAGCTTATGGGGGGTGTAGAGCAAGGGATGGAACACTGGGTGGGTGGAGCTCTGGGCACCTCGCATCTGTGTAGTCAGAATAGCCATATCTCAGAGCCATTCTGTCTGCGTTCCAGTTCTGACTTACACTCCTACCAGCCAGGTAATCTCGGGCAACCCCCTCCTGCCACAGTTTCCTAATTTGAACAAGGGGAACAAAACTATGCCTACATTATAGGATGATCTGGTGGATTAAATTAATATATGCCAAGCGTTTAGCACAGGGGCTGGCACATAGTAAATGCTTAATAAATGCAAGTTGTTATTATCTTTTATGTGTTTTGGGAGGGTGCTCATTTATGATTTCCTTGTAAAAATAAGCATGGTATTAGAGGACAGACACATGGATATGCTGTCTCTGGGCTTGCAGACCACTCCAGGAATCGGAGGCCCTGGGCTCTTTCTGCTCAGCCCTGTATGTCCCTGTGGTTCACAGAGAATTCAGGGAGGTAGGAGCCCGGGGCACTGGCTCAAGCTAGAGATTCCTGTGGTTGCTGTCCAGCAGGCGTCAGCATCATGCAGGGTGCATAAAAGCTGCCCAGCAGAAGAAGGGCATGCCCTCAGCCAAGCTGTGCGAAGTCGTTCCGCTTGTGACGTGCCATCTGTCTCTGTGCCCGTCAGCAGCCGCCATTGCCTGTCCGCTCATACCAAGGGGGCAAAGCATTTGTTACCTGCTGACTGTTTTCTACTTTCTGGGAATCTATCATCAAATTCCCAAAGGTGAACTGAATGCCTGTGGTGAGCCCAGCCTGGCTCCCAGGGTCCAAGGGAAGGAGCAGACAGGTCCTCGGCCTCCAAGAGCCCATGGTTTAGCTGAGGAAGGGGCAGGCACCCCGCCCACATCAGGGCAGAGCTGGAGTGTGGTGGGGGCACAAAGGGAGCAGTGGGACATCCTGGGTCCTCCTTCGCTCCCTGGAGACACCCAACAGGGACACCCCGTCTCTGGGCAGAGCTCGGGTATGCAGTGCCTTCTGTGGTTGCTGTTTTCTTGGCTTCCTGTGCAGCCCAGTCCCTGCAGAGTGACGCCATCTTCCTATAATAGCTCTGTGGCTGTCTTCAACCAGGTTAGCGTTGGGTCCTGCTGGTCTGGAAGCCTTTCTTTCTTTCTCTTTGCAATCAATGACTCTGCATGTTTCTGTTTTAGACTATCATGTATGGATTTCACAGTGTGGCTCCCAGGGGACAATCTTTGTTCCTGATTTATTTTAAAGTTCTGAGGGGCACCCCTCATTTTTGCAGTGAGAGACCACCACTAGTTATTCTTTTGCACGTGACATTCAAATCAGATGCCTGTAAGGGCCAGGCAGATACCAGGCTCTTGAGACAGTACTGTCACTGCTCCAGGGTGAGTGAGGGAGCCACGTGAGAGTGATGGCTGAGGGAGTCATTAGGGAGGGTGGGGGTCTGCGGAGAACTGGAGATGCAGTGCCCAGTCTGAAGGGGCACCACTTCTTAGCTCTAGCTGATGGTTGCAATGTGGGAAGGTGGGCCAGTGTTGCTAGATCATTCCATGTTTTTTCAAGAAAAGTCAGAAATGTGGATTTTTCACATGAAATCTTTTGATTTATAATGCCTTGAGCTATTTTTGAAGATGAGGAGAGGGAAAGGGCTGCTGTCCTTGAAAGTGAGCCAGCTCTGCCTTCCAGCTGTGGCGTCTTGTTGCTACAGCCTGCCTGGACAGGCCTGCAAGGCCACGGCCCCGCCGAGGGCCACCGCGTACAGCCTGTTCTGAGCTGCCGACACAGCCGCCAGGCTCCTGTCACTGCTCCAGCTGGGCGCTAGTTCAGGAAGCTGTTGCCAAGAGGGAAAGAGCTGACTGGGGACCCTGGTTACCCCAAGAGAGATGCTGGAGAGAGAGTGTCACCTGAGAAGGAAGGCCTGGGGTGCTGGGGCCACCGCACTTGGAGGAGCTTTCTGGCCTTAACCCAAGGTGCTCCTGTGGATGCGTTGCTGGTTCAGAGCAAGACACCATGGGTCTCCCTTCCCTGCGTGCTCCGAGTTAGTTTTCACTCCTAGCGAATAAACTCAGAAAATTTTGAAGCTGGGTGGCGGGTCTCATCCATCTACCCCTAGGGCCCATGGAGGAGGGAGAATGAATCCCCATGAGTCCATGCAGGTCAGCAGAGCTGAGGTCAACCCAGGGCTTAGAGTACAGAAGAGGGCCAGACCAAGACCCAAGCAGGGCTCTGGGAGTTCAGAGTGGGGAGACATTCGGGAGTGGTGAGGTCTGCGGAGAACTGGAGTTCAGAGACAGCAGTGGCCAGTGATAGCCAGAGTGGGCAGGGAGGGCTTCATGGAGGAGGTGTGCCTTTCCCACACCCATGGGAAATGGTGTGATTTGGGGAGGCAGAGAGGTGGGAGAGAATGCAGAAGACAGAGAGGGTTAGTAGGACAGTTGCAAAGTTGAGTGATAATTACAACCTATAGTTGAGTGCTTGCTGTATACCTGGCTGTGTTGATCTCTTTTCTCATGTATCATCTCACTTAGTTCTCGCACCTTATGGGGTGGTGATTTCATCATCTTTGAAAGAGGAGGGAGCAGGCTGAGAGTCTGTGCGGCGTCACACAGCTCGGAAGTGATTCAGCCAGCACTGGAACCCAGCATCGGGGCCCATAGCCATTATGTTTACTCCATCTTAGGAGCAGGGGACAGTGAGGAAGCCACCGGACTCTGGCCGGGGGTGGCTGGCCAGTGCCCCTGAGGCCTGTGACCCTGCACAGCTTTGGTTTATTTCTCCTGTGACTTCCACGTCCCCTGGTGTCTGCAGGGTGTGGCCTACAGCGGGTGCTCAGGGTTTCTTAGTTGGGACGAATTGCCTTGAGGAGCTCTTGGATGTCGTGGGAAGAGGCGGAGTCCTGGTTCTGGGATGGGGTGAACTTGCCATGTATGGGGGGTTTGGGCAGGTCGACCCCCAGCATCTTTTGGCTTTAACATTCTGGGAGCCGGAAGTGGGGTTGGGGGAGGACCCAGGCCTGGTGACAGCAAGTGGGAGGGCCGAGGAGGCTGGTTCTTGGGGAAGGGGGCTGCCGGGGTGGGCGTGGGAGGGCTGGGGAGCTGTGGCCAGTCTGCCTGTTCTGGGCTTGGGGCGGAGACGGACGTAGTATGGAGCAGGGCCCTCAAGGATCAGGTAGTCTTGTCAAGACAAGATAAAAACCCGTAAACAATTCAAGAGCAGGGTCAGAGTTGGGTAACAGCGCGGAGGAGCACGAGAAGGTGTCCTGGCAGCCCGTGCTCAGTGCCAAGGGAGCAGGCGGGTGGTCAGTGCCACAGCCCAGTGGAGGCTCCTGTGGGCAGACCTGGGCAACAGGGACCTCCAGGGACAAAGCAGGGACCGGACCTCCCAGAGCTCCCGCCTGTTGGCCCAGGCCACCTGCTGGTGTGGACCTGCTGTTTCAGTGTTCTTCCTCCAAGAGGAGCTGCCCACGGGGAGGCTGGGGTCTACGGAGGCACCCCCGGGTGGACTGCTGTGGGTGTCCGCCTCACGCCTGCAGGTGCTCTCCCTTCCTCCCTCTCCAGGGCCTTCCTGCACAGGCCTCTCCAGGGCTCCGCGGTGGCGGGCCTGCCGCGGAGAACGGGTCACAGGGCCTCCCTTGCCTTCCGGGCCAGCGGTGCCTGCCCCTCGCCGTGAAAACGGGTCCAGCTCGCTCCTCAGCTGTTCCTGGAGGCCGCGTTTGCGGAGGGAGGAGGAACGCCCGAGAGCCCTCTCCTTCTCTGGGAGGTTTTGAGGGGACCGTAGGCCTTGGCCTGGGCCCTGCATGGAGTGCGGCTCAGTAGGGTCTGAGGATGATAGGATTTGGGGGTTGTCTGTTATTTAGGAATATCTGTCCTGTCACTACTGCCTGACATTAACAATTGTAACCCAGAGGTACAATTGGGGTCCACAGAGGTTGGAGATCACTGGTGAGGGGCGACTCTCAGCAGGGTCTTGCAGGATGGCAGGCTGTTGGGGGCTTGGGGTCTGGGGACCTGCGTTCCAGGCTGGCTCTATCCATAGGCACCTGAGTGGCTCCCAGCAAGTCATCCCCTGTTCTGGGCCCCAGTGTCCTCATCTGTGTGGCGAAGAGGCCGGACTCTTGAAGAGCTATTAAGGTCATGCGGCTTAGGTTTCAGGAGCCCCTCCAACTTGTTCAGACTAGTTGGATGTGTCTGAGCTCAAAGCTCAGCATCTCGGGACTCTAAGCAGGTGCTGTTCCATGCACCTGGCTCTGGGAGTCCAGGGTCGACGAGGTGGGCCCAGGGTCCACCAATAATAATAACAGCTTGTGGAGGTCGCGCCTGGCTCCATGCTCAGCTCAACCCTGAGTGGGCTGTAAGGGGAGCATTGTCCCTTCTCCAGGGAGCCGACCGAATAGCCAGAAGGTCAGAGGGGGACTCCACCCACTTCTAGTCCTCTGACCAGAGGGGATATCTGGGGAATGGCTGGAAGCAATGTGACAGGTTTTCCAGGCTTGGCTGTTCACCATGTGGTCCTCTGACCAGCAGCGACAGCCTCACCGGGGAGCCTGTCAGAAGGGCAGAGACCCAGGGCCCAGCTCCGACCCACCGAACCTGAGTCTGCATTTTACAAGCTACCCGTGGTCCGTGTGCACGTTGAAGTTAGGGAGCTGCACTCTGGTCACTCGACTTGAACCCTTTAGACCAGGTTTCACAGGCAGAAACACATTTCCATGGGTAGGTGAGACAAAAGTCCCACAAACAATAGTTAGACTTATGTGTGTTACATGCTGATATTTTCAATTTAGTTATACATTTTTTTTTTTTTTTGAGACAGAGTCTGGCTCTGTTGCCTGGGCTAGAGTGAGTGCCGTGGCATCAGCGTAGCTCACAGCAACCTCAAACTCCTGGGCTCAAGCGATCCTTCTGCCTCAGCCTCCCTAGTAGCTGGGACTACAGGCATGCGCCACCATGTCCGGTTGATTTTTTCTATATATTTTTAGTTGTCCAGCTAATTTCTTTCTATTTTTTTAGTAAAGACAGGGTCTCGCTCTTGCTGAGGCTGGTCTCGAACTCCTGAGCTCAAAGGATCCGCCCGCCCGGCCTCCCAGAGTGCTAGGATTACAGGCGTGAGCCACCGCGCCCGACCTAGTTATACATTTTTTAATGCTGAGATCATGACCCATGAAATTTGGTTTACAGCCCACTAAATTACCGAGACCTGCAGTTTGAAAAACACCATGGTAGCTAACACTCCGTCTGATGTTTGAGTGACAAAGGGTTAAATTGGTGGTTGGGGGCAGGGGTCAGACATTTAGAGGACACACCAAATGTCCTCGATTCCTCAGACAGAAAATGTTGCTGATTGCCAAGGCCACCTGCCACTGGCTCCATGTGTTTCTGGATTTCCCCGCTTCCCAGGGGTTGAGGACCTGAGGTCCTGTGCACGGAGGCCTCTGCTTGCTCTTGCTTCTTTGGCAAACCTGGCCCGGTGACCAGGCCTGAGCGAGAGGGCTACAGAGAGTCAGGGAAATGGTGTTCTCTCTGGAGTCCTCTCCATGCATGAGGCTGAGCGTGGGCTGGACTGGGAGGGGTGGGTTGGCAGCGAGCAGGTTCCCATGGCTTCCTCGGGCAGAGCTGTGGGCATCTTCCGTCCGTCCGGGCAGCCTGGCCGCTCTCCTCCCACACCCCAGCGGGCGGCGTGGCCTCTGGGCTGGCCCTGCCCTGGGGGCTGCCTGACAGCCGACAAAGGAGAGTTCCAGACCCAGTTGTGCACTCTGGGTGAAGGTGTTGCTGGCACTGTGTGGGGGTGGGAAGGAGAGAGGGGACAGAGAGGACCAGGGCCCAGTAGACAGCAGCCAGCCGTGCATATAATGGTCACCAGGAGTGCACTGCTGAGCCCAGGGCACAGTCCCCTGCTGGCCCAGGCAGCATAGGAAGCGGCTACAGGGAAGGTGGGTGAAGACTTTGGTGGACGTAATAAGTATTCAATACAAGGTGAACAGTGGTGCCCGCTGCCCACGCACAGCCCTGATGCGGCGTGCAATGCAGACTTGCTGTCCTGCTGGGATGAGGGAACAGACCCATGAGCCCCAGGGCTGCTGGGCTCAGAAGCACTGAGCGAGTCCCCTGCAAGACCACCTGGGGCCCCTACAGCTGGCCTGGGGTCCAAGGAAGGCCCAGCCTCTTACGGCAGCCAAAAGCCAAAAAACGAGCCAGGAAAACAGAATGAGGCCTTCCGGGGCTTCCTCTATGGGGTTCCAGAAGGGTGTGCTGCTGGGTGAGCTGGTGCTGAGGGGTGGAGAGGAAAGAGCCTGATGAAGATGGGGGAGCAGTGCCGTCTCCATGCGGGGCCCCCAGTGATGGATTCCCCGAGAAGGGCTGGTAGGCAGCGGAGCGGACGTGTCTCATCTGGTTTGCGGGTCACTGAATTCATCCCTGGGGAATGGAGGAGGAGGTAATGCCTCTAATGCCAGGCTGTTCTTAAAAGGATTGGCTAAATTTACAGCTGCTAATGCCATTTGTCACGGGGCAGGCGGGAGAGGATACAGAGAGGGCTGGGACAGCTCCGGCTTACTGTCTCTGGCCTGCGGGCACTCCCTGATGCCAGCCTCACCTTTTCCCCCAGGCCCCTGGCCCCTGAAGGTAGCTCTGTGAGTCCCCCAGGCTCAAAGCCAGGCAGGGCCAGAGGTCGGAGGGACAGGCTGCCCTGTGGTGTCAGCAGGAGCCCCTCTGCTGAGCACTGGTTTTCCAAGGAGGCCACAGAGCACTGGGCTGAGAGCAGCGAGGGAGGAGGAGGAGGGGGAAGGGGTTTGCCTGGGTCTGGGAAGTGGCGGAGGGGACACCCGGGTGGGGAAAGGCTCCTTTTCATCAGAGAACGTGGGTGTGTATTGCTTCTGGCCTTAAAAGCAGCCTGGTTTACCCGGCCATCCTGCTAAGCGTAGCATGTGATTGGGTGCAGCAGCGGGTGGGGGCCCTGGGCTGGGTGACCCTGGGGTGAGGTCCCTCAGCACACAGCCGTAGCCCCAAAAAGAGAGCACGGGCTGGCTCTGCTTCTCCCCAGACAGCCACAGCCATGTCCAAGCTCGCCTGCCCTGTCTTCTGGAAGCACAGGTGAAGACGGGGGGCGGGGGGGGGGTCCTTCCGCAGCCCGGGCCCCTCTGCGCCCTCGGTACACAGATCCGCGCCGCTCAGACCCTCCCCCGCCTGCAGGCTCAGGGCTGCCGCCCCTGCCGCGCCCTTTACAGCAAAGTGCGGCCTCAGCACTTTTCCTGCTCCTGCTGCCTGCTGTTTTGTTCCTCCTCATCCATCACCTGGCAGGGGGTGGGGCCAGCGGGGAGAGGAGGGAGCAGGGGGACAGCCGAGCCTTCCTGAGGTCCGGCCTCTGCGTCCCCGATGGCTGCAGTCAGAGGTGTCCCTTGTCCTCTTCCACCCTCTCTCCTTTTTCCTTCTTCCTCTGGTTCCACCCTCCTCCTCTCCCACTGACCGTCAGAACAGCAGCTCCCGTCGCCGGCTCTCTGCTTAGCCAGCAGTCCAGCTGCGTGCAGATTTCCCATCCACATCTTACTGTGGACGAGAAACTGAGCCCGGTGGAGACGCCCAGAGCTCCAGGCAGGAAGGCAGCAACACAGGGCTTGAGGAGACCATCCCTCTCCCGTGTCTCCCCCCGCCTGAGAGAGTTCTACTCTGTTCCTCCCCACTCTTCTCGCCTTAAAGATGTGGCACAAATTCTATGCGTGTACCCCAAAGAATCGAACGCAAGGACTCAGGTATTTGTACACCCAAGTTCACAGCAGCACTATTCGCAATAGCCAAAGGCGGAAACAATCCAACAATCCATTGAAGGATGAATGGGTGAACACAATGCGATATGTATGTAGAGTTTATTATTGTAATACAATGCCTCGTCCAGCCGTAAAAGGGCATGCGATTCTGATACACGTTACAACGCGGATGAACCTTGAAAGCTTTATGCTACGTGAACTAGTCAAGTCTCAGAAGGACAAATGCTGTATCATTCCACTTCTGCAAAGGGCCCGGAATAGACAGATTCGTAGAGACAGAAGGTAGAGCGGCGGCGCCAGGGCTTGGAGGCGGGGCAATGGAGAGTGAGTGTTTAATGGGCACAGAATTTCTGGTCAGGTTGATGAAAAAGTTCTAGAATGACGATTCATAACATTGTGAATGTACTTAAAACACTGAATTGTACACTCAAAAATGGTTAGAATGGAAGTTTTATGTTAAATATATTTTAGCACTATAAAAAAACTGGGGCCTACATGCCTGGCTGAGCTTGCAGGCGGGGGGCGTGCAGGTGGGGGGCAGCGGAGGGGGCCGCTTCTCCCTTTCCCTCTCCTCCTCTTCATTAGTCTCTGTAGATGAGGTAGGGCTCGGGCCTTCCTGCTCTGAATGCTCCCCAATCCCCTGAAGGAGGGGGCTCTCGGCTCCCTGCCCGGGACTCATTCTGGAACACGGAAGTAATGTATCCGCCTGGTTCCCCCAGGAAGACAGTTTCCCTGGAGCTGGAATCCCTAGGAGAGAGTGAAGGCGGACAGGCCAGTGAGGGGCGCTATGATCTGGTCATCGCTGTGGGCACCTGGGCTGCTGAGGGACCCTGTGGAATGCGCCTCAGAATTGTCTCAGACATGAAGAGGGGAGCGTTTGTCCCATCACGGGCGGCCGCATGGGGTGCTGGCACCTCCCACTTCCAGGTTGCAGGCACCAGGGCCAGGCGGGTTCCTGCAGGCCCCTTGTGACCCGTGTCAGAGGAGGCCTGGGCAGGAGGCATGCAGGGCAGCTGAGGGGAGGCCCTGTCGGGCTACCCCGCGTGAATCTGATCGGGCAGCAATGCCCAGAGTACAAGGGGCCCAAGAGGACGTGGGGACACAAATGGCTTCTGTTGGGGGAAGCCTCTTCCTCTGGGCACCAAAATGCTGCAGGGTTGGGATGGGTGTCAATGCCTGTCCCTTTCCTCTGTGAGCCACTGTGGGTTTGGGGTGACCGTAGGACCCAGGCCCCCCGCAGGGCTCTGGCACGTCCCTGTGAGACTGCATGCCTGAGAGAGTCCAACGGGGCAGCCCGGAGGCTCCTGGGGCTGGCAGAGCCCAGCGCGCCATCCTCCTGGAAAGGGCTCCGTGTGGCGCTCCTGCAAAGCCGGGTCCTCTGACTGTACCTGTCAGGTGTGCCAGGAAGCCCTTGATAAGATCTGAAGGCTTCGAGGAATAATGGGCGCGGCCTTAGGCGCTGACTTGTCCTGCAGGCAGCTCCTTCTCAGCCTTCTCTGGACATCAGCCTTGTCATTCCCACCCAGCTGAGGCCACGTGCCCAGCCCTGCAGAGCCTGTTCCCAGCGAGGAGTAAGAAACACATATGCACACACACACACGCACGCACGCATGCACGCACTCACGCACACAGAGCACTTGAAGAATCCACTGCTCATTGGAGGGGCAGTGGGGGATCTGAGAGATGTCCTGGGGGCCTGAGCAGGCTGCCAAGAGGTGGGGGGAGAAGAGGTAGGGGGTGTAGGTGGAGTCGTGCCGACCTGGAGCTCTGCTGTGTGAACCTGGGCAAGTTACTCAACCTCTCTGAACTTCTGTTTTCTCTGCTAAGTAGTATAATTATACGGATTTCATAGGGTTGCTGTGAGCGTGAAGTGGGTGAAGGCATGTCAGTGCTGAGAAGAGCGCGTGGCACATGACATGGGCCCAGTAGACATTTGCCATTCCTGTTACTAGTAGAAGTTGCTGTATTCACACCCATCCCCGAGGCTGGGTGGATCCCTTGCCCGTAACCAGCCATTAAACCAGAGCATTGGACTAACTGTCAGATGGCCTCTAGGTACTGTGCCATGTCCCCTGAGCATAAGGACCTCTAGATTTGGAAGGCGGAGGGAAGGAGAAAGTGCTTCCGGGTGAGGGTGCAGTGTGAGCAAAAGCAGAGAGGCAGGAAAGAGCATCCTGTGCTCGTTTTCTCTTGCTGTGTAACAAATGACAACAAACTCAGTGGCTTCAAACAATACCACTTACTACCTCACGGTGATGTAAGTCAGAGGTCGGGCGCAGGGTATCACAAGGCTCAAATCAAGGTGTTGGCCAGGCTGAATCCTTGGCTGGAAGCTCTGGGGGGAAAATCTGCCTCCAGGCTCGTTGTTTCTCTGCAGAATTCACTTCCGTGTGGTTGTAGACTGAGGTGCCCACTTCCTTGCTGGTTGTTGACCGAGGACTGCTCTCAGCTGCTGGAGGCCGCCCGCCTGCCTGGCCACGTGGCCCTCCTCCTTCAAGCCACCAACAGTGCATCGCGTCTTTCCCGTCCTTTGGATCTCTGGCCTCTTCTGCTGTCTCTGACCTCTAGTCCCAAATGTGAAGGGCTCATGAGCTTGGATCAGGCCCTCCTGAATAGTTTCTCTGTCTTAAGGCCACTGATTTGGAATTTAATTACACTTGCAAAATCCCTTCCCAGGAGAACCCAGATTCATGTTTGAGTAGCTGGGAAAAGGTGCACACCCAGGACCGTCTTGGAATTCTGCCGACCACACCTGGCAGGTGCCTGGGATGAGGAGCAGAGTAGCCAGGGGCAGGAGGAGGGCCTGGGCTTAGGCATAGGTGCCCTTGGGGCAGGAAGGCTAAGGCGGGTGCTGATGGTGGGAGGTGTGTGAGGCCCTGTAGGCCTTGAAAGGCAGGTGGGGGAAGAGGCACTGGACATCCGCCAGCCCACCCCTGCCCGTGGCCCTGTTCCACCAGATGTGCTCATCCCAATCCGGGCCGACTCCTTGCAGACCTGCTGCCACCCTGCCCTCTGCAACTGGGTTCCCTTGTCCTGATGAGGGCAACGCCTCCATCTGAAACCTCCAGGCCTCTGACTCCTCCCTCTAGGGTGGGTGGACAGACCCCCAAGGCTGCTGAGCTCAGGAGCTCAGAGCAAGTCCCCGTAGCACCTCAGAGCTCCCCTGCAGCCAGCCTGGGGTCCAAGGGAGGCCGGGCCCCTTGCAGCAGCCAGAAGCCAAAAAACGAGTCAGGAAACCAGTTGAAGATGCGTGTCCACCAGGACTGTTCATCAGCTGGGCAGTTCTTCCTCCTCGGTCCATCACCCTCTGAGACAGCCGGTGAGGGCGTGGGCAGTCAACATTCATGGTCTCAGGGGCATTTCTGGAACCCAGCAGGCCCTTCCTTGCCCTGCCTTGGATCCATTACAGCTAAACACTCAACTAATCCTGGATTATCGGCAAATAGCTGTGTTCCAGAAAAGTTCTCAGTAACCCAAGGTTTTGAGATTTAAATGCTCTGTTAAACACACTAGGACCTTATTATCGACAGTAGCGGTCACGCAGCCCTGTGGTTTCAGAGCCCTGTGCGTGTGTTATTCAGGTCTTCTTTGGGGTTTTGCAAGGTGGAGGTTTGGGGGAAGACCATTCTGCTCGTTGTGACGATGAACCCACCTGCAGGCTGTTTCCTCCGACTGAGTGGGATCTTCCATGGAGGTCATGGGTCTCCAGATAGTAAAAGAGACATGAGGCAAGCTTTAAAGCTCCTTCCCATCTGGCCTAAAGCCCATTAGCGGAAGGGTAGGGTCCCTGGCCTAGAGGTGAGAAAGGTTCTAGCTGTCTCACTCCCAGGTGGGTTGGGTGTGACCTGCGGGGATAAGGAGTTGGGAGGGGGTGGTGGGGGTGTCCCAGCAGGCTTAGGCCCCTGCAGGGCTGGGTTCACCCAGTCTGGTCAGGAGGGACCACAGTTCTGTTGGTGGACTTTAGCCAGCGTCCCAGGAATAGCTGGGCACATATGCCATGCCGCCCCTGAGACAGGGCCAGAGGGCTAATGGGGGTAGTTGTGCTCCTGTGGGGGTGGCCAGGTGGTGTCCGAGGGTAGGCCATGCCTGCACAGACAACCCGCCAGGATTTTCTTGTTCTATTAGTAAACACCAGTCACGTTCCTACAGACTGAACATGGCGTGTGCCCCAGGGGCTGTACCATCGCGAGGCAGCAAACTCATGCTTATAACTTCAGGCCTACAGGCTGCAACTAATTTAGGGCACAGTCTGGTGACCAAAGAGAAGAAAAAGTGTTTTTTAGAAGGGGGCATTTTCTTGGAGGGCCCAGGCCCTATAGAGGGTTTGTGTCTGGGGACACCCTTGTACATTGTAATTCTTGGGTCAGGGACGTCGCAGTCTGTGGTCTATTTTACTCTGCTTTGTCGCAGTTCTGTTAAATCCAAGTCGGGAAATGAGCTTGGGTGGTAGGCTGGGCTTATCTTCTGCATTTCCTGGGCGTTAAGGCCTTGGTGTGTACTAACTCTGACATTGCGCAAGTTACCATGCTGGCCAGTGAGGCACGTGACCTGCCTTCTCTGGGCCTCAGTTTCCCTCCCTGCACAGTGGGAATTACAGAAAATCCTTTAGGCTAAAGGCAAGCCAGCACCCCACTGACTTCCCAGGGTTGTCGGGAAACCAACATGCTGTGGTGGATGAGAAAATGTTCTCGGCAGTGGACAGTATTTTCCAAGGGGGGGACTTGTCCTGGCCTCCAGTGGTGTCTCACGGAGTCTATCTGTCCTCTTTCCCACCAGCCCCGGCCCAGGCCCCTGACCTGGAGGGATGGAAAACTCCTCGGCAGCGTCGGCCTCCTCCGAGGCTGGGAGCAGCCGCTCCCAGGAGATCGAGGAGCTGGAGCGCTTCATCGACAGCTACGTGCTGGAGTACCAGGTGCAGGGGCTGCTGGCTGACAAGACAGAGGGCGACGGCGAGAGCGAGAGGACCCAGTCCCACATCTCCCAGGTGAGCACTGGCCTCAGCAAACTCAGAGGGCGTGACACAGGGGACCCTGATTCTGGCAGGATGTGGTTGCCTGGCCCTAGACTGCCAAGGTGTGGGTGGTCCCATCCAACAGAGCACCCAGAATCCTGCAGGTGAGGCTTTGGGATACCGGCAGGAAGCACCCCAGCAGCACACACGACCCCTCCAACCCACCTGTGCTGCTTCCTATCCATGGGGCTGCTGGGGCAGCAGCCAGGCTCATGGGTCTTTGAACACATCCTCTGAGTACCTATGCCGTGCCAGGCACTGTTCCCTGTCCTAGTAAGCTTATGGTCTAGAAGAGATCTGGAAATTGTAGCTCGTCCATCATGCACACCATCAAAGGGCTATAACTTGTGAATATTTTCTCTGATTTCAAATATAGGCAGTTGTTGGCAGCCAAAGAAATGAGTGTCTTGTGCTGTTTCCCCAGGGCTCCGAATGCCAGATGCACTTAGATATGTTAGTCATCGTACCAGAACCTCGGTTTGGACTCACCCCCTCCTGGGTCGTCAGCCTATGGTGGCTCTGACCTTGGATGGGACGTGGACTCAGCTGAAAGATGTGGGTTGAGCTTTGGAAGTCTCAAGTTCTCCCAAATACTTTAAAGAATGAACGCATTAAGGGCAGGACCCTATTGCACGTTCCTTTGCCTAACACCACAAATCCTCAGTAGATATTTGTTCAAGAGTTGGTTCTGGATTTGCTTCTAGCTACCCGTGTGACTTTGGCAGAGTCCTCAATGTCTCTGGGGCTTAATTTTCTTATCCGGCACAGGGGGGATTATCCTGCTGCCTTGGGAATGTCGGGAGAGACAGTCAGAGGTACGAAAGCACAGAGGATGGGGTGCTCTCTGCACAAGGAGGGTCTCCTCTCTTGTCTGGGGTGAGGGTCCTGGGTGTCCACCTCTTGTACTTGTTGTCCCACCTCAAGCCTGGGACTCCTGTGACAAGTAGAGGGTGAGCTACTTGAGTGCACCCTGCTTTGGAGAAAAGCCAAATGCAACCACCCGGCTCGCTCTCTGGGTAGAGAGAAAACCCGGGTCTAGCTTTTTAGGAAGCCACAAAGAAACTGTGGCCTTCCTAGAACTCAGGCGGGAAGTCACCCTGGGGAATGCTGAAGCCACAATGATCCCATGCCCTGTCCCCATTGGAGAGCAGGGGCCAGAAAATAGCCCTGAGGGAGAAGTAGAAACAGCTGTGATGCTCTCCCTAGTGTCCTTGAAGTTCTAAGATCACAAGTGTATGACCTGCAATGTGTTCATCATTCAGTCTGCGAGTGTTTATCGAGCCCGTCCCCTGGGCCAGCGCTGTTCCAGAGCGGGTGTCGGGGAGTGAGTGAAGCTGACAACACGCTCTGCCCTCATGGGACTTACATTCTAGTAGTGGGTGATCCTTGCAATGGAGAAAAATAAAGCAAGAAAACGGAAGGGGCGGGGAGTGAGGAGGAGCAGGAGGGACTCGCAGTTTTAAGTACATTAGGCAGGGAAGACGTCACGGAAGGAGGGGCAGGGAGAGCCGGGCAGGAGCCTCAGGCCGAGGGAGCAGCCCGTGCACAGGGCTGGGCTGAAAGAGAGATCCAGGCGCAGCAAGCAGGCTGGGGTGCTGGGGCAGGGGATGAGGGGCTAGAGCTAGGGAGACGGGGAGAGTGGGACCCTGGGGATGGGAGCTGCGAAGGCTGGGGCCTGGGGTTGCCCCATGTTAGAAAGGAGGGATGTGAGGAGGAGCCAGCCAGAGGGAGCACTGGGGCTCGAGGACGGCCGGGCCAGCGTGGGGTGCTGAACGCAGGGGGGTGGGAGTGGGGAGGGGAGGGCTTCAAGGAAGCCAGAGGGGGGACTGTCTGGGATGCTGCTGCCAGGCCATGCCAGAGGGCCCGAGAATGGCCAAGCATTGGAGAGCATGACGGGGGTGTTCCCGTTGAGTAGTGGGGGTGAAAGTCTGGCTGGGGTTGGCTCAAGGGAGAGCAGTGGAGACGGATTGGAGACAAGGACTATGGCACGACTGACGGCCTTGCGGAGCTCAGCTCTGAAGGGCAGAGACGTGGTGGCATTTGGGAACACATAGGAGCAACGTGTATGCATGTTGTTGAGAACAGTGGGGCAGGAGGAGGGATCCTGGAGGCCTGGCCGGTCCCCAGCCCCCAGGGTCATCCACAGGGACGGGAGGGGGCTGCGGGGCACACAGCCTTGCGTTGAAAATGACACCTGCAGCTTAGCCGAGGGTTCTTCTCCAGCTGCTTTCGGCCACGAAGGGGCAGGTGCAGAGCTGTGAAGACGACTTCAACCAGGATTGAAGTTTCTCCAGGGAGTACGATGGAGGGACGGGGACACCGGGGGACGGGAGGGAGTGGCGGTGGTGGTATAGCCTGGGAGCCAGCCAGGCGAGGAGGGGAGTGGGCGCAGGGCGGGTGGTGGGTGCTGAGGCTGGAAGGGTCAGCAGATTGGAGGGCTGGTGACCCCAAGAACTGTTGGAGCCCTGGAATCAGAGGGCCTGAGCTAGAAGACGGGGGTATCCTAGAGTGTGAGCGTGGGAATGCACAGGGGACAGGGCCGACCAGGAGGAGGGCTGGTCATGGGTCTCCAGCTTGCCAAGAAAGGACAAAAGAGTGTTGGAGGCCGGGCGCGGTGGCTCACGCCTGTAATCCTAGCACTCTGGGAGGCCGAGGCGGGCGGATCGTTCTGAGCTCAGGAGTTCGAGACCAGCCTGAGCAAGAGCGAGACCCCGTCTCTACCAAAAATAGAAAGAAATTAATTGGACAGCTAAAAATATATATAGAAAAAAAAAATTAGCCAGGCATGGTGGCATATGCCTGTAGTCCCAGCTACTCGGGAGGCTGAGACAGTAGGATTGCTTGAGCCCAGGAGTTTGAGGTTGCTGTGAGCTAGGCTGATGCCACAGCACTCGCCCCAGGCAAGACAGTGAGACTCTGTCTCAAAAAAAAAAATAAAAGAGTGTTGGAGAGGGTGGCTGTGATCCAGGAGAAGAGCCCTCAAGGAGTGTAGAGAGCCAGGTGGCAGCACCGCGGTCTACGACTGACTGCAAGGAGGGTGGCGGGGGTCTCATCCGACCGCGCGTTAATTTATTTTTGTAACTTCTTTTCTTGGTTTAAACTGTCCTTATTGTGCCGTTAACAATATCATGACCTGGAGTGGATTGGAGTATCATGATCAGGATGGATTGGAAAATTCCGAGGGAAATTAGCCTCTTTGGGTTGTCTAGGGCAGGAACTAGGGGACGCAACTCTTGCATCCGAGAGCTGAGTTCCCCAGGAGCAGGCACCGTGGACAGGCGCGTGGGCTGGCCTGGCACTCTCTGGCGTGTGCTGCCTGCCTCCCCCACCGTGTGGAACCCAGAACTCTGGTGGGGAATCCTCGAAAGTTCCTCGGGCTAAAATACACTTCTGCAGGAGGAGGGGCCAAGGAAGCTGTGAAGCTTCACCCCAGAGGCATGCTTTGCTGATGGTGGGATTTCTGTGCCCAGAGCAGCCATCTGGGAGACAGTTTTGGAAAGAGGGGCCCTCCCAGCGCCTCTGATCTCCCGGTGATGACTGATTACTGAGCTCTTGGGAGGGAGGGCAGGCGGTGGAGTGCCCTCCTCGGTCTGGGCCCTGTGCTTCTGGCTCCTGCTGCTGGGATCACCTGGGCCTGACTCCCACTTGGATGCCCACATCTGGCTGGCAGGGAGGCAAGACTGAGGAGTGGCTTCTAAACGGATGTCTGCGGTGAGGCGGAGTGTGGAGACCACCACCCCTTGTGACATTGGATGCATTCTTTAAATTTTCCCCATGCTCTGCAGTTCCCTTGAAGAATGCGAACACCTGGCAGGATTCTGGGACCCGCCCGGAAAGGAGGGACATTTCAATCCTGCTCCTACCGAACCCCTGCCTCCCCTCCCCCCACACTCACAAACACACCGGGATACAGACTCCAGAGCAGGGGACAGCTGGGGTCAGCTCAGAGCAACGCCAGGGTCAGACGCGTCTACATGAGACACTTCTTTAAAAAACACCAGTCTCTATTGATACAGCTTTATGGGAAATATTTCTGCTAAAGCACTTTTGCTTGTTTTTATTTAACCTGATGACATTTTAAATGGAAGCCAAAAAAAAAAAAAAAGAGAAAGAAAAACCCACAAAACCAAACACTCAGAGAATGTGCCTGTCTGCCTGTCTGTGGTGATGTTTTGATGCTTCTGGGAAGGGAAAATTGTTAAGAATCTTGGAAACCTTGAGAAACTTGAGGGAAGTGGAGAACACTGTTGCTCTTCAGTCGGTGAGGTCACTTTTTAGGATCCGAGAGGTGACAGTTGACACTCAGGAAGAAAATATCCCATGATGCTTCTACAGTTACGCCCCACCCCATCCCTCCCTCGGTAACAACTGGAAAGAAAATATGGGTGGATAGATCGGTAGATCTTCCTTTGCCTTATGTGAGTAGCCAAGAGAATGTGTTTTGAGTTTCCCAACGCTTTCTGGATACCATATTTAAAATTACACCCCTCCCCCATATTTTAGGAGGACCTGCTCTCTGGTGGATTCCAAGTACCCAGAGTCACATCCAGAAAGTTCTCGCTCTGTCCTTAGGAGGAGGAGGAGGATTATTGCTTTATCCTGAAAGAGGGAAACTGAGGCACAGAGATGGACAATGGCCAAATCACACTGCTCAGGGGTGGCTGAGCTAGGCCCTGGAGTCCCACTCCCACCCTACTCACTTCTAGTTTCCTGCTGGGTATAGGCTATGACGGATAGGGTGTTGGGCGGTTCATATATATTTTTTTCCTATAGAAAGAGCATTAGGACTCCAAATCTCATTGACCACAAACCTTTTGGGGAAGAGTTGAGGATATTATAGGTGGGGAAAACTTTGGTACTTCCGATGTTAGTGGATGCTCTGATGTGTCACCAGAAAGCTGTAGAGCAGTGTTTGCAACACCGGCTCAACCCAGAATCCTCACCTAAGTGCACGTATAGTAATAACATTTACTGGGCGTTGGGCAGATGGGAGCGGCGAGGAGGGGATGGGTATATACAAACATAATGAGTGCGATGCGCGCCATCTGGGGGATGGACATGCTTGAAGCTCAGACTTGGGTGGGGCAAGGGCAATGTAACCTAAACATTTGTACCCCCATAATATGCAGAAATTTAAAAAAAAACCCACAGAATCCTTAGGGAGCCTTGGAAAATATTGACGTACAGGCCCCACCTCCAGAGACCCAGCTGAATGCGGGGGCGGGGGGCCTGGGAGCTGACATTGTCATAGGCCCTGGTGTGACTCTGATGTCCCACTGAGGTTGACAGCCACAGTTGGGGCAAGGCTGTCTCCTTTTTCCCGCCTCCATGGCCAGCTGCATCCTGCTGCAGTCTCTCGGAAGGAGAGAACGTAGGGACATTGTGAAGAGCAGATGCATTTAACAAAGGCGTAGTTGCCAATAAATTCTCGTTAACAAGCCAAACTCGGAGCCAGGGAGGGTGAAGATAGCTCCGATAGTCCTTTTTGATGCTGCCAGGCACTTGGAAGTCCTGGGTTTTGTCTAAAATGCGAAATGATTTCTTTGTAAATTCCCACGGGCCTGTGTCCTAGACAAAGTGATCTTTTAAAGAGAGCTGCAACGGCGGGGATGCACAGGACAGGGTGAGAGCGTTCCAATTGACCGGATTATCTTTTTCTAACATGTTTTTCCTTCTCTTTCCCTTCACATTTCTCCTTCATTCTGCCTTCCCTCGTCACCATTCCCTCATCCCTTTTTAAATCCCATTTCTTCATTTCCTCCTGCCCTTGAATCCATTTCCCCACCATCTTTGCTCGCAGGAGGAGGCCCTCAATGGTGGACCCCCCATGAAAGTCTTAACAGAAGAAGTGAGTTCATAAGAGGACTGCAGGGTGGTTGGGCATGGGCGATTTATTATATATTTCCCCTTGTTTAAAACATTTTATTTTTAATCATACGAGTACTTCATGCATGCGTTCTCATGGTGCATGAGAATTCAAATATTAACACTAAAATCTTCCCGAGTTACCACCTCAGTGCACTGCTTTACCCCCACCTCCCAGCCAATTGGTAAATTAACTTCCTCACCGTTTTTAATGCATTTACTGACATATATGTGACTCATAGAAATACATTATTTCAAAATCAGATATCATAGCCAGTGGATACGTTGTTCAATAACTTGAATTTTTCACCTGACCATATGCCCTAGGGATTCTTTCTGGGTTTGTACATCTGCTGTGTTCTGGTTAATGGCTGCACTGTTGTCTGTGGTATGGATTTTTTTAACCCTTCATTTAATGATGGATAGTCAGGTTACTTCTAAATTTCCCCCTGGAAATACGTGATACTCGAGTGCATTCTGTTGAACATGCCTCCTTCGGCACAAATAGAAGTGTTTCTCTAGGTAGATTCTGTGCAGTAGAATTAACGTTAATAGCTATTACCAAATTGCTCTCCAAAATGGCTGTTCCATTATTCACAGTGCCACCAGTGCGTTGGGACAGCTCGTCATTTTAATTTGCATTGTCTTGATTTCTAGTGAGCTTGAATGCTTTTAAAGTTGATTACCAGTCATTTTTTAATAGGTTAAAATTTCATGTCATTAAAGTATCAATTGGAAAAACAGAAACAATTGGAAAATAGAAAAAATCCACTATTATTTTATGACAACTAGTGTAATTTTTGTGGATTTTTTTTCTTTATGCACCTTTTACAAAGTTGTACTTCTAGCATATACGTGAGTTTTCGCTTGCTTGTTCATTTAGTATGATCTCCTAGACATTGTTTGGTGGTTTTTAGCTTGAAGGGTAGTTGTCTAAATCTGCTCATGTTCTGCCAGGTACTGTTGGCTAGGTAGTAAAATGTAATATAATTAGGGCTAACATTTATTCATTCAGGCTCCGTTGTAGGCTCTGGGGGCAAAGCCATGAACAGAACAGCCGCGATCACTGTCCTCTTAGGGCTTCGTTCTCCTGGGGACAGACAGATAAAGGCAGAGAAGGAAATCAGGTGTCAGGAGGTGATGTGTGCCCGAGTGAGGCAGGAGGTGGGTGGGGAGTGCAGGCTGGTCCTAGAAGGCTCACATAGGAGCCAAGATTTGAAGGAGGTGAGAGGGCGGGTTGCTTGGGAATGAGCGTCCGGGCAGAGGAAACAGCGGGCGAAGCGCTGGCGCGGGGGCGCCCCATGTTGGCAGGAGCAGAGGGAGCAGGAGGAGCATGTTAGAGAGTGAGCACCCTGGCCCCGCTCTGAGTGGGTGGGGGAGAGACGTGGGGAGGGGCACAGGAGGAGGAAGAGGATGTGAGTGAGGAGGGGCACAGAGGACTGGCTGAATGTGATGACTCTGGCGAGTGACTGAGGGGGTGGGGGTAGCGGGCAAGAGAGGAAGCAGGAGACCAGGAAGCCGACTCAGGGGTCCAGGGAGAGGCGATGGGGACTTGGCAGTGTGGCCACCGTGGAGGTGGGGAGATGCCGTCAGAGTCTGGGTGTACTTTGGAGGTGCTGACACTGTGATCGACCCTGAGGATTTTAGCCTGAGCTAGTAGAAAGATAGACTCTTCCAGAAACGTGATATGGAAGACCCTGGAAGAGCAGCCTTGGGGAGCAAAGGTCAAGTGCTCAGTTTTGGACACAAAGGTGTAAGATAGTGGTAGGCGTCTCAGCGGAGATGTTGGTCCAGCCGGTCAGTGTGCAGAGTTTGCGTTCAGAGCAGGGAAATGAAGATTGACATTTGTAAATAATCAGCATATGGATGGTGTTTTAAGCCCAGGACATGAGGAAATTTAGAGGAGAGGGTCAACGATTGAGCTCTAAGTTAAGACGTTGGGGAGATGAGAAGGAGTAACAAAGGAGACTGCGTGAAGTGTTTCTCACATGTTAACTTACTTACTCTTTATAATTCTGTGAAGAAGATGCTGTTATCATCACCATTTTACAAGGAGGAAATTGAAGCACAGAGAGGTCGAATAAGTTTCTGAAGGTCACACAGCAAGTACCTGGCAAGACTGGGGTTTGACCCAGGTGGTCTGTCTCTAGGTGCCACACACTTAACCTCTCTCCTTTTGGTAGATCTGTTTTTATTACAGGTGGGGAAACTTAGTCTTATGGATGAAGTGACATGCCCAAGGTCATAGCGTAAGTGGCAGAACTGGGATATGAACTCAGGATTCTGTGCTTCAAGAGCTCAAGCTCTTAATCACTATGCTAAACTGCCTCTGCACCAGGAAACTTGTTTGTTTTTTTAAAGATAGGAACAAAAGCCTTTCTCCCTCTCTCAAATCTCAGCCATGAGCAGCATCCTGTCCCCCTGACCACAGTCTTTTCTAGAGGCTCCCTGTGGATTGAGATTGAGCTCCCAGACAGTTTCGGGCCCTACTGCCTGGTCTTGGTTCTCCTCCCCTGGGCAGTGAGCCCCTGTGCCCAGGGTAAGGGAAGAAGTCGGCAATCCCCTCTTTCGGAGTTGGGTCTTTAGGCTGGCAGGCTGTTTGGAAGCCACATCCCCCATAAGCCTCAGGTCCCCTTCAGGGGGATGAGGGCGTCAGGTGAGAGCCCCGGCTGCATTCTGAAGTGCCCACCTGGGGCAGGTTTTACAAACAGAGGCCACCACACACCCATCCATTCAGACCCTTCACAGGAGCCTGAGAATAACCCCCTGGGTGGTTCTGACACACCCTTGGTTAAGAAGCCCTGGGTAAGGTGACCTTATAAATAATTTTTTATTTCAAAATAATTTCAAGTGTACATAGTAATTACAATAATAATACAAAGAATTTCTGCATGTCTAATGGTTAACATTTTACTACATTTGCATCCATGTTGTCTCTCTCTAAATATTTATTATAATGACATAAATGTAATTTTTATATATAACTTTCTTCTGAATCATTTGAGAGTAAGTTCTGGACATGATGCCGCTTTATCTCTTGACACTGCAGTGTGTGTTTGCTAAGAACGAGGACGTTCTCTTACATAATCATAATACAGGAAATAAACATTGATACAATCCTATTATTTAATCTACAGACCTTATATCTCCGTAGTTTCCCCAATAATATGGTTTATAGCAAAAAAAAAAAAATGGGGGCTGCGATCTTTGTCTGATCCAGGATCACACGTGATCAATCATTGCATTTAGTATCTATCATTTTTCCTGGCTCTTTGATTACACCTGTTTATGCCGTTTGCTCATCCCTGGGTAAGTTGTCAATCACACCCCCCTCAGTCTCCATGTGTGCTAAGGGGGACAATGAGAGTGCCGAGGGAGCCACGAGGAGGCAATGTTAACACAGTATTCTAACAGGCTTAGACTAGTACTTCGATTTAAGTGAAATCTTTGTATATTCTGGCGATTAATCCTTTGTTTTACAATAGTTCCTTTATCTGCAGTTTTGCTTTCCATGGTTTCAGTTACCTGCAGTTGACTACAGTCTGAAAATACTCAATGGAAAATTCCAGAAATAAACAATTTATACATTTTAAATTGTACGTTGTTCTGAGTGGCGTGATGAAATCTCACCCTGTCCCAATCAGGATGTAAATCATCATCCCTTTGTCTAGGGTATCCATGCTGTCTACACTGCCCGCCTCTTGGTCACTTAATAGCCGTCTCAGTTATCAGATCGAAAGAACATAGTATATACAGAGTTCGGTGCTATCCGCGATTTCAGGCATCCACTGGAGGTGTTGGAATACATCCCCCGAGGATAAGGGAAGGCTACTGTACATGTCGCAAGTAGCTTCTCACTTGTCTTTGCTCATGATTTCTTTTGTCATGTAGACATTTTGCATTTCTATGTAATTTTGATATAGTTCAAAATTTGGATAGTGTAAGGTGGACATCTAGAGTAATTTTTTCTTTAATGTCTAGCTGATTGTCTCAATAGTGTGTATTTATCACTGAGCTTCTCCTTTCCCCCAATTTAAAACACTATCTTGATCATACACCAAGTTCTCATTTGTACATTAATTTGCTTATGGATGCGGTTTTATCAGTTGATCTACTTTTCTATTGCTGTACTGATTCAACATGTTGCTTTGGCTCTAGCCTTATGATATACTTTGATATCTGGTAGGGCCAGTCCCTGGGGGCAATTTTAGACACCACTGAAAAGTGGGCCCAGTTTAGGGTTAGGACCTTCAGCCACCCCTGACTCTGAGCTTTTTCCTTCTCACCCCTCTGCCTCCAACGCCCAGAGCCTTGCGGTCTCCCCCATCCTCCCAAAGTCTGCTCCTAAAACGCCGTCCATTCTGGGATGCAAATGACTGATAGCTTATTTTCATTGTTTTTTAGTGTGAAATACTTAAAATGTACTGATAAGAGCAGGGAATAATCGAATAAACATCTATTTTGAGTGCAGAACAAATATCTGTGCTCTCGTGTTTATTAAATCTTAACCCTGTGTCATACGTGTTCCAGCTTTTTAAATTCAGATGTAAATTATAGCAGGTGCGGTTCAGGCGCTCAAACCACTCTTGTGAATCCGATGTTCACTATCCACATACGTAACAACTTCCCACGTTTCCTGCCTCTTTCTCTTGGATGACCTTTCACATAAGACATCACCTTCACCCCCTGAGAGGACTTGGAGGTTAAGGAGGCTCAAAGCTGTCAGCCTGTTGGCCTGGAAGGAGAAATGTTCTCCGTGTGGGATTTCGAGCTGGGCCCAGGCCGAGGAGGGTGTCTGGAGAGGCGGGACCCCGCTCTGTTCCTACTCAGTCGTACGGGTCAGGACGGGTTCCGGCGGGGGGGAGTGTCTGGAGACTTTCCAGGTGGTGGCTCAGAGAAGGCAGAGGGTTGGCAGGAGGAGGTGTCATTGAGAGCAGAATCCCAGCAGAGACGGGGAAGAAACTTGGAATAGGGAAGGGAGGGCTGGAGGAGGACCAGGGAGGAAGAAGTACATGTCCCTGGTGGAGATGGTTCAGGCAGCGGCCCTGGAGGGGACGCCCATGGGGCTGCTGCTTGGCCGTGGGTTCGAGGTGGGTAGAGCTTGCTGTGACAACTGTGATAATTCACACAATCCCTCCCTGGGTGCCGTGGACGCTGCACACCCAGGACCATAGTCCCTCCTCCTGCCCGGGGACTGGGCCCGCATCTAGCCTCGCTGGGGCTTGGGAACAGCTCTCTGTGGACTTCGTCATCTCGCTCGCTTTCCAGGGGCGCGTCCCCCCCTGCACCTGCTGCTTGTCTGCCCACACGCCTAGATCCATTTCTCCATGCCCGTCTCTACCCCCACGGCTGATGCCCCACACATGGGGCCTCGCCTCCTGACCCGCTTCCCCCACCTCCCAGGCCAGTTCACCCCTCCCTAGCAGGCGAGCCCTCCCCGACCGAGCCTTTGAGCCCTGTCTGCCGAGGGGATGACTCTGACTTCTTTAGCTTGACAGCTGCCATCTCTGCACGGTGGCCAACGCCCCCCTGTGCCTGTTGACACACTCTGCCTCATTCTTCTCCGGGAATCCTGGGCTGCCCATGTTCCTTCCCCCAACCCTGCTGCCGAGAGCACGGTCTTCCTCATCTCTGCCGCACGGTTGCACCTCTCCTTGCATGGCTGTGATGTGACATGTCTTACCTCTCCCGGGAGGGCTCTCTGTTGCGGGTCCCATACAGAAGGCACTCGGGACACGGCGCTGGGTGGCCACTGTGAAGTTAAGGATGACCTTGGACAAAGCAGAGTGGTCGTGTTAGAGCCGGGAACTGCTCTCGGAAAGCTCACCAAGGGGGGTGAGGTTGCATACGGACCCTCGTGAAGCCTCTGTGTCCTCGTGCCAGGAGGAGCCAGCTCGGCTCCCAGCCGCACCCTGCCCGGGATCATGCTGTGCCCACCCACGAGTCACCGTGCTGGGGGATGTCACATCAGAGGTGTGCAGCTGGGCTTCAAGTGTTTGGGATGCCTAGAAGGGGAGAAGCCTTTTTCCGAGAGGCTGCCCCTAGGATGGATGAGGAGTGCGTGTGTGGCCTGGTCGTCTCCCTAGCCAGGGGGCACCGTGTGCCTTGGCCGACCCCCGCCCCACGCTGCCAGCCAGGCTCCACCTGCGGGGCGGGGAGAAACCACTCCAGTGTGTAAAGCAGAGGGATTGTTTTCACAGCACTTGAAACATTATATCCATCTATAGATACACACACACACACACACACACACACACACACACAGAGACACACACTATGTGTGTGTGTGTATTCTTCAAAATGCATACACATGTACTTATAAGTACGTATACATGCATGTGTGCACATAAATGTATGCCTGCATGTGCACATATGCATGTATACGTGTACATCACTTTTTGTTTGGGAATTATTTTAGACTTGTAGCCAAAGTGCAAAAATAGTACAGAGTGTTCCCATATACTTGTCACTCAGCTTCCCCTCATGAACATCTTACATAACCATAGTACAATTATTAGCATTGGTACAATGCTCTTGACTAGAGACTTTATTCAGATTTCACCAGTTTTTTTGCTAATGTCCTTTTTCCGTTCCAAGACCCAAATTTGCATTTAATTGCCTTATCTCCTCCTTCTCCTCCAACCTGTGACACTTTCTTGGTCTTGTCTTTTCTTTTTCAACCTTGACACATTTGAAGAGTTCTGATCACTGATTTTGGGGAAAGTTCATCAGTTTGGGGGGCCCGATGTTCTCTGACGATAACGTCGAGGGTGTGCGTGTTTGGCAAGAATACTCAGGAGAGGTGTGCCCCTCTCAGCGCATCGTGCTGGGGAGTCCGTGGTGGCAATACATATTGTTACTGGTCAGGTTCACCTTGATACATGGCTGACATGGTATCCGATGGGTTTCTCATTTTCCCCTTTTCCCCCCTGTTAATTATTAATATTAAATACCTTGGGGGAGATACTTCGAGATGGCAATTTTTGAAACAGAGGGAATTTAATCCAGGGAATTGGTTACCCAGAGCTGAGAAGCTACACAACCAGAGATTTGAAGCCTCAGGCAACTATTACCATCTCTTAACCTGATGAGCCGCAAAGGAAGGGGGTGGTGTTGCCAGCGCTCCAGGGTCAGAGGCACACACAGAAGACTGGGGAGGGCTGGAGCCACGAAGGAGACCCAGGCTGTGCTGGCAATGCCACCTGAGGGGTAGCGAGTGGGGGAGAAATGCCCTGGCCTCTCCCTTCTCCTGTCTCCCAGTGGCTGAACCCAGCCCGGCAGCCAGCTGTCACAGGAACCCCAGAATCGCAGTCTGCAGGGGTCAGGGCTGGGCAAGAAGTGGTTCTGACGCCTTTGCCTGTTCTCTGAGGCTGCACTGTCCAATATGGTGGCCACAAGCCACATGTGGCTCTCGAGCACTTGAAACGTGGCTCATCCAAGCTGAGATGTGCTCTATGTGGATTTCAAAAACTTAGTATGGATAGAAGAATGTAAAATATCTCATTAATAAATTCTTATATCGATTGCCTATTGAAGTGATATTTTGATATATTGGATTAAATAAAATATATTATTTAATTTAATTTTACCTGTGTCTTTTGAAAATCTGGCTACTAGAAAATTTAAAATTATGCCCGTGGCTGCTACTGGTGGCTCTCGTTTCGTTTCAGTTGGGCAGTGCTGCTCTGGAGTGCACTGGTACCCAGCCTGTGTGCTGTAATAGTTTGTCTTTCCTGGAAAAGGTCATGCCCTTGACAAACTGTTAGGAGGCAATGTCCAGCCAAGGTTTTAAAAAACCAGGACTGCACTGGCCTGGAGCCACCCACACTCACAGTTTTGACCAGGCGACCAAGTGCATCAAACAGAGAGACCAGGCTTCCCTCTGCTCTTCCCGCATCGCACACAGTGCAGGGTGAGGTCACAGTTCAACAGCATAAGCCAGAGGCGAGCTCATGTTTAACATGATGATAAAAGTGCCGCCATGTAGCTCGATGGCACCTGAGAGCTGTACTACTGCTGCGTATCTGTACAAGGTTTTATAGCTTACAAAGGTCCTTTCCGCCAATGCTGCAGAGTCACCCAGCACTGCTCTGCCCCCACTTTGCAGAGGATGAAACGAAGCCTGAGAGATCTCATGGGTTTCAGTGGCTCCCAGACTTCCAGGGCATCACTTGGGGAGCTTGTCAAAATGCTGATCACCAGGCCCTGGCGTGATCCACAGAGGGTGGAGGGAGGGACCTCTGCAGGCAGGCTCTGGGGACTCTCATGCAGGTGGTTGTCGGACCACACTTTGGGACACACCCACCCTCTGAGCTCTCGGGGGTGTCAGTGGTGGGACTGGGCTTACACTGGATTTCTGATGGCTGGGCTGGGTGCTTCCCCCACGCAAGGGCCGTCGTCTTTTGGAGCTAGGTGTATAGGAAGAGCCGCATGTACATGCCTCACCTCTAGCTCCAGCCGCACCCTTGACATTGCAGAGGGCTAGTGTGGCTAAAGCCCACAGGTGGTCAGGTGGTCAAACGTGGTGCACGTTGTCCAAAACTCAGGATAACCCGGTGTCGCGTCTGGTTGACTTGGAATGTAGCCGGGTCTTCATCACTCCGGTGGGCCTAGGGGAGGGGAAGTTAGTTTACCTCCCTCAAGCATACGGCAAAGGTTCATCCTGATGTGCAGTTGGGAGATGAGAACTGGGACCTGGTGGTAGGGAAGGATTTGCTCTTGCAAATGGCCAAGTAGAATTTTATTCCGGTGCTACTGCGGAAGGGCAGGTGCACGCCTGGGGGCCCAGGCCGGGTTAAGGGTGAGGCTGGCTGTCCTGCCATCACTGACCGCTCCTTTCTGCCCTGCAGTGGACATCGGACTGCAACGAGCCGCTAGACAGCAGCTGTTCCTTCTCCCGAGGGCGAGCCCCGCCACAGCAGGTAGGGAACCAGCTCTGTGCTCTGTCTGGGGGCGTCATGTGTCTTGTCCGTCCGGGATCCTGGGTGGCTCCTGCGCGGTGATGACAGGGAGAGCGTGGGAGGTGGGAGGGGGGAGGGTGCATCCGCCCCTCTGCAAAGCCCGCCCTTAATTCCCTGTCCCCAGTGAAGCGCCCCTGCTCCGAACTCGCCAATCCGTAAGATTGCGTTTCAGTAGCTGCATTATATATAATAACAAACATCTGGAAACCACCCAAACATCCACGGAGAGGAGAGTGGGGAGGTGCTTTGCGATATATCCTCACAGCGGAATGTGCTGCAACAGTCGAGTGAAGAACTGGAGGTTCGTGCACCCACACTGATGGACCCCACAAGCAGTGGGATGCGTTGCGTTTTCTCATCAGTGGGCGCTTTGGAAATCACCTCTGCTCCAGATCCGCAGAGGGCCCGGGAGGAGCAGTTTGCCGGGGGGACAGTCAGAAACCTGTCCATCCCCAAATGCTGACCAAATGTCCTGGAACCTGGCTCGAGTCGGCCGCTTCTCTGCTGCTTGCCTTTGAGGTCTTCAGGGGCTTCTCGGTGCGTCGGTCGTGTGGCTGGGAGGGAAGGGAGGCAGCTGCTTTTCGAGAGCCATCCTGGTGACCCCAGGCCCCCCAGCCCCCCACACCCTCTGGTGGTCCTGCTGTTCTTGCCGATACCTCGCCCCTGCCTGCGGGAGCCCATGCAATTAGAGGCTGAGAAAACCGTTTGTTCCCAACCCCAGCCCAGCCTCAGAATTGGTTCAGTGATGAAAGGCCTGATTTTTAGACATCAGGGACTGAATTAATTATGCACAAATAAGAGGGCGCCACAATCCAGACAAGTTTATTTTCTCTTGCTACCAGCCTGGACGGGTCTGCAGGGCTGGCCCGGCAGCTCAGCAGTCAGTTGGGCTCCCTCCTCTCACTGCTCTGCCCTCTCTGTGGCCCTTGTCCACATGGCCCATGGTGGCTCCTGCCCACGTCCATGCTCCCACCAGTGGGAACACGCGCCCTGGGTCTCATCCCTGGGAACCTCTGATTTCCCGTCGTGAAGCAGCCATCTCCTGATGCCCCCTGGTGGAGGGATCCAAGCTGGCCAGCATCCCTTGAGTGACCAAGCCACAAGGAAAGCCCCATGCAGCTGGCCTGTGGCAGCTGCCCTAGCCACACCTGTCCGGCAGGGGCTCTCTGATGGCGGGGACCGGGGAGCTGCCCACTGGTGCGTGTATTTGCTGTGTGTGGCTCTGATGCAGTGTTGTTGGCCCATCTGCCCTTCAAGGCCCCTTTTGGCCTGACCCACCAGAGGCGAGAGCACAGGTCCAGCTGTCGGGGACACCCCCAGCCCCATGAGCACACCAGCTGGCCTCCTCACTGCACCCTCTCACCCGGGCAGACACCCTCCTGTTGCCATCAAGCTGTTCCATGTACATCTGCCAGTCCCCTCGGCCAGCTGGGCAACCCTAAGGTGGGAGCTGGGGCTGGCTCTATGTCCCCAGCCACCCTTGGCCTGGGGCCTTGCACACAGCAGGCGTTCGGTAGTGATGCCTGAGACTGCACTGAGTTGGCCCAGGCCGGGTCCTTGCAGTCATTCCCTCGTGGCCCCTTTCCTCTGGCCAAACTTTGATGAGCTTTCTGGGGCTGCTGGGATTGGGAGGCAGCTCTACTAACCCACATTCACCCAGGGGGGAGAATTAGTTTCTGGGGGAAACTAATCAAGGTGGGCGGCTGACTGCTCTGCGCTGCCATGAAAGCCCCACTTTGGCCGCATGTTCCCAGGAAAGGAGAGGTTGGGAGGAGGATGCTACGTTCTTACGTTCTGCCCAGAAAGCTCTGGGTGGTGGGTCACAGACCATGCCCTGAACCCAGATGCAGGCACCATCTAGGGATTAATCACGCTCTGAGATTATTTATTCACCCACAGCAGACTTCCATCCTCATTCTGTTGGTTATTTTAACTAATGTATCAAAAAACAAACACACAAAGAACCCTTACCTTTCCTGAACCCTTTCAGAGGCACAAAGTAGGGGTGACCTAGGGTAGGTTGAGTCCCATGAAGTAGGAGAAGGCAGTCTAGAGAGGCCAGAACAAAAGAACAGGCTACAGAGAGTCCAGCAGAGGCCCGCCCAGCTGCCGGCAGCTGGGAGTCAGCTGTGTTTGCGATCCCTCGGCTTCCTGGCATCCTCTTTCCGAGAGACCCGCCCATCACCTCGTCATTTGGTCAGGATGTCGGAATAGTTTCCAGCTTGTCATTGTAACAGGGGAAAGCATGGCGATGGCTGGGAGGAATGCACCTGACATGAGAGTGTAACAATAGGACGTTTAGAAAACTTTTCAAGGTGCTGGCATGGGATTTGGAATTCAGGAAAGAAGCCAAAGGCATGTGAAAGGTTGTATGGGCTCAGGAGTGAGCAAGCGGCTCTTTTCCATCTGCACAGAAGTGCCAAGGAAGGGAAATCAATGTGCACAACAGCAGCAGCACCTCTAATTAGACCTTGAGAAGGACTTCCCGACTGAAGGACTTGTTGGCTCACAGTGTTGGCTGTTGAGCAAGGTGATGAAGTCTTTGCTGGGAACTTGATGAGCACGCCTCCTTATCAGACGGCATCATGCGAAGCCCTGGGAAAGAGGGGTGTGTGTCAGAAATGATGACATGAGTCTTGGCTGAGGACCAATGATCCCACACTCCCTGGAACCGTAAGTGTAGGGCACTCCCCTGTTCCATCAGGATGCCCTGTAGCAAATTGAAGCCCCAGGAAAGCATGGAAGAGCCTGTGTCAAGGACCAGGAGAACCAGATGTTGACCCAGGAGTGACACTGATTCCAAGCACCTTGTCTGCGAAATGAAGTGCTGGCCTACACAGATCTCCAAGGCTCCCCGGAAATCTGTGTTCTTGTTTACATTCTGTGTCTCCCTGAAATGGCCAACTGCATCCAAATTACTGCAGCAGCAGCAGGGGTGGGTCTTCCTGATTTCTCCACTGGTCCCCACACCAATATCTTTTGCCAGCCTCAGGCTAGTTATATTGGCACCACTATGGATTCCGACCCAGGAGGTGACAGGTGGCAGGAAGGAAGGAGAACCTCAAATGCATGGATTACCTCTTGCCCTAGAAAAGGGTGGAAGGAGTTTTCTGCCAGTCATCTTGCTGCCCTCCAGTCATTAGAGGATTTGGTTCTGTGCCAATTTAAAAAGTCATTAGTATAAATGATGTCTTAGTAAAAGTGCCTGAATTTTTCAGCAAGTTCCATGGACAGGTAAGAAACATCATGTGTATGTTTGTGGTGCTGGTCTCTGTTCAGTTCATGTTCGTTGAGCACCTACTGTGAGCCCAGCAGACACGTGTGAGCTAGAGCCTCGTGGGTCGCTGCCTGTTTGCAGAGTAGAGGCTAGTTCATGTAAAACAGGGCGACAACATACACATTAGGTCCCCCAAAGAGATGTCATCCCAACCACAGGAACTGTAGCGATTCCAGAGAGTGGTTCCGTTGGTCTCTGTGGGTAAGGAGGTGTCTTGCAGGACATGAGACCCCGTCTGCGCCTTTGGGAATGGGTAGAGTATTTGCCAGATGGAAGGGAAGAGAGAAGAAGATGAAGACAGAAGGCACGATGTTAGCGAAGGCTTGAAGTTGGGCATAGTGTTAGGGTGTTGGGGAGACAGGAGAGAGCACAGCTAGAGGCTTTGTGTTGGGTGTTACTTGAGTGGTGGGGATGGTCCAGCATCTGTGCGCTGGGTTGAGATGTGAGAACTGAGGTCCAACCCAGCCCCTGTCATGTACCTTGGACTGCATATCTTGTATTTTTCTCTGGTGTTCTATGCAGGTAAAGTCTGTCCCCCTGTATCAGTCAGGATAGCCTAGATAATGCCACAGTAACAAACAACCCCAAATCGCAGTAACTTTAAACAACCAGGACCCAGTTCGACATCGCGGTTGCCGTTTTGACCGGTCATCATGACGGAGGGCAAGGGCTCTGCAGTTCAGCGCTCCTGCCTAGAGGCAGCACATGCCATTTCCACTCTTGGCTTTTCGCCCAGAACGGGTCACACGGCCTCGTCCAACCATAAGCATGCTAAGAAGTAAAGTCCTCCTGGGATGGGGGAAACCAGATCTGTTTGGTGACTACCTAGAATGACTGTCACATGCCCTGCCTCTAGCAGAAGCTCCCGAGAGGCTGGGACAGACCTTTTCTTTCCCTCCTCTCCTTCGCCACACCAAATCCTTGAGGGACTTCAAGGACTGAACTCTCCAGTGAACTCTGAAGATGTCACGGGCTCTCAGACGGCAAGAAGCTCAGAGGTCACCTGCTCCAGCTCCCCACCGTTCAGTGCAGGAACCCCCTCCTGTGGCCGTTGGGCTGCCGGGCATTTCTCAGAACATCGTCAGCCTCCACTGATAGAAAGTTCTTTCTCTGATTCAGCCCTAAACTCCCTTCTCATAACTCCAGTCGATGGCTTTGATTTTGCTCCTTTGCAAGTCTTCCTTTTAAACGAAATATCCTCCTTATTCCCGCATGAGGGATTTCCTTTGTTGTGGTTAGTTCATTCCTCTGTTGATTTATTTGTTCTTTCACTGTGGATCCAGCCACCCAGTCGTCACTGCGGGCCACAGCGTTCCAGGCTGTGTCCAGGCTGTGTGTCGGTGAGGGAGACAGGCACAGGCCCTGTCGGTACAGAGGTTGGAGCGGGGGACAGGTAACTAAGCCACAGTACCAAGAAGTCTGGGACATGACACAATGGTCCCTAGGTCCTGTCCCATCCCGGGTCACTGGCCCAGAACCTCCCAGAACCGAACACTGCTGCTCCTGGCATGTGAGTCTCTCTTTTAGAAAAAGCCATCTATCCCTGTCCTTGCGGTGCCTCTGGCTCCAGCTCACTAGGAGGAACAGGAAGCGACACTTACTAAACAATATTGGCCGCTGGATTTTACAGGGAGAACGATTAGCAGTGATTCACTGGGTGCCCGCCGTATGCAGTGTCGAGCCCCAGGGAACTTGGACTCTGCTCAGGGAAGTAAGACACTCTCGAGGGAGAAGGCAGCAGGCCAAGGCAGCACATGCGTGCAGGGAGGAGGGGGCCGCTGTCTGCAAGGGGGGCCTGCGTTCCGGCGGGGGGGGTGCGGGGGGAGGCACCAGGCTGTCATGGGAGAGCATCGCTCTGGGGTTAGGAGGCATGGTTCTAGCCTGCGCTGCGCCTCTGACTGACTGTTTGATCATGGATGAGATACATCATCTATCTCACTGCAGCCTCAGTTTCCCCTCCACAAAATGAATATGTAAACTATACTTAAGGTCATCAAAATGTTTTGTTAAAAATACAGACCTAGACTTCCACTTCTGGAAAATGCAATAGATGTTCTTGTCCATATTCTTCTTGCTAAGTACAACCAAAACCCCTGGACGTTCTGTATGAACATAAGACGACTCTGAAAGGTGGAAGGAAGAAGGCAGACCAGCCAGGGTCCTCCGAACCTAAGGAATGACACACAAATCACTTGTTTTCTTTTTGCCTCATATATCCCAGTCTTGGTGCGGGGACACCAGAAACGCCAGTGGACACAGACAAAAAAGTCCCAGTAAAAGCCGCTCTCTCCAGGCAAAGGACCAGGAAGAGATAGACAGAGATGGGCTAGAAAAGAAAGAAAACAATAGGAAAAGACCTAGCAAAATAGAAAACTGTTAGACAATAACTGCTCCACTCCAGCTAAGACCGAGTGGGAGCCTAGATTCCACCCTCACTGGGCTGTGACGAGGCGCCCCAGCCCCCTCCCCCAGGAGAAGGCCAGGAGGGAGCTACAACTTTCATCCCTGCCAGCTGGTGCGGAGGCTTCCTACCCATACCCCATGGTGTCACCGGAGACCATGCAGGAACCTGGATTTGCACCCCCACTTGGCAGTATTGAGGTGCCCCTTCCCTCCATGCTGGATGGTGTTGGAGGAGGCCTAACAGAGAGTCAGACATTCATCAAAGCCCGGTGGAAACGAGGCCAGCCCCACTGCAGAGTCAGAGGCAACCACGTGGGGCTCTGAAACTCCTGCCTCTGCCCAGCAAAGCCCAGCAATAACAGCCAGCGCACCGCCCTGTGTCAGAGAGGGGCGGATGGGGGACCTGCCCTCCACCTCCAGCTGGCAGTCGTGAGGCTGGGCCCCCTCCCCTTTGCCCCTGCCAGAGGATCATCACAGAAAAACGGTTAAAGCAGAAGATTTAAATAAGATTCTGTCTCATATGGTACCATGAAAATGTCCTGGTTTCAAATGGAAATCATTTGTCATACCAAGAACTGGGAAGATTTCAAACTGAATGAAAAAGTCCATCAGTAGATGTCAATGCTTACATGCCAAATTGGACTTCATCAAAATTAAACCTTTGCTCTGGGATGGCCCATGTTACGAGGATGAAGAGACAAGTTACAGCGAGGGAGAAAATATTTGCAAAACACATATCTGGCAAAGGACTAGTTTCGCTGAAGGACTAGTTTCTAGAATATATAAAGAACTGTCAAAACTCATCATTGGAAAACGGTCCAATTAGAAAATGGAAAAAATACCCAAAGAGACATTTTTCACTGAAAAAGACAGACCGTTGGCAAATAAGCAAAAAGATATTCAACATCATCGGCCATTAGGGAAACGTAAATTAAAACCACAATGAGATACCATTGCACGCCTATCAGAATGGCTAAAATAATTTTTTAAAAAGTGACAACACTGAGTGCTGGTGAGAACACAGAGAAACTGGATCACTTGTGCAGTGGTGCTGGGGGTGTGAAATGGTATAGCCATTCTGGAAAAAAGGCTTGGCAGTTTCTTGAAAGAGAAACTAAACCTGCAAGTACCATATGATCCAGCAGTTGCACTCCTGGGTGTTTATCCCAGAGAAATGAAAACTTATGCTCACACAAAAATTTATGCCCAAATGTTTATGGCAGCTTTATTTGCAATAGCCAAAAACCGGACACAACCCAGGTGTCCTTCAGCAAGTGAACGGTTAAACGCATGGCGGCACTCAGCGATGAAAGAGAATGAACTAGCGACAATGTGGCAACCTGGGTGCTTCTCCAGAAAATCATGCTGAGCGATAAAAAGCCCGTCCTCGGAAGTTGCATACTTTGTGATTCCATTTATAGACCATTCTGGAAATAACAAGATAACAAGAAATGGGGAACAGGTTAGTGGTTGCCAGGGATGAGGGAGGGGGGAGGGGTAGGAGGGAAGGGGGCGTGGCTACAAAGGGCAGTAGGAGGGGCCTCGTGGTGATGGGACCGTGTTGTATCTTGACCGTGTCAATGTCGATATCCTGGATGTGATGTTGAACTATACTTTTACGAGTTTCCCCCTGGAGGGAAACTGAGTAAAGTGTACAGGGGGTCTCTGTATTATTTCTTAACAACTACATGCGAATTCACAATCATCTAAACATGAAAAGGTTAATTTTTAAAAAGTATGACCCTTTTTGTTTCATCAGAATCTTACCTGGGAATTCCATGCAGAAGCCCGAAAGGAGTAGCACTGCCTGGCGAGGCGGAGGAAAAGCACCACCTGCTTTCCCCCCCTGGCCCCACCTCGTGGCTCTTAGGACATCTCTGTAGGACTCCTAGGTCACCCCCTGGACCCGACCGTCTCTCAGCCCCTTTCCTGCCCTGCCTTCCTGTGGTTCTGAGTCTGGTAGTGGCAGGAAGGGACAGCTCCCTGGGGACTGGGGAGTTCAAAGAAGAACTCCTTGTGAGGGAGCCTGGGAGGGTGGGATGGTGTTGGAATGGGAGCCTCGATTTCCCTGTCTCTGGTGGGTAGTGGGGGGACAGTTGAGTGGTCTCCCGTTATGTCAGCAGATGTTGGCCAGGCAGTCAGCCAGAAGTGGCCTCCGGTGTGGCTCAGTCCGGGACGGGTTCAAATAACACGGCCCATTTAAAACCTAAATCCCAGTCCTAATTAGCTGAGAGAGCAGGCAGAAGGGGCTGGCTTAGGAGAAATGAACTTGGCCGTGGGCTTCAGGCAATGTCCGCCACCTCTCCCTGGCCTTTGGTCTTAATTCCAAGACAAAGGGAGCAAAGGGAGACAGGATGGACAGACTGACACAGATGTCCCAGAGTGAAAGGAATGGCCTTTCCCTCTCCTGACGTCAGCTCTGGTGCCACCCAGAAAGCTGTCTCTGCTGGTCTCTGCTCTGTCATTCTCATGCCTCGAAGACCCATTGGGGGGGGTCCAGCTCCCTCTTTCCCCACCAGAGGTGGGATGCTGTCCTTGGTGCTGAACACACACACACACACACACACACACACACACACACACACACACACGTGCATGGTGTTGCCAGGATAGGGCTATTTCTCCTCGGGGTTTGCCCTTCCCCACCGCCACCCTCTGCACCTCTCTGTCTCCTTAGTTCCTCTCCGAGCAAATCCAGGTCATCCTCAAAGTCCGCTTGGTTTGGGCCTGAGCGGAGTTTCAGAAGCGGCCTCCAGGAAGCCCCTGTTTTGGCCCAGGAGATGACTTTGGGGACTCCTGTCCCTGAACATTTTGTGTAATGTAAAAGCTCTCACGGTGTCTCTCCTCTGTCCACCTGCGCTCCCCCACCCTTCCTTGGGACTCGCCAGTCCAGCCCCAGTGCTCGCGGACAGGGGATGCTCAGGTGCAGGGACCCAGAGTGACCTGCGTGAGGTCCCCAGGAAGCAGGTGGCAGGCGTAGGATCCCGTTCTCCCCACTCTCAGTCCAAACCCTGTTGCCACTTGAAGGTCGTCCCCAGAGCCCTGCTGCTGTCTCCCCCAGGCCTGCAGTTGGGGGTGGGGGAGGTATGTTGTCACACAGCACCTGGCTGTGTGCCATCTTGAGTGGTCCTTTCCGTTTCTGTGACTCCCTCTGTGAGGGCAGGGCTGAGAGCCTTAGGCGCCTTGTGGTCCACCCAGTTCATAGCACTGTGCTGATGCCCTCGGGTGGGCGGGGACAGATCGGAGCTCCAGCCATCCTTAGGGAGGATAGAGCAAACTTCTGTGCATTGTTTCAAGGTATGACTGCCCAGCTAGCTCCCCTGGGAGCCCTGTGTCTATGAAGCGAGAGTCCATGTTCGGGTCAGGCTTGCCTCGCCCCTTGCAATGGAGTCTGTGGAGTGACGTCCTGCGCTGCAAAGATGCACTGCGTCCAGCACTGCGAGCCCTTTGAGGAGCAGGGACCGCACCACCTCTTTCTCTCTGGTTCCCAGAGCTGCACCCTGTCAGCCCAGCTGCCCACTTACCGAGGGCACACTGGCTCCTGGGGTCTCGGGAACCCCAGGCCACCCCAGCCCCAGTGTCACCTGATGCAGCAGATGCGCTGGGGAAATCCAGTCTGACACGCCCCAGAATTCCCTAATTCTCACCTGTGACTCCCCCGGTCATGGCGAGCATCCAGCAGCTGCCCCCTGTCCCATCCAGCCAGGCCCTGCTGAGTTTCCAAACACTCGCAGCCTGGAACTGTCACTACACACACCCCCACACACATGCACAGGCAAAGATCGCTGTGCAACTGTGTATTTATAGAGAAAACCCAGCGGCGTAGAAGAGGTTTGTTGTTGTTCTCACTGCACCTGACTTTGAATGCTTTTCCACTACACGGCGACTGACTCACCCTCACCTTGTCACATGCGCCTGTGCATGGAGACCCCGTCCTTGTACTACCAACGCATGCTCAATATTCCCTCTTCCTTCAGGGCCGGTGTCGTACTCCCCCCACCAGCTCTGTGTTAGCAAACATCGGCACAGATAGGTGCGGAGAATCTGGATGTTTCCAGGGGAGGGCTGTGTTCCTGCTCCATGGAAATCTCCTTAGTGGGGCCAGAGTTTACCAGCCTGAATAGTATAAGTGCACGCTGCGCAGGGCTCAAGAGCGTAGACTCTGGGCCACGCTGTCTGTGCTCCCACCCTGGGAACGAGCTCCAGGAACAAGGGCAAGTTCTCTGTGCTTCAGTGTCCTCAACAGTAAAATGGGGATGATGACAACACCATCTGCTCCCTGAAGTGCTTGGGCAGTGCTGGCAGGTACTGCATCCTGGGTCAGTATCTGCTATTGGCATCACCTGTATTCTTGGCCCTTCTAGGAATCTGGCCTCCCCTGAGCTGGGGACATCCATGGGGTCCTTCCAGAGATGGCTTCAGTGTTCCTGCCCATGGGGGAGGCTGTTTGCATTTTCTTTTCTATGTGGTTTAAAGTGCTCATTATCCCTCTGTGAGCTGTTCTGCCAGCAGCATGGTGCTCCCTGGCGTGGGGCCCCTACTTGCCAGTAAAGGGGGCTGTTGGGAAGGATTCAGCAGCATTTGAGTGCTAAAAACAGCCCACTGAGAAGGATGATGGTTTTTGATAAGGCTTCTTAGAACCTTGGCATTTCGGCAACCTGGCGGCAGGAGCTGGGCGATCTCAGGACTGGGCAGGAGGCTATGCTCAGAGAGAAGCTGCAGTCACCAGGGCCAGTCATGGAATTGCAAACTGGAGAATGCTCTTTAAGAAACCACTGAGTCTTTGATGGCTAGCTCTCGGTGCCTGGCCACCGAGTCTGCACGAAGACATAATGAATGATCCCGGGTCCCAAGGCTGGGGTGGGGGCAGGTGAATGGCAGGGAGATATAACAAAAAAGTGAAGCCAGGGTTTCTGTCTTCAAAGGGATGACAGGCCACTGGGGAGAAATTAACATAGAGAGTGTTAGACAAGTGTTTCCCAAAGGGGGCTCCATGGAACCCTAGTCCAGCACAATTCTCTGCAGAATCAAAAGGAAGAGTGGGATGGATTTCTGGCCAACACTTTGGTAAATATTGCATACCATACTTCCACCTACTTGAACAGTCAACATCCACCGAAGACCAATAAAGGCACTGAGAAATTCTGCAATAAAATTTTAACATCTCAACAATTTGCCACATCTTCACATCTTAACAATCTTTTAATTCACTGAGTCCCAGGCATTTGACTAGGGAGTCTTTTAAAACTTTTTTTCCTCCATAAAACTCTCTTGAACATTTAGATGTGAGGACTGTGTTTCTAAAAGCATAGTCTGTGGACCATCCCTGCTGCGGTAAATTTAAACCACCAGCCCTCCCCTCTCTGAGCGGTTGTGATGCAGGCTGACATTTGAGAGCCAGTGGATTCGTGTTTCTAGAGCACCCCGGGGGGGCGTGCAGGAGAGCAATCAGGAAGGGGTGTGTGCAGCGTGTGCCGTGAACCGTTTCCCCCTGGGGGGTTCCTGGGCACAAGCTGTTGAGGAAGCTGCAGCGCCACAGGGAGGAGGAGACCTGAACCGGGTCCCAACGGGAAGAAGGACTTGTGTGGGGCGTGTGGAAAGAACATTCGTTCGTGTGTTTGCTCTGAGCCCAGAGAGGAATATAATTCCATAGATTCTGCGCTGGGTGTGGCCTCAGAGCTCCGTCACAGGTGGATGGTGTCCTAGCCTCACAGCGACCCTGCACGTTACCAGTGTCCCGAGGGGAGAACCGAGGCCTTTGCAGCGGGAGCTGCAGGGCTAGACTTGAGAGGTGGGGTGCCTGGCACGAGCCGAGCCCAGGCCACCTTCTTCTCTGTCCCCAGCCTGACAGTCACCTCTCCGCGTGGGTCCTCGGTGAGCAAGGGGTGAGAGTGCTTGGAGAGTGAGGTGGGTCTGGCCTCTGGTGAGAAGTTCCAGAAATCAGGTGGTGATCTGCCTGCGTGGGGGTCTGTCTGCAGGCCCCGGCCCCTCCTGCTTCTCTGACTTCGGGATATTCAGAGGCTTGTGGAACAGTGACACATGTATGTGTCTGGTATGTATGTATATTATATGTGTTTGTGTTGTGTAGGGGGGTGTGGTGTGTAGAGGTATGTGTGGCATGTATCTGTATGATGTGGTATCTGCATGTATCTGTGTGCAGTGTGTTATGTGTATATGTGCGTGTGTGTGTTATGTACGTGTGATGCATGTGGGTATGTGTGCATGTGTTGGGAGTTGCAAGGTTTGAGGGTTGGTGTCCAGAACACAAGGGGGACATCCAGGCACTTTTATGGCTGTGAGGGTTTGCTTAGCCCTGGAGCCATGTGGCAGGGCTGGTGACCAAGTGGTCACTTGCGTGCTCTCAGCCCAGGGCCAAGGGGCACTGCGGATGGGCGCGTGATGCCAGTGGGTTCCTGGCAGTCTCATTTGGTTTCAGCAGTCAGTAACTGTCGAGTGAGGCCTGGCCCCCTGGCCACTGCCTAGGCCACCACCTCAACAAGGGCAACAAAGGAACGTTGTGCAGTCGAGACTCGTCCTGCTCTGGGCTGAGGTGGGAAGGAGATGGGTTTCCGTTTCCAAATGCCAGGCCGTTCTCCAGCCCCTGCTGATGAAAGCTTGCACATGGCGATGATATGCCTGCCGCATTCCATCGGACAAACTCTGAGCAAATGTCCAGATTCTCATCATGCACCGAGTTCTCATATCAGATAGAGTGACACTATGTAGGCTGTGCCCTGTGGCCAAGGTGTTGCTGTATGCGCACTTCTCCAGAGCCTCCTCAGCTGCTGGGACCTGAGACTGCTGGCGACTGCCTCCTGATACTCGGACAGCGAGCCCGATGCCTTGCCCACAGCTCTGCCTCCGCGCGTCCGGCTCAGTGGCTGAGGAGGCTCGTTCTTGGTGGTGCTGTCACCTCCCCCTGCCTCCTCCTCCAGGGCTGCCTAGCTGCACTGCTCCGGGGGTGCAGCCCACATGATGTTCTTCCTGGGGCCATGCAAAGATGGGGTTCCAGCTCCTGGGTCTGTAAAGGGCTCACGGTCCTGGCACTTCTGTTCCTCGGCTCTGAGAATCAGAGTCACATTGTCGTGGGGGAGGGAATAGAGACAGGAGGTAGGTTAGTGTGGGAAGTAATGAGACCAGACCTTTGCTGCAATGGAGAGGTGACAACCGCGCAGGAGGCAGAGACCCCTGGGGCAGAGACCCACCGGGCAGAGCGAAAGAGGAAGGAGACGAGTTGCAGGGACGTCTGGCCTGGGAGAGAGAATGCTGGCGGTGTGGCAGGAGGCAGGAGGCCGCGCTGCAGGGGCAGGGCTGGTTTGAGTGGGCTGTGTGCCTGGAATGGCAGGGAGCTCTCTGAGTTTTCTGGCTTTTAAATAGGGATCCAGGTTCCCGGCATCAGGTCAGGAACGTGTTCTCTCGGTTGCTGTAAGGAGTTGTACGGATTCATTGAGAAAAATGTGTGTGAGAGTTTGCAACCCGTGACACCCCGGGAAAAGGGTGTTGGCTGTCCGACTGCCAGGGCTGTGTGCGCAGAGCACAGGTTGGCACTCTCACTCTGCCGCTCGCTCCCCAGCCGGGCTGAGGCACCTCCCTCCAGGGCTTCCACATCTCCCCTCCAAAATGGAGATGGCAACAGCTCCTCACGGGGTCAGGGTTGTCCTGCAGATGCACAGAGAGGTGGCCTGCCTTGGAAAGCATAAATAACGCATGCTTGCAAATGCCGCTTCAGCTCTGGTCCTCCTATCAGCCAGGGGGGCCTTTCCCTGGCCCCAGGAATCCAGAGGTCTGGAATTGGTAGGCCCCCTGCCAGGGGTGCTGCTTCGGAAGAGGCTAGTGCCCAAGTTTGACACACCCCAGCTGACTTGCACTGCAAGAGACTTTCACTGGCTTCCTCAAACACGTGTTTGCCTCTTGCCACAATAAGCTGTGTGACCTCAGTGAAGTCACTTCGCCAATCTGGACTTCAGATTCTTCATATGTAAATAGATTTCCCGGAGTGAAGTACCATGTCCTGTAGAGGGTTTCCTTCTGGCCTGCACCTGTGCCACCACCGTCCCCTCTCCTACCAGCAGCAGACATCACTAATCAATTATAGCATGCGAGTTCCTGAGCACTGAGTATCTGGCTCTGGGAATCCAGGAGGTCCCTGCCATCACGGGGCCGTGAGCAGGAGAGAGGTCACTACAAGAAAACGAAGTGAGAACTGCCACCGACCAGCTCCGCTGCCATGGGTCACCCATGCAGGTGGCAAGTTTAGGGCAAAGTGGGGTGACTCCAGAGGCCCTTGCTAGCTGAGCCAAGCTTTGACAGATGGGGCATATTTGGAGAAGGCAGGAGGGAGCGAGGCCCAGTTGACAGGTCAATGTCAGCAGCGAAGGGGGTTACAGGGAGGGAGCACCAAGGCCATGGAGGTGCACTGTGGCACCATACGGAGAGGTTTCTGGCCCTGAGTAAGTGTGGTTGATTTTACAGGAGAGGATTGTGCAGGCTCTCAGGGCGTCCTGGAATGAGAAAGTTCCCAGTCACTTAGAACTGCAGGCTTCAGGCTGGTGGTGCCCAGAGGGAGGGACCAGTCCTCATTTTGTGGATGAGGCCCAGGAAGGCTAAGGGACGTGTCCGAGGTCAGACAGTCCAGGGGGGCTCTCTCCAGACAGCCCCTGTGTCCCCTGAGCCCCATGAGCCCTCCTCCCTCAACCCTCGTACCAGCCAGTTTGTGTGCCCTCTCCTTCAGAGCAACGAACAGCTGGGACCCACCGGCAAAGTGCAGTCTCTCTGGAAAGTGGGTTGGTTTCCACCAAGAGGCAGTGGATGGTCAGGGTGAGCTGAGCAGGAGGCAAGGGTTGGGGGGAGGAGAGCTTGCTTACGAGCTCTGCCCCATCTTGAAGAAAAGGAAGAGAATTCAAAGCAAAACGAACCCCTCACATCCTGTGGCTTCTTTGCCAGGGTCTCTGGTTGCTGGGGGAGGCAGGGGAGGGGGACACTGAGCCTGGTCTGGGTTCATTTCTGGCCGGGCTCTCCATGCCTTGCATGTAGGAGACACTTAGTGAAAGCAGCATTGAAACAAACACATACATACATACATACGCCTTTCTCTTTTCACCCAAGAGGCTTAGCCTTGTCCCTTCGGGCTCTGTTTGGCAAGCACTGGTGTGACGTTGGCCATGGTCTGCAGTCAGGTGGTCACCAAGGGAGACAGCAGGTGGGATTTTTCGTGAGCTGGCTCCTCGGGAAGTGGAAGTTGGGGGGTCCGAGAGCAGCCCGAGCTGGCTTGGGTCTGTGCTGGTCTTCCCAGGCTGCTCTGTTTGCAGGGCATGAGGACCCAGGCCCTCAGCTTCCTACCTGGTATGTAGCTGTGAGGACATGAGAAGGCCATGCAGGTGTCATCTGTTGACTGCAGAGGAGGGGACAGGATGGACGGGCCTCACCAAAGGAGTTTGTAGACGAGATAGGTGGTTGATCACTGTGTCAGTTTGCTAGGGCTGCTGGATTTCAGACTTCTGACCACACACTGGGTGGCTTAGGACAACAGAAATTTATTGTCATCTCACAGGTATAGTAGAGGCCAGGAACCCAAAATCAAGATGTTGGCAGGGCCATGGTCCCTCTGAAGGCTCTTGAGAAGGATTTGTTCCAGGTCTCTCTCCTAACTCCAGTAGTTCCTTGGCCCATGGCAGCATCATGCCAGTTTTCACAGGGTGTTCTCCTGTGCGCGTTTGTGTCTCAAATTCCCCCTTTTTATAAAGAGACCAGTCACAAGGGACTAAGGCCCACCCTAATGGCCTCAGGATAACTAATCGCATCTACAATGACCTTATCTCCAAATACAGTTGCATGCTGAGGTCCTGGGGGTTAGGACTTAAACATACAAAATTTTTTGGTGAGGGAGGTGCAATTCAGCCCGTAACAATCACTGAGGAGCACCCCTGGTAGGCTCTGACCAGCCTTGGGGCCCCCAGCACACTCTCTCCAGCCTGTTGTGCAAACACAGAGGCCTTCAAGTTACCCAGAATGCCTGTGTGCCCTGCCGTGAGCCATCCCCACAGCGGTTCCCTTTGCCTGGATGACCCCTTTCCTCCTTCTCCCTCTGCTTGCCTGACCCCCACAAATCCTTTCATGCACTGCTCAGGGAAGTCCTTCCTTGACCTCCTTGGGCTTTGGTCCTACACGGTACCCTGAATCAGAGCACAGATCACACTGTATTGTAATTCTTCATTATGTGCGTGTCATCTCATATCATCCACCTTTGTGTCTTCAGCGTCTGCCTGGGCCCAGCCACACATGGAAAGGTGCTCGTCCAATGTGTGAGCTAGTGGCCCTGAAAAGTGGCAGCTCCAGGGACAGGTCAGTCATAGCGCATGTCAATAGAATCGGGCCCTACAGAGGGATTCCAAAAATGAAGACTGGGGACACTACCTGAAGGTCAAACACACACAGAGAAAAGTGTACGTGTCATGTACAGTTCAATGGGTTTTCACAAACTGAACACACCTGTGCAACCAGCACCCAATCAAGAAATAGAACATTATTAGTCCCCCAGGAAGCCCCTGGTGTCCCTTCCAGTTACTAGCTGAGTTCTGTCACCATAGATTAGTTAGTTTGGCTGTTCTTGAACTTCACATAAAGTGAATTATGTAACGGGTACTCTTTTGTGACTAGATTCTTTTGTTCCACATTATGTTTGTGAGACTTATTTATATTGTTGTGTGTGGTTTTAATTCGTCTATCCTCACTGCTGTGTAATAGTCCAATATGTGAACATACCGCAATGTATTTATCTGGGCAACTGCTGATGGGCATTTGTGTGGTTTCCGGTTTGGAGCTGTTACGAATAGAATAGTGCCGCTCCGTACCTTCGTGTACACATCTTCTGGTGAACATCTGGGCACATTTCTGTTGTGTTTATATACTCAGGGGGCATTTCCTGGGTCACGAGGCATGCACATGTTCAGCCTGAGTGGATGTGGAAGTATTGTTTTTAGAAAGCGTGTTCATGGAAACCAGACTGTAGGGGTGCGGAGGCATGGAGGGATCAGCAGTGAGGTCAGAGAGTTGGAGAATTTGTCAGGGAGCCCAAGGGCAGAGAATCCAAATCGCAGAAGCTGCATGGAGTGAAGCTTTCTGTCTCTGCCGTAGATCTTGCAGGAACACTGGAGGGAGAACTGAAGGTTGACTCAGCGAGCAATTCAGTCTCTAGCATGGCCTTGGTTACTGGGGGCTTCTCTGGGCATGGTGCTTAACTCCCAACGAAGTTGACCCCTACGTGGGCCCTCCGGTGTGCCTGGCTCTGCACAGCTCCCGCGTGGGGGGAGGCCGCTGCCATCGGGTGAGCAACGGTGGTGGCGGCTCCTCAGTGGGTTGTACCGAGCCCCTGCTGGATGTGAGGAGAGAACCATGGGCTGCGGGCATGACCCTGACCCTGACTGCACACCTCTGTAAAAACATCAGCAAAACGAAAGCCGGTGTCTAGTGCGAGGCCGGGAGTCCCCAGCAGAGCGCTCACTGGGTGCCCCAGCCGGGACACTCACTCGGTGGGGGGCTCGCTCCAGCCTCCCAGCTGCCAGCCTGGGTCCTGGGGAGGCCCCTGCCCACTGTCGTCAGCGTCCTGGCCAAGCAAATAACGGCCCTTTCACTCCCGTGTCTTCCAGAATGGCAGCAAAGACAACTCCCTGGACATGCTGGGCACGGACATCTGGGCTGCCAACACCTTCGACTCCTTCAGGTAAGCCCCTCTTCCTCCTGTGTGCGCCTGCGGCTCCCGCTGGGCCCGGCGTGGTCAGGGGGCCGCGCGACGGCTGATGGCGCACTGACGAAGAAGCGGAGAGGGACGGAGGGCGGCGGGGTAGCAGGGATGAGGCCAAAGAGGAAGGAGGGCAGAGGGAGAAGGAGGGACTCGCGGGGAGAAACGTGAGCGGGGGAGCGCGGAGGGCCTCCTGGGGCCGAGCTGGGGGCGCTGGACCCGACCCCCCTCGCTCGCCTCGCCCCGCTCAGGGTCGCCTGGCCGCCCTTTCGAGCCCCTTGTCAGAGGCTCTGGAGACGGATCGGCCTCTCTCCGCAGCCGTCCTCGAGCCAGGGATGAAAACAGACCGGGGGCGGCGGGGCGCGCTGTGGAGCTCGCAGGCGGCCCGCGCGGGCGTTTTATCAGCGCCCATTTCCCGCAGCGGGGCGCGGGCGGGTCGGGGCCGGGCGCCTCGGGCTCCATCCTGCGTGGGGGCCCCGCCGCCAGGTCAGCCTGGCGTCCGTTCCCCCCATAACCGTTCCCCCCATCCCTCGCCCTCTAGTGGTGCCACCTGGGACCTGCAGCCCGAAAAGCTGGACTTCACGCAGTTCCACCGCAAGCTCCGGCACGCGCCCAAGCAGCCCCTGCCGCACATCGACCGCGAAGGGTAAGCGGCGGCGGGCGCTCGGCGGGGCGGGGGCCTGCACCTGGCTGGGAGGCTCTCCTGCGGCACTGGGGACACACAGGTGGCCAACGTCCTCACCTGCTGTTGACTTAGTGTGTCACACTGCCTTCCATCCGAAAAGGTGGTGTCAGGGCCTGGGCTGCCCTCGGGACGGGAATGTGACTCCAACCAGACACAGGGTTGTGGGACAAATGGCTGCTGTTTCTTTCATTTTTTTTTTCCTTTTCTTTTATTTATTTTGAGACGGTTTCACTCTGTCACCCAGCCTAGAGGGCAGTGGTGTCATCAGAGCTCACTGCAACCTCAAATTCCTAGGCTCTAGCGATCCTCCTGCCTCAGCCTCCTGAGTAGTTGGGACTATGGGCACACACCACCAAACCTGGATAATTTTTACATTTTTTTATTTTTTAGAGACAGGGTCTCGCTATGTTGCCCAGGCTGGTCTTAAACTCCTGGCCTCAAGCGATCCTCCAGTCTCGGCCTCCCAAAGAGCTGGGATTACAGACATGAGCACTGCGCCCAGCCTCTTTTATATTTTTAAAATAATTTTTATTGTGATAAAGTTTATATAACATAAAATTAACCATTTTAAAGTGTGTAATTCAGTGGCATTTGGTATATTCACTGTGTTGTGCACCTTCCACCTCTGTCTAGTTCCAAAACATTTCCAACACCCCAGCATAAACCCCATACCCCACCCTCAGCCCCTGGTGCCCACTAATCTGCATTCTGTTTATGAATTTACCTTTTCTGGATACTTATAGAAATGGAGTCATATGTGACCTTTTGTTTCTGGCTTCTTTTATTTAGCATAATGTTTTTGAGGTTTTTCTACATTGTAGCATGTATCAGAATTCTCTTCCGTCATGGCAGAATAATGTTCCATTGTATGGATGTACCACAATTTGTTTATCCCTTCGTCTGTTGATGCACACTTGGGTTGGTTCCACCTTGCAGCTATTGTGAATCATACTGCTGTGGACATTCATGTAAAGTATCTGTTTGAGTCCCTGCTTTAATTCTCTGGGTGGATACCTAGGAGTGGGATTGCTGGGTTGTATGCTAATTCTATGTGTAACTTTTTGAGGAACTGCCAGACTGTTTTCCACAGTGGCTGAATATTCCGCATTCCTACCAGCGACATACAAGCGTTCTGATTTCTCCTCATCGTCTTTCTTTGTGTTCAACTATTATACTGACGGCCCTTATTTTTCCTTCTAGCCCTCCCTTTCACACTCTTGTCTCCCTGTCACTCAGATCTAAGCATAACTGACGTTATTGGACACTTTTCTGTGTCTCACGTGTCCTCCTGCTGCCATCTTTGCCCCACCCACTGCTAGTGGTCACCCCTTCTCGTGGCCGCACTGGTCTGTCCTTGCAGTGTAATGAGCAACAGCCCACAGAAAGAGTTGGTCTCATCCCCATTTTAGAGGTGAGAGAAATGATGCTTAGAGGGACAAAGCCACTTGCCTAAATGGCAGAGCCATGACGTAAGGCCAGGCCTTCTGACGCCATCCAGTGCCCAGGTCTTTACACCAGGGTATCCTCAACTTCCTTGAAGTTTTCTTCAACATTGTGTGTGTGTGCACAGTTGTGTTTTTCTCGGAGAGGCCCACCACTCGCATCAGACTCTCCCAGGGGACCCCACCCTCTCGCCACACCTCCTTTTTTCATTGTACTGCCCATTGTGGGTTCCATTTTTCTTTGGGTAGAGAGAGGAGATGGCTACCCTGCAAGGGTGGGGAACCTGCAGCCTCTGATTTCAAGATTGTTCTTTTTTTAAGCTCAAAAGGAGGCAAGAAAACCTTCATCTTTCTCTGCTGCACCCCTTTTAATAAAAGGATTTGTTCTGTAAAATTTGGATTCAGTCAAAGGCCACACTTAAGGACCTAGAAGCCCACATGTGGCCATAAGGCCGCAGGTTCCCCACCCCTGGTTGAGTGTGGAGACACCTGTTAGGGGAGATAGAGCGTGGGAGGGACACAGCTGACCATCCGCCCCTCACTGCCTGCTCAGCCCACCCACCCAGCTGCAGCGGCACGGGGCTGTGCCTCCACAGTTCTGTCTTCAGGAAGGGTGGCCTTGACCTAGCTGGTAGAATTCAGGAGTGGGTTTTCAGCAGAGGTGCGGCTCACCATCTGCCCTGTTGTGGAGTGGATTGCAGGTTGGGTGTGCCACGGGAATGGGAGGAGCATTGCACGTTTCTCGAGTCCAAGGAGCCAGTCTGTCACTAGATCTGCTGAGTCCCTGGGTGGCTCTAGGTGCCATGAAAAAAATACACACACACACTATACAATATGTTCTTTGCCCAGAAGGATGTTCAGTCTACTGGGAAAAGGAGACATGAACCCATGATTGAGAATGTATAGAGAAAAAAAGAATGAGAGTGTATGGAGGAAACAAATGACTAAACTGTGTGGTGCCTGTTCAGAGCGTAGGCAGTATACAGTATGATGCCAGGTGTGGGGTTAAATAAAGTGAACGCAAAAGGGGTTAGAAAAGAGAGCACTTTGTAGGATGAACCACCTGGGAAAGGCTTGGGAGAGAGAAGATATTTCCCTGGGCAGCTCTGGTCTCTTCTATGTCCCCTGGGAGCACATAGCTCGTGAAACCAGTGGGGAAACTGAGGCCCCAGGGATCGAAGTGATGGTGCTGCCTTACTGACTGCAGGTGTCCGATGGGGAATGCACGCAGAAGGTGTCTGCACCAGTTCCTAGAGATTAACTAACTTCGTGACAAAATGCCATTCGGCAGTGGTGATAAATGGCTAACTGGTTAGGGAAGGAACAATCCCCCTTGTGCTGAGGGGCATTGTCCCTTGTGAAACCAGAGTAACCAGCCACACCTGCGACGCCAGCTGTGGGCCTGAGTTGCTTGGCCAGGCTCACCCACTCACCAGGAGCCTGCCAGGTTTGCTGAGTCACCTGGGATCTCCCGTGGACACCTGACTCTCTGGCCAAATCCTGTCACTACCAGGTTCCCGGGGAGTCTGGGTGTAGCATCCTGTGGCCACTTTGTGGCCAGGTGTCCCCCCCTTAGAATCTTCTAAGTGTCCCCCTTGCGGTCCTGCCTTAGGGGGACAGACTCCACGTGCCAGCCACTGCAGCCTTGCTCAGAAGCAGGGTACCACTCGGTTGCCAAGGCTTCCTGCAGCCTGTGTTTCCATGGAGGGACAGAAATCAGAGAAGGCTGTTGCCTTGGAAACCCTGTTGGCAGCAGTGACTCAGCTCATCTGTAGCCACCTCTGCCCTCCAAACCTGCAGTCCTCCTGGGAGTTCTGAGCCCTGACCAGGGCAGGTCTAGAGGGACAGCAGCCCTCCCTGCCTACCGCCCACTGCCCGACCCCGGGGCTGCTGGGGTGAGAACAGCAGGCCATGCCTGCAGTGTGCTAGGCTGGTGCCCGGCGTGTGCTTGGAGCTCAGCGCATGCGGAAGAGTCCTGAGGTGTGTTTTACCCACAGGTGACGTGGGGGAGGGGTGTCAGCCAGTCCAGGCCGCCGAGTCCCCAGAGCCCTCCTCCCCCCCACGGCCCTGGCAGGTGCAGAGCACAGACGACAACAAGCACCTGGTGCTTTCACAGGCGGCCTGTCTCCACCAGGCAGATCGATGAGTTAAAAGATGGTTGGATGTTCCAGGCCTTTCTCCACCTCCTCACTTGCAGTCCAGCACATCTTGGGGATGGGGGGGGTCAACTTTTCCTCTTGTCCCTCACACCTGTTATGCCTCCCTACACCCCTCCCCGCCCTGGCTCCGCCTGCTGTCACCTCTGCAGCTCCACCCTGCCCTGCCCACCCACTCCAGCCATGGGCAGCACATTGGCTCTTATCTCTGGGCAGCTGCCTGTGGGAGAACATTCTCCCACATTCCCTGTGCTTGACCAGCTCACTTCTCCCCTTCCTCCTGACCTTCACCCGGACAGTTCCAGGCGCTGCTGCTCAGGGTTTCTGCAGCGCACTGGCCGCTGTGCTGTGGGAGCTGATTCTCCCTCCAGACACGGGAGGGCCGGTCCCATGCGCTGTTTGCACCTGGGCCCCAACCCCTGCCCGGAGCCCGGCTCAGAAGCATTTGGTGAATGAGGAAATGAACCATCGGACGCAGGCTTGGCTTGTACCCTGTCCTTCTCTTGCACCCAAGCCTTTGCTGGGGGTGGCTGCCAGTTTCTCTTCCTCCGGGGTTCGGGGCTCCTCTGGCCCTAGGACTCTAGGGCACTGATCTCTTGCTGCCCCCTGGTGGTGTGCAGGCATACTGCCCTGGGAGATGTGACTTCAGGACTCCTGCTAAGACCTCTCAGCTGTCTGAGGGCAGGAACCGCAACTGATTTATTTTTGTTGACAGGGCCAAAACCAGAAGAGATGCTTGGTGAATATTTAAACAAATGAGCTAACTACTTTGAAATGTGAGAGTTGCATTAACTGTGCAGCTGGAAAATGCTGTCACCAACCTGTGGGACAGCCCTCACCATACCTCAGTAGTCAAATGACACTTACCGTGCATTGGCCGTGCACCCTGTTCTAACCACTTGCTTTCTATTATTTAAAACTCTGCACAGCCCAGAGGGGTAGGAACTATTATCATGTTCACTTCTAACAGATGAGGAAACCAGGAGACCCAGAAATTGAGTAACTTGCACGAGGCTGGGTTAGCTCCTGAGACTATGCCCTTAATCAGCCACCTTGCTGCTTTTTTGTCCCCAAAACAAGAACAATAATGGTAGTAGTAAAAGTAGTCATAGTAGTAGTAATGTAGTCACCTTATTTATTTTATTACAATTTTGTTTCATTATTACCTTTGTTTACGATTAAAATATATATGGCCATAATATATAATGTTTACTATGTTCGAGGCACAGTTCTAAGTATCTAAGCATTTAGATACATTAACTAATTTAATCTTCCAGCCGTTTTATGATGTTAGGCACATTTGTTATGCCCATTTTGCAAATGAGGAAACTGAGATACGGGGGGGGGTTAAGCGACTTGCACAGGATCACCAGGTTAGCAACCACCCCACTTAGCAGCTGGGGTTCAATCCCTGGCAGTCTGGTTTCAGAATCTGCACCGTTAAATATGCAGAAGAAAGAGACTCTTGGCCAGTAAGTTGAGGCCAGCGTCTCTGGCCTGAGGGCACGCCCGCTTGCAGAGGACATGAAGACAAAGCGTACAATATCTGATGGGGCTTGTTGGACTGGCCCAAAGTCAAGCCAAGGAGGAAGGAAGCCCCACTGAGCTCTCTACCAGCCCCTGCCTGCCTGTGTGACCTTGAGAAAGTTGCTTGGTCTCTCTGTTCACTCATCTTCCCTTTGGTGTAATAGGGCAAGGTGGATGGATTTTTGAAGGAATTATGACAATCTTTGGGGTATTCATTAGCAAGGAGCTTAGCTTCTTTGCCTGGAAGGGTCAAGGGGAACTTTGGTTCATCTCTCACCTCCTTCCAGGTTGGCTGTTGAATTGGGGTAGGAGGACCCTCATCGCTACAGCCATTTTCTCTGGGTGGGACAGTTGATTCTGCAGGGTTTGAGGGATGGCAGGACCAGGTATCTCCTGACCGTCCCTCCTCTCCTGCTTGCCAGGCTGGGACAGGATGCATGAATGAACCATCCAATGCCTTTTTGTCTTTTCTGATCCAGGTGTGGCAAAGGGAAGCTGGAAGATGGGGATAGTATCAACCTGAATGACATCGAGAAGGTCCTCCCGGCCTGGCAGGTAGGTTCAGGGGCAGCTTCTCTAACACCCTGCCCCACCCTTGGAGTCCCTGATCCTCTGCCTGGGCAGGGCCTGAGCACTCCTGCTGCCTCCTTGCTCCAGAAAGGGGCACAACCACATGTTTGGCAGTGGCAGGTGGGCAGGGACAGGTACCTGCCATGGTCCAGGGTGTCCCATGGTGACAGGTGTGTGGCAGCCTCTCTTGGCGATGCCATGGGCACTGGTGGCAGGCCTGACATCCTCGATGGATGAAATGGGCCGTGCACTGGCAACTCAGAGAACTCGGAAGTTTTTGTTCCTTGACCTGAAACCTCTGCAGGTGAGGCGTCCTGCTGTGAGTTCGGGTAGGACTGGCAGGGCTGTTGTGGTTTCTAATGCGGTCGGGGCGATCTTTAGACTTCTGAAAAGTGGAGCTGTCCTGCCAGCCTCCAGGTGTGTGCTGTGCTTGCTAATTTTGACCTTGACTGGGCTTTATTCCCGGAATTGGGCCAGGCTCCAGGTCAAAGGGGATTCACTCAGCAAAGTTGCAGTGAATCCAGATCTCAAGATGCTTATGGTGCTGGACTTCCAGTGGGAACAGCAGGAATCTGGCTGCTCCCAGGGATGGGGTTGGGCCTGCCCCAGGGGGTGAGAGCACAGGACCCTGTGCAGTGACTGAGCCTGCCGCTGCTGGTGACCCACCACCACACTCCACCTGCCACCCTTCCCTTCCTTCCTGAGTCTATCTTGTCATTTTACCTACGTCTATTCCTTTCTTCCTTTCCCATTGTGTTTCTTCTCTGTTCATGCCTCGGGCCTGTCGATGAGAGATAATAGAGCATATGGTTAAGGTCACAGCAGTTTGATTATAACGTGCCTTGGTGTGATTTTTTTTTTTCTTCATGTTTCACCCACTTGAGATTTATTGAGTTTTTTTTGGATCTGTAGGTTTATAATTTGATCAAATTTGGAAAATTTTCAGTCTTTATTCTGCCCCCTTCCCTCAACCCTGGGGTTCCAATAATAGGTATGCTGTGCTTCTTCCTGTTTTCCCGTGGCGCACCAAAGCTCTGCTTATTTTTAGACAATCTTTCTTTTCTCTCTGTATTTCATTTTGGATAGTTTCTGTTGCTATGTCTTCAAGTTCACTCATCTTTTCTTGCATTGTCTAATCTACTCTTAATCCCATCTGGGGTATTTTTTATTTCAGATGTTGTAGTCTTTATCTCTAGAAGTTCAACGTGGATCATTATTTTCGTATCTTTCATTTCTTGTGCTTTCTCCTGTCTCCCAAAGCATATGAAACCATTTCTAATGGCCATTCTAATGTCCTTCCCCGCTAATTCATCATCGATGTCATTTCAGAGTCTGTTTTTATTCATTGATTGTTCTTCTGGTTATGGGCCATATTTTTCTTTGCACGCCTGGTAATTTTGTATTAGAGCCAGATGTTAGGAACTTTATGTTGTTGGGTGCTGACATTTTTTTTTAAAGTTTCTTTGAATATTTGGGGTTTTGTTCTAAACACAGTTAAGTTACTTAGAAGTAGTTTGAGTCTTTTCAAGAGTTGCTTTTAAGCTTTCTTAGGGCAAGAAGACTTCCGTCTAGGGCAGATTTTGCTCCACTGCTTCTGCGATTGCTGCCCAATGCCCTGTGTATTAGGTGTATACCCGCCAGCTGGAAAAACACAAACTGTTTCCAGCCCCAAGTGATCTCAGAGGATTCTTTCATCTCTTCCTTCAAGGCTTTTTCACAGCCTTGGACATTTCCTCACACATATGCACAAATTAGTGTTCAGCCAAAGACTCAAAGGTCTCAGATTTCTGGATTTCCTTCTGTGTGAGACTCTCTCCTTCTGGTTCTCTGTCTTGCAAGAGGTCTTGGACTCCCTGGATTTTGAACTCTGTCTTTTTAACTCATCGAGACCACCCGGCTCTGGATTCCCCTCCCTGTGTTGCAGGCTGGAAACTTTCTCAGTGATGCTGGGCTGGGGCACGTGTACAGGTCAGTTTATTACAAATGGAAATACGGTGACTTTGTGTGGAGAAACCTGGCAGGCTCCAAGTTGACGGGGTGATTAGGGTCAGCCTCCGTAGTGGTGGGATAAACGGATGCCATGTGTCCCTGATGGGCTACACTAAGAAAACCCAACGTCATGTCTGGGGTTTTCCTTCCAAGAAAGCACCGCCTAAGCCTAGTCACAAGGAAATGAGTGTAAGGACCATTCTCTGAAACTGCTTGGACATGAAGGTCAGGGAAGGGCTGAGGAAGTCTTCCAGGGTGTAAGGGACCGAAGAGGCAGATGACTAAATGCAGCACATGGTCCTTGCTGAAGTCCTGGACCAGAAGGGAATCGACACCTGTTGGGACAGCTGGAGAATGTGAAGGTCTGTGGGTGGGACAGTGGTTTTGCTTCGGTATCAGTTCCTGACTTGGAGGGCTGTCATGGTCATGTAGGTGAGTGTCCTCGCTTTTGAGAAATACACGCTAGGATATTTGAGGGATGTGGGCCTCACGTCTGCAGTGTGTCCTCAAACAGTTTAGAAAAAGATGGCGATAATGGCCTGTAGACACACAGAGGGAGGGAAGGGCACGCACGGGGGAGTGTTAACAGCCAGAGAATCTGAGTGAGGAGGATGGGGCAGTTCTTTGCACTGTTCCTGCAACTTCCCTGTAAATTGAGAGGGCCCAGGCCGTGGTGTGTAAGTCACAGGCACAGAGTATCAGCTCCTGAGATACCCTCTGGGCTGGATCCATATTAAATTATCGCTGCTGATGTAAAGCCAGCCTTGGCGCAGAAGATAAAAGGGTAAAGTACTTCGAAGTTATCGCTTTATCACTCCATTCCTAAGTGCCTACAGCATTCATTATTGATAGAAAAAGTGCATTGGAGAGACCCTAGCTAGGTGGGAAGCCTGATGCCCTGTGCTGTAGGCAAGGTGCTGACCGTTCAGTGGCTGGAAAAGTAACAGGTCCGATCACTGTTTCCTGTTTGGTGACAGTCTCCTAGCTCCTCCAGGGAGCAGGATGAAGGACCTTTTATTTCTGCTCAGCAGGGAAAGGAGAGCTGGGCTGCTGGCTGGGTGGGAGGCAGCAGAGGGCAAGGGTCAAGGGCTTGGTGTCCGGACCCAGACTGGACCCCATGGGATCCTGGCCCTGCCACTGACTAGCCAAGGGGGATCTTGGGCTAGTCACTTACCCTCGCTCTGCCTCAGTTTCCTCCTGGGTAGAATAACCATATCTACTTCATAGAGTGGTTGGGAAGATTAGCACTGGGTTCACGCGTGGCGCATTGTGGGTGCTGTGCTGGTTTCTGCTGTAATTGTTCCCAGGACTGAGTGCTGCCAGTCAAGCTCCGCCTTCTGAGGGGGACCAGGCCATGGGGGTGGGAGGAGGGAGCGAGTTTCTGCCCCCGCCCCTGGGTGAGCTGTTTCTCGGGGAAGAGGGGCATTGGTGCTGGCGAGAAGCTTGGATGATGGGCCTTGGTTCACGGGCTGTGCCCACACTGCCACCCACGGTTACCAAGGCCATGGGTGACTCTCGTCCTGTGGGCAGCCCAGGCAGTGGAGAGATTGGACAAGAGGTCAGGACAACCCAATTCCGGACGTCTGCCGCAGCCACGCCATGTGACTGTCCCTTCGTGGGCCTTGGTTTACTAGTTAGTAAAATGACAGTTGGACTAGATCAGAGGTTTGCAAACCATGAAGCCCTTGGGGTTCCCAGAGGTGCCTCAGGGCACTTCCGGCGGGGTGAGGAAGCTGAGTGAGCAAGCTGTAGGGCGCCTGCGCAGCTCACCCAGAACCACCGAGTCAGGATTCTATGCACGGTTTCATTTGGAGAAATGATTCACTACCGTACAAATTTCAATAATCATCAGACCAAGGTCCTCTGAGGTATCGTAATCTAGCGATTCTTGAGTTTTCTCTGTTTCTTCAAGGAACAGTAAATCAGCAAGCTTTCTTGGCTCTGCGGGGCCCACATGTGAGGCTGAGCTCTAAAGGAGCTGGAGGTCTTCACCCTGCTCTCTGTTTTCAGCCCGGAGCCACACGTGGAAGGACTTCGATATTTGCACACAAACATACACACACACCACACATCACATGTGTATACATACACAAATGCATGCACCACGCACACCAAACTCACATACGCCACACATAATATGCATACCACACATACTACACACATACCATGAACACTCCACATGTACACACACACCATACATACACACCCACACACACACACAGTACACACATACATACACACACACATTTTCACAACACACACTTTGGATGTGCTTTGCTCTTAGAAAACTATCGACAGACGAGTCCCTCAGGCCCTGCGCTGGGCCTTGGCTGCACATTGGAACTGCCTGGGGACCTTTGACATCTACAGCTGTCTGGGTCTCACCCTGGACTCTCTGTGTTGGTCATCTGTTATTCTGTCACAAATTGCTCAAAACTGAGCAGCTTAAAGCAACAGACATATATTATCGACACACTTTTCAAGAGCGGTTCAGCTGGTGGCTCTGGCGTAGCTTCTCTTTGGAGGTCTGGTGGTGGCCAGTCAGCAGGGAGGCAGGCATCAGAAGGGGTGCCTGGGCTGGAGGACCCCCCCGTGGCGGCCGCTCACATGGCTGAGGGCAGTAGGCTGCTCATGTGTCCGCAGAACTTAGCAGCTGGCTGTCTCCAAAGTGAGATGGGAGAGAGAGAGAATGAATCCAACACAGAAGTCACGATCTTTCACAGCCTTATCTCAGAAGGACGTGGCATCACTCTGCCATATGCCATATGTTGGTTGCACAGACCACCCCTGGGACAATATGGGAACAGCCTGCACAGAGGTGTGAACACCTGGAGGCTGGTGAACCACACCTGGTGAATCATACCCAGGAATCCACATTTTTAAAGCATTATAGGAAATTCCAATTAGCAGCAAGAGTTGAAAACCTGAAGTTCTAGCCGATTAATGCTCAAGGCTTGACCACCTCTCGGGGGTGTCCAGTGCCATGCAGGATATTTAGGGTTCCTGGCCTAAACCACTGAATGTCAGTCACTGGGGAGTGGCAGTCATGGTGACCCAAAAACACCCCCCACTTCCACGTTCACCTGGGAGACATATGTAGCCAACTGAAGACCACCATGTGGAAGAGAAAGCCCACTCCAAGCCTGGGGCCCTCCAGCCCTCCCATGGCAGGCTGGGGCCTGTGCAGAGATGAGCGTCAGGCCTCGCCTCCCCTCCCTACCTGGAGGCCAGAAGGAAAGAGAGGGGGATGAAGGGAGGTTGGCCTGAAGCCCACTGCCCACCTTCCCCCTACTTTCCCCCCAGAAGAAGAGAGGCGTAAAGATTCTACCAGCTGCATCTCCCCAGCATCTCCCCAGCCCCCAGAGGCCCGGGCCCCCATCTCTGGCCCCTCTGGCCCTGTTCAGATGTCTCAGCAGACACAAGGCTTTGTGACGTGACCCAGCCCACCTGCCTGGCCTCGGTCCCTGGCTCTCCACGCCGGGCTGTGGTCCCGCCGAGACGCTTCCCAGACCTGCCCTGTTCCTTCTCTCTCTTTGCTCTCTCCCAGGAAGTTAGTTCCCTCTGCCCAGAATCCAGCTCACCCTTTCTGTTCCTGATGCACCGTCTGGCTCAGGACACCTGCTCTGGGCTGTCCTCTCAGATGCACAGGCGGAATCTAGGAGTCCACCTGCCAGGCTCCCCAGAGCCCCCGCCCCCACCCGTGCGGTGGGGCTCCTGTCACATTGCACCTGCTGTTTAACTGCCAGACCCCCTTCTTCGACTCTGGGCTGCCTGAGGGCCGGGGCCACGTTCCATTCATCTTTACAACCCCAGCACCAGCGTTCTTGAGTGGATTTTAGTGAAGAACATCCCTTCTAGGTGCATTGTTGTCACCATCTAGAGCATCTAAGAAAGGGCTGTTGTCTGTCTTGACATTAGTCCATCCCTCTGCCTGTGAGTTTCTCCCACCATTTCCTGGGAGAACTTCAGCATGAACCTGGGTCTGCTCTTGTGGTGTGATTTCTGGAACACTTTTTTTTTTTTGTACAAAACAGGGTTTTTCCATCATCTCCTGTATTAGGATCATATAGACCATGACGTGATGTTTAACACACTCCAAAATCTCAGTGGCTTCATGCACAGAATTTTATTTCTAGCTTCCTGAAATTCTACTGAGGGCCCAGCTGTCTCCAGCGCAGCTCCTTGGGGACTCAAGGTTCATTGGATTCCATTCCGTGGCCCTGCCATCTCAACCCATGGCATCCAGGTGGCCCTGGCAGGGGCAGAGAGAGCTGGAGGGTCATGCTCTGGATCTTAAATGCTTTGGCGCAGAAGTGTCACTTTTACTCATAGCCCATTGAACAGAACTAGTCATATGGCCCCACCCAGCTGCAAAGGGCTGGCGGGTGTGAGCACCCGGCTGTTCAGTGAGCAGCACATGCCTCCGCCAAGTCTTCTTCCCCAGCTTGCTCATTTAATTCATCTTCATGGGCAAGGGCTTAGCTCTAGCCTTTTAGAGAGAGAAAGAATTGCCTAAGATACAGTTCCCTAGGAGAGGCACAGCCTAGTAGAGGAAATGAGACATGCACACGGATTACAGTCCTGCAACAGTGACAGTGTAAATGTCCGAGCAAACCCTGGCACCTTGCCCAGGTCAGAGTCCCTGTAGGGTGAGGTCTGGGTCCTCTCCCTGCACACCCCACCTTGCTCCCCAGTGCTGCTGCAGTCGCTGCAGTCTGGGGCTTGAATGAGTGGCTGAGGACAAAGCAGAGGGCCCCAGTGGCCCCCAGACTTAGTGCCTATTGTAGATCTCCCAGGAGTGCTAGCTTATCTCTCCCTAGGAGTCAAATGTGGGGCACATGCCACAGTGGTCCCCAGAGGGGGTGCCTCAGTTGGGGTTCAGATGCTGACACCTCGGTGCCTGGCCAACTTCTCCAGACAAAACTTGGCTGTATTTCCACAGTGGGCAATGAATCCAGGGGGTGAGTCTCACTGCATTGCTAATATTCAGGGACCCGCATTGCTGGGCCAAGGACTTGGGGCAGCAGGGCAGGCAGTTGGTGTCCACATCCAGGGCTCACCCCTACTGCCAGGAATGGTTCTGCACACATAACAGGCATTTATTTAGGTCATAAGGGCTGATGTTGGTGATGTTGACTGTCCCAAGGTCTGTCTCCTGCGGTGTCGGCTGCAGGCAGAGGAGCAGGTGTGCTGGGCCGGGGGTAGCCCACAGCCAGGTCTCACAGCATCCACAAACACAGCCGTCTCAGGTGAGTCGAGGCTGGCATTGCTCCCCAAGAGCTCTGCTCAGGAAGGGCAGCATCAGGCTCTGAGCACAGGGACATGGGTTCAGGGTTTAGTCCTGGCTCTGAGTGGTGAAGCCATAGGGTAGGGCAGAAGCTGAGACCCACTCACTTGGGCTCAGACTGGAATTCTAGGGGAACCCCTATGCCATCCGTGGGCCTGGTGTCCCGCCTGCACTTTTGGCATCTCTGTTGCGAACCTCCATGAATGGAGGGGGTTTGGCCGGCCTGCAGTGTCTGCGGTGATGTGGGCAGGCCAGTCATTGTAATCTTGCTCTGAGAGGGACCCTGGTGTTGAGGCTGGGCCAGGACAGATGGCGGCACGGTGATGTGCTCCCACTAGAGGGCACCAGCGCACCGCTCTGCAGGCTTGTGGGACCTTTCCTGTGGGAAGTCCCCTGGTCCCCGCACCAGCAGCCAGAGGTGTCTTCCCAGACCCCGCCTCCTTGTCGGCGCTCAGTGTGCAGCTTGTCCTGGAAATGACCCCAGTCAATGCCAAGGCCCTTCCTCCCCACAACAAGGGAGAGGATGAGGAGTAGGGAATCACCTCTGTGGCCAGAACATCCCCTGCTGTGCAAAGGCTGCTCTTCCTCCAGAGCCCTCCCTTCCCTGTGGGTCCCTGGGAGCAGCGACTTCCAGGAGGGCAGCCGCACAGAGTGACGCCTTCAGGGGAGACACTCCCTGGTGTGGGGTTGGGGGAGTGACACGTGGTGGCTTCTGCCCTTGGAAGGACGGGCTGGCAGGCCGTGCTAAGCGGGAAGGATGGAGCTCCGCGATCCAAGCCGAGTTCCACTAGACCGAGTTCACGTGCAGGCAGGGGACTGGAGTCCCAGTAGGTCTTGGCCTCAGCTCTGGTCTGAGACAGCCGCCCACCCGCAGGGCTCCGTCTCCCCAGGTGTAACTTGAGCAGTTTCTCCTCAGTGTCTGCAGCTCGGCCTCACCCCACACGCACCACAGCCCCCTCAGCACGACCAGCGTTAGAAAGGCGTCTAACGGGCGTGTTGTCCCTCTGCTCCCTACATGGTCCCCAAGTCACGGGTAGATTCCCTCCTGCTCCCGGGCGCAGGGGCCTTAGGGCCCTGAGGAATGCCCCCCCACCCCCCATGCCACCTGCGGCCCTGGGTGCTTCTGCGTCCTGGGCAAGACCCCAGGTGAAAGACGTTGTTTGTTGAATTACCCAGTTACCCAGTGTCCTGCCCAAGGCTTTCTATAAGGACATATTTTCATCATTTTCCTCAAATTTTCCATCAGACAAACATTGTGTCTCCTGGACCTGCATAGCCCAACTGACTTCTCTTTTTACTTTCCTCTGCTGCACAATTTTGAGACCAGGTTGTGTGCCCTATCAGGTGATTGCTAGCTCACTGACTTGGAACGGTCGGCCCCTGTGACCCTCGTTGCTGACCTATATGGGGTACGTGATTTGTAGCCCCCCTTGTGAAGCCGGCATGGCCAGGGCAAGTGGGCTCTCTGGCCTCTCGGACGTGCCCAGAGCACTCCCCACCGAGGGTCCCCGAAGCCCTGGGGAAAGGAAAGTGGCTTTCCGGCCTCGTGCGCGTGAGTCCGAGGCGGGTCTTCACACAGGCCCCAGAGCAAGGATGGGGACAGCTAACGGAAGGGGCGGGAGACTGGGGCTGAGCACCTGGTTCCTCCGCTTGGCCCAGACGAGGACAGAGTGAGACTTAACCCCCCCAAAAAAACATACCTCCCCAAAGAACTCTGAGGGACAAATGGGCTTCCAAACTGAAAATCACTGCCCCTCAAAGTGATACCGAGGTCTCTGCGACTGCAGTGCTCAGAGGAGTCAAAGTGGCGCAGATGCAGGAACGGCCTCGCTCCTCCAGCAGGCGGCGCTGTTGCTGCTTGGTAGCGGGGCTGGGCAGGGCCGCCCGGCGCTGGGGTGAAGCCGCAGACCCAGGCGCTGTAGCCGGGTTCCAGCCTCCAGATGGGAAGGAGTGACTGTCTTCCCTAGAGCTGTGTCAGCTCCGTTGCCAAGTCTTCTGGAAACTTCCGGGATATGCTAACCCACAGTCATAAGGATCGTTAAAATATCCAGACATCAGGAACATGGTGGAGTGAGAACCGAGCCCCGCCTTGCACCCCCAGGCCCTGTCCCCTTTCCCAAGCGCTGCTTCTTGCCTCCTCACGGTCCCATGGGAGGTGCGGCCTGACTTCATTCATTCAGGCCACCAGTACTGACGGGGCACCTCTCCGCGGACCAGGCATTGTCTTAGCCATGATGGACTGAGTGAAAATGCAGGGGCCAGGCACCCCTCCCATGGATGGGGACATGGTCCTCTAAATGTCCCCTTAATGGGAATCCAACAGAGAACATAACGCACCCACAGTCACACTAGTGAACATCCGCAGAGTGCTTTCCGGGTTCCAGGAACTGTGAAGGTACCTGCTTTTTCTTATCTTACCCTGTCGTTGTCCCAGGGTGCGCATACTGTTGTTGGCCTCAGTTCACAGACTCGACGTCTTGGGTCAGGTGTCACCTGCTCAGTAAGGCCTCTTGAGCACTGCGTCCTGTCCTCGAGCTCCCATCCTCTCCGCACCTGATTCTTGGCCATCACCATACACCCTACTTTGTGTCCGTACTCTCCCACCAGAGCGTAGTTCCACGTGGGCACATCCAGGGATTCATTAAATACCGGTGGAATGACAGTTGGCTCTGACTTGCTCTTGTCCCAGAGGGACTCGCACCCAGTGCCCCGGTCCAAAACTCGTGCCTCCATCCCAGCGGCTAATATGAACTGAACACTGTCTAAGCGACATTCCTGCACATGCCACCTCTGAATTGTCCTAACTACCTTGTGAAGTGTTTATTCTATTACTATGTTTCAGATCGGAGAAATGAGACCCAATACCTTGCCCCAAATCACAGTTTATAAATGGGGGAGCAGGGATTAAGATTCAGGCAGCCTGACCCCTCTGACACCCCTTTGTGAGGTGCGACTGTGAGGAGGAAGAGGGGCGGGAAAACCATTTTCTAAATCTAGGCGACAGTCGTCACGTACGGCAAGTTAGGGGTGAATGTCATTTCCTTATTAAGCAAGAACAAGAAAGTGGATGTCTTTTTTTTCCTCTCTACTGCTGAGGGCAATAGAAATGGAACGGGGAAGAAAAAAAAAGAAAGAAAGAAAGAAAAGCCCCTGCTGACAGCTTGGAAAGAGGAAGAAATATGATTTTTACTTCTTTTTAAATCAGACAGGTTTCCAGCCGCCTCCCCCATCCCTGCTGACCCAAGAGCCGCAGCAGCCAGCGAGGAGGGCGCTTACCTAGGGACCCCTCTGCCCCTCTGGCCACCTCCCACCCCCAGTGCTTCCTCCCTGAGGACAAAAATAGGCGCCCATACAATACGGGAGACCAGAAGTTCTTCAGTCCCTGGTTTCCTGTCTGAGGCCTCCAGGTAGCAGGGTCTGCTGGGAATGGGCAACGTGCTCTGCGAGGCGAGCCTATTTTTATTTTTGTCGTGTGTGAGTCTTTTTTAAAGAAATGATTATTTGGGGGATGAAGACTTTTGTTGGTGAAAACCAGGAAAGTTCATTGGGAAGAGGTGACGGGCCGAGTCGGGCCGGGGTTCCCACGCGGGGCTTCCCCTGCCCACCTCCCCAGGGGGCCGAGTGCAGGGAGCCGGGGTTGGAGGCAGCAAGTGCTTTCTGGGCTGGGCGGTGCAGGCTCCAAGGGGTCCAGAAAAGTCGGACTCCGCTGTGAGACACCCTCAATGATTCAGAACAGCACTAGGATCTTAGACAGGGGATTGGCAAACTTTGATCCACAGACCGAGACCAGCCCTCCTGCCTGTTTTTGCAAATACGGTTTGTTTTTGTTTTTGTTTTTTGAGACAGAGTCTCACTCTGTTGCCCGGGCTAGAATGAGTGCCATGGCGTCAGCCTAGCTCACAGCGACCTCAAACTCCTGGGCTCAAGCAATCCTCCTGCCTCAGCCTCCCGAGTAGCCGGGACTACAGGCATGAGCCACCATGCCCAGCTAATTTTTTCTATATATATTTTTAGTTGTCCAGCTAATTTCTTTCTATTTTTAGTAGAGACGGGGGGTCTCGCTCTTGCTCAGGCTGGTCTCGAACTCCTGAGCTCAAACGATCCGCCCGCCTCGGCCTCCCAGAGTGCTAGGATTACAGGCGTGAGCCACTGCGCCCGGCCTGCAAATACGGTTTTATCAGAACACAGCCGCGCACGTTCATTTGCTCGCTGCAGCTACGGAGTGGAATAGTTGCCACGTGAACCCCATTGCCTGCAAAGCCTAAAATACTTACTATCTGGCCCTTTACAGAAAACGTTTGCCAAACACTGATCTAGAATGTAAACGGGAAAACCCTGAGAGTTAAAACAGGTGGCAAAAATCCTGAAATTCATTTACTTTAGTCATCTGAGAGCCCTTCGGCATCACACACAGAACACTGGGTCATTCATCCAAAATAATTCTCTTCCAGCTTCCATTTCTCCAGCTGCAAAGCGCGGATGCTATACCTGTTCGACATTGCAAGGCTGTGCTAAGAGTCGAATAGTAATATAAGCCAGGCCGTGTAGTGGCAGTCATTGGTAAACCTGGAAAACACTCTGCAGAGTGATGTGGCCGAGTGGCAACTGGAAGCAGACACAGAGCTGGCCAGCTTGACAGACCAGAGCTGTGTTCGGGAGCAGCCCAACAGTTCCTTCTGTGGGTTTCTGGGGGGTGGGAGTAGGGCGCAGAGATTCCGTGGGGTTCCCGCAGCTCCCTCTGAGCCCGAGGCCTGAGGAGTAACTGCCTGTCTGCCGTCGACTTTAGACGGAGAACGCTGTCTCCGTTCACCACGTTCCTCTCTCCTTGTGTGTCCTTCCCTCTTCCTTGTCCCAATCTTCCTTCTCTTTCATGGCCCTGCTCAAATTTTACCTCCTCCGTGCAGAAGTCAGAGGTATCTTGGCTCTCTGGGGGCTTGATTCTAGGCCAGTTTCGGGGTTCTTCAGTTTTGCATGCCTGTCCGTGTGTGTGTGCTTCCTGGGGGAGGTACACCTTGACCTAGTCCTTGGGGGTGGCCAGGAGGTGGGTCTACGGGGAGAAAGAGAAGTCTGGCATTGAGGGATGGGGAAGGGAGCAAGCAGGGGCTCAGAAGGAAAGGAGGCTGCTGAGAGTAGGGGAGTCCAGGAGTCCTCAAGAACCGTTTCCGTAAGTAGCAAGAGCTGCTGGCGGAGGCCCCGGAGGTCTTGGGACTTGACCAGATAGGGACTCAGCGGAATGTTCTTAGCAGGGAAGTGCTCCATGGCAGGGGGACCCAGGAAGCCGAGGGCTAGGCCTGACCAATCCTTGCTGTCGTCCTGGAGACCCACAGGGAGTTCCTAGGGTCTCCCTCCAGGGTCCGGGGAAGAAGTAACAAAGAAGTTACTTTGGTAGGGACAGGCCGGCGTCCCTAAAAAAACAGGACTTGCCCCCAGGGGAGAGGTCATCTGGTCCATGCCTTGCTTTGGGCCAGACTATACCCAGAACCCCCTGCTGAGTGCCAGAGGGCTTGAGGCCAGCATGGGACAAGGGGTCCTTGGGGGACAGAAAGCTCGAGTGAGGCCAGCCTGAGGACAGCCTCTTCCAAGGCCATCTCACAGAGACGAAGAGCTGCCCAGCCCGGCCCTGCGAAGGGAGTGAGCTCGGGCTTGGGAAGAGGATGCCAGCAGCATGCACAGTGCTGAGAGCAGGCCCGGGAAGAGCAGGTCACATGGCCACAGCCTCCCTGTCCCTGTCCTACAGTCCTGGGGCTGGCTTACTCCTGCCCCCTCCCTGGCCGATTTGGTGATGCCCCTGGTGACTTGGGCCAGCCCTGGTTGAACAAGGTTGCACACTGGGCCGGCACGTTCCCTGCTCTGTCCTTTGCCAGTGGAAGGAGCCGCCGCGGCCGGGGGGAAGAGGAAGGTGTTGCCGAGGGTGTGAAGCGTCCATTATTCCATTATTAGCCAGCGTGCCGTTTCTGGTCTCGTTCTCCTTCCTGGCAGCGGTGAGTTTGGGGGCGGAGAAGCCGGGTTATTTTCGTTTACCCCAGCTTCTGCTACTGGGAGCGGCGGGGGATGGGGGCCGACAGGGCTACGTGCTCTCCAGCAGGCATTTGTGAATGGGCCCCGGCTCCCAGGCTGGCCCCCGGCAGGCGGCCCCCCCAGGACGCGCTGACTCTCACTGGCTGGACGACGTTTTTCTAGCATTGCATCGGCCGGGCAGGAGGAAGCTTTCTTCTGGCCCAAGAACAATACCAGGGTCAGCCCAGGGACCTCCCTCCTACACCCTCTTCCTTCCATTGTGAGCCGCGGCACAATCCCAGGCCACTCGGCTCTGCACAGCCTGGGGCGTGGGGGGGTCGGGCCCAGGAGAGATTAGCAATGTGTGTGACACCTCCAGTCACTCGCCTCCGCTTCCCAGGCTGGGCCAGGGTTCTGGGCAGCAGATGGCCAAATAGGCCAAGTGTCTGTGAGTGGCCACTGGGTCCCTGTGCTTTGCAGTCGGTCCCCCACCCCCACCCCCAGTGATTCCTAGCCCGCCACGGCTGGAGAAGACCCAGAACTGCCCACTGCCCTGTTACACAGACAAGGAAACTGAGAGCCAGAAAGGTAAAGGATTTGTCAAACTTCTTGTCGCCCTGCTTAAAATTCTTCCCTGGTTCCCAGGGCCCATGGAAAACCCTGGACTTTCCTTTGTCCCAGTGCGGCTGGCCTTCCAGTCTTCTCTCCTGGGACTCCCAGACTGTCTGTGCTCTGGCCTTGGTGACTAATTAATGGGCCCTTGATCCAGCAGTGAGATATGATGACACCACTGCACTCCAGTGTAGGCGACAGAGCCTTCGGTGTCCTTCCCACTTGGCCTGCCTGCCTGCTGCACACCTCTTCTTCACACATTTTGCTCATTGGTCACCTCCTCTGTGAAGCCCTCCCTGATAATGCACTTTTCCCATGCCCCACAGCCCTGGGCTCCTCCACCACTTAATATATTCACAGAGCAGGGCTGCCTGTCTGCATCGCTGGTATCTGTGCATGTCCTTCCCGCACGTACCTGCCTCCCCGCAACACACACACCAGCTCCTGGGAGCCGAACGCATATCTTATTCATCTTTGCAGCTCTTAGGTTGGGTTCTCGAAGTGTGGCGCCCAGATCAGCAGCAGTCGTATCACCTGGGAACTTGCCAGAAATGCAGATTCCTGGGACCCACTTCACCCTGGCGAACCAGAAACTCAGGGAGAGGGGCCCAGCGATCTGTGGCTTAACAAGCCCTTCAGGTGATTCTGATGTGTGTTTCTGACCTAATTGCAGGCAGCTGAGTGTTTTGGGGTTTTTTTCTTTAGAGACAGAGTCTGGCTCTGTTGCCTAGGCTGGAGTGCAGTGGCGCCATCATAGCTCACAGCAGCCTCAAACTCCTGGGCTCAAGTGATCCTCCTGCCTCAGCCTCCCGAGTAGCTGGGACAACAGGCATGCACCACCACATCTGGCTAATTAAAAAAAAATTTTTTTTTTTTTTTTTAGAGATAGGGTCTCACTATGTTGCCCAGGCTGGTCTCAAACTCCTGGCCTCAAGCAATGCTCTAGCCTCAGCCTCCCAAAGTGCTAGGATTACAGGCTTGATTACAGGCCGCCACATCCGACCACAACTGGCTTTTAATTACTTCTCGATAATTAACAAGCCATCGACATCACCTTCCCCTATTCTCTTCTATTTGCTGCTGAGATTTTTGGTTGGTTGTTTTTTACCATTATTTTGCTCAAATGAAAGACAACGAATTGTGGCCTATTTGACAACCCAGGACATGGATTTGCAAAGAGTTGAGTGATTCAGGGACAACATGGTCCCCCTGACTCCAGTGTCCTCTCCTGTCACGGGCCATGGCCCAGAGGACCCCTGGCCCCCACAGCCCTGGCGAGCCACCGAGGATTAGGTTCCTGGAAGACTCATTCCCTTCGTGCCGCTCCAAGGTAGAAACCCCAGCAGAGTCCCCAGTGATGCCACATGTTTCCGGGTGGTCGGAGCCACCACCTGGGGTGGGGATGTGGAGGCAGCCCACACCGATGGAGTAAAGCCCTGGGCTAAACATTGTGGACCCCCCTCCTCTCACACCACCTCGTGTGTGTGGCAGATGAACCCTCTTGGTGTGTTGGGCGGAGGCTAATGATGAAGGGACTTTGTTCCCTGAGCTCAGAGCCTCTACCAGTGGCAGGCGATGACCCTGAGGCCCACTTGTTGCAGGAGGGAGCTGACCTGGGAATAAAACAGCAACACAAACTTAGGTCTATGAAGTGGATATTAAATAGACCATAGATAGTAACAGCCGCGCAGGGGCAGACCTGGCTAAACAGACCCTGGAAATGCTAAAGACGGTGGCTGTGTCCAGAAAATGATTCTGGCCTTTTGCTCCAAGGGTCAGTGGTCTAAACTTTTCAAGCAGGGGCCTTGGGGACAGGCAGTTATTTCCTGCCACTGTGAAATGGGAGTGCGGGCTCTGCCATCCTCCGCCCCCACTCCTAGGGCACTCTAGAGGAAAGACTCCTTCGATTATTAAAGCGTTATATCTGTTCTTGTGTTCTCCAAAGACCCTCGGTTTTCCTTTTGGCTCCAACCTCTGCAGGGTTCAGGAGGAAGTTCTGCCTTGAGTGATCTGGGCCCCGCTCACTCCCCAGGGTTGCAGACCTCGAGCGGTTTTCTCATTACTGATGGGGAATTTAATGTCACATTTTGCTGCTGGTTTCCTGGAGTGTGTCTCTTTTGGTTCCCAGAGGTCCGCCGGCTTGGCTGGGATCCAGGGAAAGGTAAATGGCAGCCTCATCTCCTGCTGCGACCAGAGCGGGGCCACTATGGGCTACCAGCTCTGAGGATTCTGGGCCCAGTTGCTCTCTGAGGCCCAGGGCTGTCAGCCCCAGGTTCCACGTTGAGTGGCCGCCGTGGCACAGACCTGGGGTCCACTACATTGAGGTGCTAAAGTGTCAGGCACCATAGTTTGGTGGCCTCACCACCAAAGTAACTGTGTGGGAGCAAATGATCTCAATAGCCACTTCCCCCACGTACATTCTGACTCTAACAGAATCACGGTTATCTCCAACACGTTGGTGCAATGTGGTGCTGTTGGCGCAGGCGGGATTCAGAAGACGGAAAGGAAGGGTTGGGCTGGGAGGCTTCATTCCTCCATGGGGAGGGGGCCCCCAAAGACCATCTACCCATTTTCTCCAAAATAACATACATAGTTCATAAAAATTAAATAATACCGAAAGGCTTATAACAGAAAACAGCAGTGTTTGGCCCCATTCTTCCTCAGCTACCAGTTCCGTTTCTCAGAGCAACTGTATACTTTCACTTTTTTCCACTATTTTTTTCTGGCACTATCACCCTATTTGTAATATAGATATCTGATATCTAATATTTCTAATATCCAGCGTAATATTCTCATACTGTTCTTTGTGAATGTATCAATTTTAGATATCTGCTGACTTTCTCATTGTGGTAGATAAGAATTTTGTTCTTGTGGACGTCCTCTCAATATGTCAAATTTTCGTTAAATTTTTAGTGAGATTACTACTTCAATCCTGAATCTGACTTTCCTTTGCTTTTTATTTTGAAAAATTGAGACTTACAGAAAAGTTGCAAAAAAACCCACAAAGAATTCCTGTCTACCCTTCCCCTGGTGTCCCCAAGTGTTAACAGGTCACCGTACCGGGTTTGTCACGCTCTCGCTCTGATTTTCTTATTTTTTTCTTAAGGCTGCAACTTTAAGTTGCGGACATGGCGCCCCTTTACCCCTAAATACTTCAGCTTGTTTTCCTGACAACAGGGACGTTTTCTTCCGTACGCACAGTTTAATTATCAAAATCAGGAAATTAACATTGATAGCGTACTATCTTATTATTAATGTCTATACCTTACTTAATTTTGCCAGTTGTCCTGCTAATGTCTTTTATAGCTAAAGAAACAGTTTTTGTGGCTTTTTTTTTTTTTTTTCTGGTTTGGAACCTAGTACAAGATCACACTTTGTTTTTAGTCACATCTTTTTGTCTCCTCGATCTTTCTTCGTCTTTTATGACTTTGACATTTTGAACAGTACAGGCCAGTTATTTTGTAGAATGTATGTCCATGCGGGTTTGTCTGATGTTTCTTCGTGATTAAATTTATGCACTTTGGAAAGGGAAACAGCAGAAGAGGTGCTGGGTCCTTCTCGGGGCATCCTGTGGACAGGCACGCTGATCGGATGTCGTAGCATTGACCGTCCGGTTAAGTTAGTAGTTTCTAGGCCTCACCACTAGAAAGTTACTATTTTTCACTTTGTGATTAATAAATGCCTTGCAAGGACATAGTTGAGACCGTGTAAGTATACTGTTTCTGATGATACTTTTACCCACAAGTTTTAGCATTCATTGATTATTCTTGCCTGAAATATCATCATGCTGGTCGACAAACGGTGATTTTGAAAAATTTCATCTACATTTATTAATTGGCTTTCTACTGTAAAGATCTTTCCCTTCTCCTCTTTTTGTGTATGTATCTTTTATCTATCTGTGTGTTGGCTCATAGATTTTTTAATTTATTCTAAGGGTTATAATCCATTACTATTGTTATTTCTTTCGATGCTCAAATTGTCCCAATAGGAGTCCCTTTAGATGGGCTTCTGTGTATTTCTGTAGTTTCCTCATTATTCTCTGAGCACTTCCCAACTTTCTGCCACAAGAAGTTGTTCTGGGCTTATCTAATACTTTCTCTGCCCCAGCCCTGGAATCCACCATCGTCCAAGGATTCCTAGTGCTTTTTCAATGAATGGTTCTTAGAAACCGAGATCAGGCTCATTGCTGCTGAGTTCTCCTGTGCTTTCGACCCTCTCCTCTCCCACTCCCTGAGTACCTGGGCCCCCAGGTCAGAGCTTCTCTTATTCAGCTTCTCCAGAAGTGAACCTCGAACCTTTTGCCTGGGGTCAGGGAGTGAAGGGTGGTCGTGTGGCTGTGTGGGGTGGGGACGGGGCCTGGGGAGTCTCACATTCAGACTTCAGTCTGGTTCTGTTTCCTCCGACACCTGAGCCCTGCCTTTCCTGGCACTTGGGGCCTCCAGGCTCTGAGCTCGGCAGGTTTGCAGTCTCTGTCAGTGCCTTTCTCACCAGTATTCCTGTCTACGGACAACTCGGTTGCACCTGTCCCCACTCGGCTCTTCTCCCATTCACTTTCTGTCTTCCCAAAGTTTGTTGAAATCTCTTTTCTTGATCTCTGTGCTTGTGTGTGTGTACAACTTTTTTTTATTCATGGGAGACAAGGGAGTTGAAATAAATGCACGAGGTCAACCATGTCAAGTCAGAGGTCTAATTCGGTTGGATTTAAGTAAGTAGGGAAATGGGAAGAGCGTTGTGAGACTGAGCTCAGCGTGCTTGTCAGGAGGAGCGACGGGAGCGGATGGTGTCGTGTGGGAGTCGGGGATAAAGTGATCTGTCCTCGGAGTCCAGGCAGGAGGACTGGCATGTGGCTGAAGTCCTGGACATGTTGTCACTGGGGCTAGAGTATAAAGGGGGCAGCAGGATGTACCTGAAAGCCAATAAATAGGTTCTCTGCTTTGTTGTTGTTCAGAGAGTTCTAGGAGGGGTCACACATACACACACACACCCCAGCTTTACCAGCCAGGAGATGTGCGCATGAGCAGAGCGGGAGCCCCCAGCCATCTGTCTGAGATGGGAAAATCTCTGCTTAGCTTCAGACCTTACAGAGATTCGGACCCTACACGAGAATCGCCAGGGCACCAGTGCTGCAAGACCCAAGGATAAGGCTCTATTGTCCTCCCGCTCTGGATTCCAGCCACACCCTGCCTAGCTTTGTACTTGACCCTTTCCGGTGGGAAACATTCTTCCTCAGCAAGTCCCCAGGCCCCTGAGAGCAGGGCTCTTGTCCGGTACCTCATCTGAGACAGCTCCGGGCACACGGCTGGCGTCAGTAAATCACAGGACCAGAGAATAGTTGCTAAAATGCCAGCGCAAATGTGTGAGCCGACTGTGTGCGAGGACGAACAAAGCAGCCTCTTAAAATTGCCCCTGAAAACTTGCAGGGCCCTGGGTCCTGGCCGGCCTCTCCCGCTCTGTAGCCACCTGAGCCCTTCCCCTTCGGTGTCACTGAGAACCGTGACCCCCACCCCATCCCCGGGAGTTGGCCGGCCCCAGAAGGCCTCATATAAAGTACAAGCTGTCCCTGCCTTTTGCCAATTCACATTTCAACAATCCACACATTCTGCAGTTCCTGAAAACCACTTGTGGAGAACTTCTGGTAGCTTTAATCTCCTTACTTGGGAGTTCCTGCTCATTTCTGGAAAGGTTTAAATAAGCAGCGTACCCTTTAGGGCAGGCAGGGCAGTGTATCTAGCGTAGCACATTGCACCCTAGTGATCGGCGGGGGGGCAACCGAGATCTGAGTGTGGCTGACGGAGGGCCAGTCGGTGCACAGCTCCGTCAGCTGCTCCTAGTCTTGGGAACACAAAGCCCCGAAGGGCAAGGACTCTAGGTACATCCTCGTGGCCTGGCAGAGCTCCATTTCCAGCTGATCTCTGACCGGGATTCGTCCTCCTGATGTGTGTCACCTCAGGCCCTGATGTGGAGGATAAAGCTGGGGTGTACCTGGGATGGGGCTGGTGGAGGGGAGAAGGTCAGAGAGGGGCAGGCTCGGGAGTGGGTACCTGGACCAGCCGGGGAGGACACTGGAGACGCGGCTGCCTGGCCCTGGTGCCTGGAGTAAGGAGCGGCCAGCGCTGGGCGACGGGGCAAACAGATGAACTGTCGCTCCGTGCATGGCACCTTGAAGACCACCTAGTCCACACTCTAAACCTCCCTAACACATCTTTCTGAACAAGGAAACCAAACCTACGCAGCTAACAGATCTGGGGCCCAGGGCCCCCGGGTTGCTGCTCTTCCCACACATCGTGCCGTTTCTTTTATACGAATCTGAATGATTGGTCCTTGTATCAGACTCACAGGACATCTGTTTAATAATTTATTCTAGAATTTCCTAGGGATCGGCATCAAGTAGGTGTCTTTGAAAAGACTTCATCACTGAAGTGTCTGCACATACAATGTTCTGTAGAAAGGAAATTAGAAAAAAAAAAAAAAGAGGAAAAAAGGGAAAGGAAATGACAATCAGAGCTGCCTCTCTGTCTCTGCCCGGCTTCCTCCGCGCGGGCCAGAACAGCAAGGCCACATACGCTGCTAACGGCAGCCCTGACCCCAGGCCAGGGGCTCCCGGGGCCTGTGCCTCAGTCCTGCCATGTCCAGGCCACAGAGACACGAAGGGCCATCCAGAGAGATGCGGAAATCACCGGGGCCTTCAAAGACGCCACGGGGGAGAGGAATTTTCTGCCGCATCATCTGGACGCCCCGCGTTGGCAATTGTGCCATGTCCTCTCGTTGGTCTCTGTTCTGCATGCTCTCTGTCAGGCCTGTGAGTCCCTTTGGCCCCCGGAGAAGGCTTTTGTGAAAGTGTTTAGCCCATGGACCAGCCCCGCCGCTAGCCAATATGATGACTCTGTGCAAATTCGAAAGAGATGCCTCTGCCTCCAATTGTCATAAAAACCATTCAAAGCTATGACGGCAGAGCTGAGGGCCAACTCTCAGGGTTGTGCAGAGCACGCGTGACCAGCAGCCTGTTCTTCACTTACACAGATTTCACATGCCAAGCTTGAGTTGAATACCTAGCTCACTAATGCATTTTCTAGGAGGCCAGACTTTGAGTTTAGAGCGCTTCCAGCTAAAGAGAACCCTCCCTGGGAGGGTAGTGTCTGGCAGCCAAGAAGGCAAGGTCCCCCTTCTGTTTCTTTGGGAGGAAAGAGTGGTGGGTCGGGGAGTGGAACCTTCCTTTCACTTTGCAACACTAAAGCTCCTGCTCTGAGCGCAGGGCCTCTGCACTCCCACTTCCAGGGGAGACGAGCGGAATTCATGAGGCTGTCGTGAGTCAGGGGTCACCATGCGCAGGAGAGAAACTCCTGCGTTCAGGAGGGGCTGAGCAAACAAGTGATTTACAGAGAAGAAAAAGAGGTGCCAGATTCCCAAAGTTCTTCAGAGTACTGACCCTAGCGGATCACCTCACTTGTTTTGGCCAATGTTATCCACTTAGCAGATAGATTCTTTTTAAGGAACCATAATCATATTTATTAATAACATGCAAGTCAGTAGTATGTGACTCACTTTAAGGAATTTATGCAAAGACCCTCAGCAGAGTTGGCCGTAAGAAGCAGACAGCCTGGAACAGCATCTTCATAGCCATGGCCCGGAAATCCCACCTAGCCCAGCCAAGGCTGGTCATGGGCTGCCCACTCGGGGGGCAGTTGTCCCTCTTCCACCCCTCCCAACACACACACACACACACACACACACACACACACACACACACACACACGCACACACAAAATAAACCCCAAGAACCTGTGAAGGCATTTTCCGAACATGTTACAAATGTTGGGAACAGTTCATTCTAGTTCCTATGACCTCTAGAGCAGCTCCGTGCCCTCTGCATTATTATTTTGCTTCAAAGCGTACCCTCCAGGTCAAAGCAGAAATATTTGCTTGGCAAGAAAAGAGAAGATGTTCCTTTATGTGGCTCTTCCTGGCGGCAAGAAGAGGGACATTGTTCCAGCAGGCTGGCGTGCGGCGTGGTCAGGGAAACCCATTGCCCCCCTTCACCGAGGTCATCTGAGGACACCCCAAAGAGCAGCGGCACCGGGAGCTGGCCGTGCCCTGCAGGAGCACACCTGATTGGCTGAAGACGGAGGCTCAGCGAAGCCGAGCCGGGGGGTGGCGAGCCAGAGGCCAGGGGGAAGCTTGCCAGGCCATTGGGGAACCGCTATGTGCTACAAGGAGAGACAACCCCAGACCTCAGGGTGATTCAGAGAATCGAAAGTTAGTGACCAAGAAGAACCTCTTCTTTCACCCCTACCATGAGCGTGGTGTGAGACTGCGGCGCTTGCCTGCAGAGCTGAGAAGATGATTTCAAGAACTCGTGGGAGGCTCTTACCAAAATGCCTGAACCTTTGCCCTATACCACAGACAATTAAGTCAGAATCTCTGCGCGGTGAGTCCCGGGCACGGGTCCCTCCTAAAGCTCCCTGGGTGACTCTAACATGCACCCAGGGCCGAGACCCTCTGCCCTAAAGTATTCAGGGTTTGTTCCACTTCCCCTTTCTGTAAGAAAAATAAGGGGTTAGCCAGGACTGGATCCAATCTTATATAACATTAGTGCCATGGCCTCTGTCTTCCTGAAATAAATCACACCGGTGTTGTGGAATACTCATTTCTTTTCCATCCCTCCTGTTCATATAAGAATGTAGGGTTCCGCAGAGCAGGGACCGAGTCTCGTTGGCCGTTGTATTTCTCACGGGGGATGCTCTATCTTCCCCTTGCCCCCCTCCCCCACCCCGCCTCGTCCTTTACCAAAACCTGTCAGTTTTATCCTTAAATGTTTATGGACTCCCCTCCTTCCACCCCTGTGGCTTCCCTAGCGCCTACGTTAGCCCTCCTTGTCTCTTGGCTGTTGTGGTCTCCTCCCAACCAGTCTGCCCTGTGTTTGGTTTCAATGGATTCCCCAAACCCATCCTCCGTGCTGCCTCCAGCATGGTCTGCCAAGGGCACAAGTCTAGCTAAGTTAACTAATTTGTGGAGGCCTGTCCTTGCCTCCGGCCACACGTAGGACCAAGCGCCTGTCATGCACGGCTGCCCCGAGCCAGCCCCAGCTTCTCTTCACAGCCTTGGATCCCACGTTCCCCCCCGCTTGCACCCCACATCACCGCACACTGGACTAGTTGTGGGGCCCTGAATATGGAAGGGCCAGGCTGCTGTCTTCACCTGGCACAGACATTGGCTGCAGTAAGTAGACCACGAACAGTGCATGAACACACTGCAGCCCTGGCACACCCCACGACACGCACTGGACCAAAGGGCAGCCTGTAGGAGCCAGGACACAGGGGTCTGCCCTGCGCCTTCCAAGCAAGTGCCTTTACTTCTCTGTTTCCTCATAGCTAGGATGGGGAAAATAAAGTGTACCCCCTGCAAGACACCACCCAAGAAGGCTGCCGTGAGAATCAAGCAAGATGCTAATTGAGAAAGTGCTTTGAAAACTGTAAGGTACCAGTCAAATCCGAGGGCTTCTATGAGGGCAGCAGTAAACACGCATTGCACATGGCAGCTCTGGGGCCCTCGGGGCGCCGCTCACCGTGGAGCACTGCGCACGTGCTTGTGAGCAGGGCGGGCGTATCGGTGGCGACACTGGCTGCTTCTCTCTGCATTTTTATAAAAGGAATCGGGTGAAGGAAATGTCTTGGAATAGACAATCTTCCTAAACTCCCCCAAAATAACTTCAGTGGAAACAATTGTGGTAACGTCCATTCTGCTGTTATTGTTTCAGTCTACTGCTCTATGGGAAAAGTCTCCCGGCGTTTCCAACTCAACTGGGAATCAGCTTGACTTCCAGAGGTCTGCAAACAAAAGGATTGTGCTCAAGGGCCGCTCTGGGTGTTTGTGGCCCAGGAGCGCTACAGACAATCCCAGGGCTTGTGTACAGCTTGGTTTTTCCTCTCTCCTTCCCTTCGGGGGCCACGTTCACTAAAGGCTTTTGTGTTTTCCCATAGAAAACGTTGTGGGGGTCATTACCAAAAGAGTTGATTCTAACTACACTTGAGATTTCCTTCTCGTCAGTTATAGAGCCAAGTGCCCCAGACTTGAAACCTATGGATGCTCAGTGACTCTTTGCCACCCACACCGTGTATCATCAGTTTCCTCCTGAAAGGTCTTTCTTTATGTTTCTTCCTCCGCCTTGGCACAGATGCACGAGGCCCCAGGCCTGGGTTACAGGAAGACCCACTGCCGCTTCTCTTGCTAGTCTGTCCTCCTTGAACAAATTGTCCACACACCTTGGCTCTCTCCCCTCTGTCATCGTGTCCCTCCCGGACTCCAGTGGCAACACACAGCTCTCCACTGGCCGTGAGACGAAGTCTGATCCCTGGAATCTTCTTCACTTCCCCGTCCATTCTTATCCTCTACCACCTCCTAATCGTCGCCCTACGTTTTCCAGGACAACCCTATTTTCCTGTCATTTTATCCTTTTCAGAAACTTCAGCTTGTGTGTTAATCGTGTGACTACATGTGATTTAAATTTTTACTTTTGTAAAAAATTCTCATAGACCCCTTGTTCCTGTTTCTGGCTCACAGCACATGAAGACCAGTTTCCTTCTTGCCTCCAGACCTTGCCTTAAGTGCCGTCCCTCCCTCTAACTCCTCCATCCCTCAGAATCTCCCCTTTCCTCCCTTTTCTAAGTAGTGTTCCCTGACTACTCTTCTGGGACATTCTAGAATCTTCCTTTCTCAGAGCTTGCATGGTACCCTACCTCATCACTTCTCAGACCTTTAACGTGCGCACAGACAGCTTGCAGATCTGGTAAACATGCAGATTCTGATTCAGTAGGCCTGGGGGCCGCCCGAACATCTGCGTCTCTGACTGGCTCCCAGGTGGTGCTGATGCTGCTGGTCCGTGGACCACACTTTAAGTAGCAGAACCTGTGACGGTGCTTCCCAAATTTTGCTGCACATTGGAATCGTGGGGGGTTTTAAAAGAGACCAATGCCAGTCTTCCACCCCAAGACATTCTGATTTTATTGGCATGGACCATGACCCAGGCATTGGGATTTTTAAAATCTCCCCAGGTGATTGATTATAATGAGCAAGAAAGTGTGGGAACCACTGCCTTACTGCATGTAGTGAACGTGGCTAGGCCCATCATTCATTTCATCTGTGCTCACCTTGGCTCCCTTGATAGGTTAAAATCCTCGCTAAGGATGGGCAGCAGCTGGTCAACTTTGTATTTGAGGATTGATTGATTGATCAACTGATTGAATATTAGGCCCTTAGGTGCTTTTTTGATGATTAACCAACAGAACAGGTATTGCCAGGAGGGAGCCATAGTAGATGTCAAGAGGAAATAAAGATGAAGTATGTTCTTGGATCTAGCCAGAGCATGGTGAAATCTACACAGTGCCAGCCTTGACCGAGGGCAGCCAAGGCTGTCCTGGGTGGTGTGGTTTCAAGGGTTCTGGACATGTTTCTGCCCTTCCCCAACCACAAGGGTAAAAAAAACAAAACAAACAAACAAAAAAACCTGCCTCTATGGCTTGCTTATTGCCAAAACACTACTACTCAGTTTTGTTTTGTTTTTTTCCCTTTTGGTCTAAGGCAGTGGTTCTCAGCTTGACCACCCTTTAGTCTCACCTGGGGAGCTTTTAACATCTCTCATGCATGGTCTGCACCCTGACCAAATGCATCAGAGTCTCTGGAGTGGGACCGGGCATCAGGATGTTTTAAAGGTCCCCACGGGCTATCAGTGAGCAGCCAGGGCTAAAAGCCACTGACCTCAGGTTTTGATTGATTTCAATGTAAATATAATCCATTTATCCTCATCCCAGGGGGATTGAGTCTGTCAGGTCCTTCCATGAAAGCAGCAGGGGAGAGAGTGTGAGGATACTGGGCACCTGTCCAATGCAAGAAACCCTCACTGAGTGGGGGGAGGCCCAGAGAGGAAGATGGGCCACTGCAAAATGCGCTTGGCCTCCCAGCAAGTCTCTAGAGCAGGGCTCTGCCAGCTATGATCTATGGGCCAAATCTGGCCCTCCACCAGTTTTTATAAATAAAGCTTTATTGGAACATAGCCACACTTCTATGGCTGTTTATGCTATGCAATGGCAGAGTAGAGCAGTTGTGCCAGAGACCTCGTGGCTTGCAAAGTCTAAAATATCCAGTATTTGACCCTTTACAGGAAAAGTTTGCTGACCCCTGCTCTACAGGGTTGATTGCTTGGACTCCCCAGCTGTGGTTTATGCATTGACACATACGCTGGGAATTTTTTAACCACTATTAGGATTCTTTTTAATGTTTTAGTTGCTGTTAGAGCAGAGCGCCTGCTGCCGCTGCCCTCTGATACCACACAGCCTCTTTGGGCTGCCCCAGGGTGCCATACAGATGTTACTTTCTTCTCTGTGGGCTGGGAGGCGGGAGGCTGGGAGACCTCACATCAAAACCTGATAGACATAAGAAGTCGGACAGACTGGGCTAGGAATGGACACCCTTCCTGCCCAACGAGGGTGGATCCAGGTGAGGAGAGCTGCAGGAGGAAGAGGCTGTGGAGACAGAGAGAGGAGGGAGGGGATGAGAGCTGTGCCAGGTCAGAGCCAAGAGAGGCCCCAGGGGTGAGAGTGGCCAGGACAACCTAGAGGCTGAGCTTCAATGTCTCAAGTCCAGGCTCTTGTGTTCTCTTCCATTCCTTCCTGAGCTACCACTGTGCTTCTGAAAGTAAATCAAATCATGTCTGCCGTAGAGACACGGAGGGAAAGAGATACCAACTATGTCATCAGGGCCACTATTTCTTAGTGAGCCTGCCAGCAAAACCAATGGCCACCCAATTTAAGGCAACCCAGAAGGACCATTTTATGTGGGACAGAATCCTTAATGGCCCGCATCCACATGGCAAAAAGTCGGCTCTGGCTTCTGGAAATGGAACAAATAATTGAATTTCTGAAGTGGTATATTTCACTGGGGTCAGAAAGAAAGGTACAACCAGTGTCCTTAAAGTATCTGGAGTCACTTAAAAAATTAATAAGATGGAGGCAATTATCTAATTTACCAAAATATTTGAAACAAGACTTGTAATTTCCTAGTACAATTAAAACACAGTTGCATACGGAACTATTTTCTGCATGCAAGCAGCTTATTAGGAACTCATCTCTCTCTGTCTACTAATTTCTTATCTTCCTAATTGGAAACCTCCCTAAGACCTTATACTTTTTAATTTCTAGAAGTTCCATATGCTTTTTAATTTTTGACAGCACCCTTGTCAGCGAGATCCATTATTTTCCCATGGCTCTGAACACATGAACATTTAGCTCTGCGGCACAGCTATCGGTGCCTTCATTTGGAAGGAGGGAAGAAGCGAAGTGCCCCAGCATAGCTCAGTTACAGCAACCCTGTGAATTTATGCTTTCGACGCTGTCACTGTTTACAGAGCGGGTGTCCACTACAAGTGGGGCCAACGCTTTTCATAGCGTGTTTAAAACTGTGTTCATCGTTCCTTCGTTCATTTTCTCATTCCATCAATCAGCGTTTGTTGAGTACCTCTGTGATGTTGATCTGCAAAGTCATTATGATGGAAACTGGGGAGCTATCGCCAGAGAAATAGGACCCCCACACACACTCTGTGGGTCTCATAACTGATGCTGTTATGAGCATTGCATTATGTGTCTTTCTAGGGCCTTGCAGGAACAGGCTTTGGCATTCCAGAACTCTGCGCCAACACCCGTGCCATCGCTTACTTGCCACGTTTCTTTAGACCCGCTATTTAATCTATCCAGTCCTCCTTCTCCTCATCTGTAGAGGATGGATAATAATAGTACCTGTCTGTCAGGGCTGTTGTAAGGTTTAAATTAGTTAATACATGAAATCTCTTAACTCAGTGCCTGCCTCAATAAGTGATAGACAGAGTTATTATCATTTTGATTGCTCATAATCCACACAGGCATCATTTAGTTCCTTCTATGGTAAGGAAACGTTCTGAGTACCTTCAGGGAAAATGACATTGCTCAGGCCGTAGAAGGGAGCAGATTGACTGGGCAGGACCGACGGGGAAGGAAGGAGTTTGCAGCCCAGCTTCCCCTCATTGTTGGGCCAGCTCCTCCACGTGCACCTTTGGCTCAAGGATGCGCAAACCTCGCCTGGATATCTCCTTTTTCTTCATCTTCTTGCCATCCTGCAGTGGCCAAGGAAGTAGACAGTAGAGCTTGTTGAAAACAGCCAAGGAGCGTAGCAAAGCAGGTTTGATCCCAGTGCCCAAGCTGTCTCCAACAACTGTTCTCTCCCCTCACTACTTCCCCGGCGCCCAGTCTTGCTGGTCACCTGGAAAGTGTTTGCTGAGCATCTGCATCAGGTGACATGCGATCTAGAGGTGAAGCTTAGGGCTCTGACAGGGAAGGTAGGGCCCTGTGGAGTCCCTAGAGTCCCCTAGCCTTTGCCTAGGCTGTGGTCCTTGCTGCGATCCAGGATTCACCTTCACCCTCAGCCTTTTCCTACCAGTAAAGAGCACAAATCCAGGGCAGAGAGCCCTGTATTCTAGAATCAATGACCATAGCCCAGTAGGGGCCATTGAGTGGGGGCCCCAGTTGGTGCCTGACTCCTGGTCACAGTTTGGGCTGGACTACGTCCATGGACCCTGCCGCTCATCCATCTTTCTCCCCTGCCAGGGTGGAACTCCTGGTCTCACCATCCTGGCCTCTGTACTTGTGTGGCCGTCCTTGTGGGTACCGATGCCCCCCGACACGCACATACACACACAGCCTGTCTGGCCTCAGCTCTGTGGACCTCAGGTACACTTGGACCCTTCTCTATGTGGGCTGGTTTGGCCTTGACCATCTCCGCAGTTGGGTTCAGTGAATACGTATTCCAGAGCTGGCCGGGTGGGTTCCTGTGTGTCATTGCCTTTGGTTTCCAACACCTCATTCAGTCCTCACAATGAAAGTAGGCAAATGGAGAGACCTCTATTTGAAAGCAGAGGAAACAGAGGCTCAGAGAGGAGACATGAGCAGTACTGGTGCCCGGCCAGATGTCCCTGCTACCTTGCACTCAGAACTGGCTCGGCAAGAGGGAGACACTTGTGGCAAACAAGGGGGCCTAGGAAGTTGAGCAATGGGCACAAAGCATTCGTGGTGCCATTGCCACTGTGCACGTGTGAATGGCCAGTCTGGTCCTCGCAGAGCTTGCAGTCTGACCGAGGACTGGGGCAGCCAGGTCTCTGTTATCTTTTGTTTAACTGAAGGAGAGCTCGCAGTTGCTGTGCGCTCAGCCTCAGGGCTGGAGGTTGAGGGCTGATGAGAACATCAGGGATCATGGCTTCTTGCAAAGCAAGAGATATTGCCAGCCTGAAAGCCACAGACCCCTGGTCCCTGGGTCACCTGTGAGCACTCTTGGCCCACAGTGGATAGAATGGGAATGGCCCAACTCTGGCCCATCCAGGGCAGTCAGTCATCTTAACTTTTCATCCCACGAGCAGTTACCGTGGCCTGCAGTATCAAGGCGCTGCGCTACATTGAAGTGAAGGAAAAGTGGACCCTGAGCTCCTGGAAGCCTGTAGCTTGGCTGGGGAGGCAAGCACGAAAGCAACTATCTAGACTATTTGGACAGCAAGATGGAGTGCTAAGAAGTTTGTCCAATGTGCCGTGTGACCAAATAGATTCGTTCTCGTGGGAATCGAGGTCAGCTTTGCAGGGCAGAGGCACTTGTGCTAATGGCAGAGGCTGGACAGGAGTTCAGGATGAGCAGAGGTGGGAAGATGTTCCAGGCCAGGGGTAAAGATTGGAGGGAGGAATGTGTGTTCAGGGATGGGGTGGCAGGCGCATGGGGACAGTCAGGTGTAGACGGTCCTTAGAGATCAGCGGCCAACAGTTCTCCAGTCTAACTCCAAACCCCAGGGCAGGAACCAGGTTTCCTGGCTCCCTGCCCAGTGCTCCTTCTGCCGCATTGCCATAAATAGAAGTTCAGAGTGGTTCTGGAGGCCAGAGCAGGGTGGGGGCAGAGACTGAAGCTTTTCCTCTGGGTGTGCTGCTCTGAGATAGGACATGTTAGGGGGGCAGTGGGAACCCAAAGAGTCGCCGCCTCCTGATCAGCCCAAACTCCCTTCACCTGCTGAAAAGGCCGTGATGCAGCCAGGAATACAGATCATGCCATTAACCCTGGCCCTTGCTCGAGCTGGTCACCCCAACCCTGCAGCCTGGCAGCCCAGATGTGATCCCTTGAGCTTGTTCATGCACTTTGACCTTCCCATTCAAGCATGGGGGTGTGCCCAGAGCCAGGAGCTGTGTGGCCTTGCAGGGTAACTCTCTACTCCTGAAGGTCAACTCTGCAGAAAATGTGGCCATCATGAAAAAAAAAAAAATATTGTGGGTGAAGGGAACACCAAGTGCATGAAGTAAGTAGAAAGTAAGTCGAAAATGTATTGAGGGCTGGCAACCCAGCAGGTGGTCCCCAACTTATGATGACTCAATTTAAGACTTTTCAACTTGACAGTGACGCAAAAGCAATGTGCATTCAACGGAAACCATAACCTCATCATAAATCATAAGGAGCTCCTCGACTTACACCAGGGTTATGTCTGATAAACCCACGATACAGAGATTGTATAATGTATACTCTGTTATAAAGAGTCCATAAACCCCGTATTTAAATGTTATTTCTTTCCAAGTACATACAGGTGAACCTGAGCACATTAGACAAGCACTTGACTGAGGATCTGTAGCAAAGGGCATTCTATGAGACGGGAGAGTGAGCTTTTCATGGAGCTTAAGTGAATCCATGTATGTGTTGTTTTAAAGTTGTATCCTTTAGGAAGTGATCGTGATGGTAGATGGGATGTCCTTACACAGAATAAAAAGTAACAATTCCCTCATTTAAAATTTTACAGGTTTATGAAATTTGAGATGTTGGGAACTACCAATCCAGGCCTACCACCTTATTTAAATTAAAGAACTCGGGCCGGGCGCGGTGGCTCACGCCTGTAATCCTAGCACTCTGGGAGGCCGAGGCGGGCGGATTGTTTGAGCTCAGGAGTTCGAAACTAGCCTGAGCAAGAGCGAGACCCCGTCTCTACTAAAAATAGAAAGAAATTAATCAGACAACTAAAAAAATATATAGAAAAAATTAGCCGGGCATGGTGGCGCATGCCTGTAGTCCCAGCTACTCGGGAGGCTGAGGCAGACGGATTGCTTGAGCCCAGGAGTTTGAGGTTGCTGTGAGCCAGGCTGACGCCATGGCACTCTAGCCCAGGCAACACGGTGAGACTTTGTCTCAAAAAAAAAAATAAAAAATAAAAAAAAAATAAATTAAAGAACTCGGTGCTTTGCATATTGAAGAATAAACAGAATAGGAATGTCCTATTTAATTTTTTGGTCTCAGCCTCAAATCTTTCTTGACCTGTTCAACCTGGTCATTCTTGTACACCTGGCACCTTGTATGCCTCAGCGGAGGTGTGTTGCCTGAATGAATGAAAGCACGCTTGGCTCCATGGAGAGGGACCGCATTTCGGCCGTCTTGTCTCTCCAGCACCAATGCTGAGCTTGCTCCTGCAGGCTCTCAGTCAAGCCTGAGAAGAGAGGCCTTCTCCCCTCCCTCCTTGTCTGCGGTGTAGCTCAGCTTCGTAGACACCCTTGAGCTGCCCGGTGCCCGACGGCCCCAGCCAGGCTGCTCCGACTCCGCGTCTCACTCACCATTGCTGTGGGGTGGGAGCGGCTCCCTCCCGAGGATGCTGCCGTGGCCTTGGTTGTCAGGCCAACCAAGGGTGATGCTCTGCTCTCGAGTAGGTCCACAGACAGGCGTGTGCCTCTGGGGGACAGGCCCTTCCCTTTCTCTTCCAACCTTCTTGCAGCTTCCTCTGCTCTTGCATCCCACTTTGCTGGGGCTCCTGTGATGAGATGAGGGGAGAGATCAGGCAGTGCCCAGGGTGGGGCTGGGGGCGGGAGGTGACAGTCTCTGCAGAGGAAGGTGAGTTTGCGGTGAAACGCACTTGGTCCCCTGAAATGTTCTGGACATGGCCTAGGAGCTCAGGAAGTAGCTGGTTGGTTGACACAGGTGTGGCCACATTCTAGGATGTTTGGGGGAGTTTGGGCCGCTGTTTCCTAGAAGGCTCATGAGGGCCATGAATGGAAACGCTTAATAAGCCTCAGGTCAGAGGACACCTGTGTGCAGTGGGGTGTTCTTGGGCCGGAATCAAAGTACCCTGTATGTCCAATAATCTCATTTAATCCTCACAAGAATCCTCTGAAATAGGTAGGCTTCTTCATTACCGCCACTTTCTAGATGATGAAAACAGAAGCAAAAGTAAGGTAGGCTTCTCTCCAAGTTCCCACTGTAAGTGGCAGTGACGGCATTTCATGGAAACGCCCTGTCACATTTCGTGGGCCTCGTCCTGCCTCTGGTCTTGGGCAGCCCCGATCTGCGCTGCCGCAGGTCCCCAGCTCACACACCTGTGTGCGCACACTCGACGCTGGCCTGGCAGACACTGGGACATGGGTCCTGGGGCTCCTGGGTGCTGCCTCTGACCAGCCAGCTCTGACCCACCAGGGCAGGGAGTGGAAGGGTGGTTACCCTGGTCATTCACGTGAGGCCCGGGGAGCATTTCCTCCTCTGCAGTGGGGTGCACCTCAGACTCTCAGCGTGCTGGTGGGGTGCTCTGGGCAGGGACTCCTCCCCGTGGCCTGCAGATGCCCTCGCCCTGCACGCCCTGACTCTGCTAGCTTGTGTGATGAGCTGCACTAGGTCACACTCAGGAGGAGCGGAGCAGCCACTGAAGCCTGCCTCCTGGTGACTTCCACAGCCCACGTCTCCTTTACTCTGCTAACTTCAGAGCCTTCTGTTCACTTCGAAGGGTGGCCTCAGGCGTCCCTTCCTCCATGGTCCCTTGTGCCTTGGGTGTCCTTCCACTGTGACTAACCTCAGTCTGTGGAAGTAAAATCCTGTGTGTGTGTGTGTGTGTGTGTGTGTGTGTGTGTGTGTGTATCATTAGTCTCCTTTGTCTGTGTCTGTGACGCATGGTGTGCTCACAGGACGCAGTGGGCCCCCTCTAAGTGTTTGCTGAATCATTGCTCCTCTTCTGACGTCAGTTGCTCCTTCTGTTCCTAGGATGGTCTCTGAACCTCCCCAAATACATGAAACCACTCCCAAGTTTGCCTCGCAAAGGTTGTCAATTCCCCTGGGAGGCCGGAGCACAGAGTATTTGCTTTGTGGAGTTCTCAGGATCCGGGTCTATCTCTGTCGCGGACATACCATTCAGTTAGGACTGTACGTGTCTCATCTTGCCCAGGTGGTTTTTCTGGGGGCTATAGAACAGAAACTGTCATTTCCCGTGGCCACTTGTGCCTCTCACATTTCCTGGGTCTCTTCCTGCCTCTGGTCTGCAGCAGCTTGAAGGCATTGCCTTTTCTTAGTTTAGGCGTGCTTCTAGGACCCTGGGTAGGTGTCCGTCAGCCGGGAACGGGACAGCATCTGTCTGCCCCAGTTTCATTCTCTCGTGACGGTCCTGTGTCAATGAGCAGCATGGACACCATCACGAGTCCATCGTGAACTGCTCTGGACTCTCGGTCGTGGGCTCGTCACCTGGACAAGGCCTCTTGGTCTCGGTTGGCCTTCGACACAGAGAGAGTCACAGTCATCCCTCCTCCCCCACCCCCCACACACAGATACACAGACCCCCTGCCCTGCTTGCATGACGGAAGACTGACAGTTTGAGTTGAAAAAGCAGGGAAGTGCTTTACTGTGTCCTTTATATTTTACACCATACAATATAGAAACAATCTTCTGACCTTTCTCTGTTGCTTCCCAGCCCCTGTCCTTGGCATCCATGCCTTCGCCTGTTTCTCTCTGTTTATTCGGAAATTAACAAGTAAATGTCATCTGTATTTGACATTGGCCAGTGGATTCTTCCTGACGTGGCTACCGGTGGGGGAAGAAAAGGGAGGGGTCACGTTTGCTTTCCACGGTCATAACGAGATGAGCCACAGAAACACCTATTGTGTTGAATTATTTAGGACGTTTTGGTTGCAAGTGACAGAAACCCGGCTCAAAATATTTTCAAGACAAAAGGAGAATTTATTGGGCTCACGAAATCAAAGAAAGACTTAAGAGCCGTGTCAAAGGAGGTAGGAAGGGCAAATATTTCCATCCTCATTTTACACGAGAGCGAGGAAAGGGCCGCGCGAGATATGCAGAGAAGACGGCCCAGGGTTGTGCAGGCTTAGCAACAGCCGGAACCCAGGTCACCTGAAGGGTGTGTGCAGTTTCTTAGTCAGAACTCTTTGGGCTGTGACAGCAGGACACCCACCTGGAAGGAAAGAGGGGGTTATTGCCTTAGAGCATCCAAGGAGGTCCTGCACGCTTCAGCGCCCCAGCCTCTGCGACCACGGTGCTGTGCAGGCGCAGACCTTCTGAGTACAGGGTGGGTGCCACGTGCAAACTATTCCTGTGCCTTTCCAGGGCTCACGGACTCCACGAAAACCTGTCCACAGTTCCTCAGTTCAGCTCCTCTTCCAGAAAAGGAGTTCAGCTCCCTGTGGAGCCGGCATCCAGCGTAGTGTAGAGAGCAGAGATTTTCAGAATAGGGGGAGTTTTAGGTTCCTGTGATTTTATTTTGGGACTACAGCTAAGGTATCATTTTTAAAAGGGGTCTCTCCTGATCAAAAATAATAAATTAAAAGAAAAGTTAGAAAACCACCAATTTAAACAAGGGCGGGCCTGCCCACCCCCAACCTTTCCTCCTGAAACAGGTCAGCTCCTCTGAGTAGCTGTGCCACCTAGAGATTCCAAGAATTTGAGACACATTACCTGTTTATTTCTGCTTGGATGTGACCTGCACATCCTGCCCACGTGGTGGGAGACCTTGGTAGGAGGATTTCTTAGAGAAAAACATGAGACGCATGACCCCCAGCAGGAGGAAGCCTCTGCTATTAAGACAAGCTGATTGTCGGAGGAGCTGTACTTGGGATTTTTATGGCCTTTTTGAGCTGCCAAGTGCTGCGGTTCCTTTGTATTGTTTGCCCCTTGGGATGCTCCCCCACGTCGGGGCTGGAGGTGGTGGGAGGCTGCAAAGTCCTGAGCTGGCGGGGCCTGGACTTGGCCTGGAGGTCTGCTGGGCTTTCGTGGAGCTCGTGCCCCCGGGTTTGCCCGGTAGGCGTGGCAGAACTCGCGTCTGGCTGTGCCAGACTGCGCCCGGAGCCCTCCACGCCTGGTCATCTGGTATGTTCTGGAGGGAAGGAAGCTGTTAGTTTCTGTGTATTTAATAAGCATTCTTGGGGGTGACAGGAGCCTGGTGGTGTCAGTATGCACGCTCGTGAAGAAGAGGAGAGGGACCGGGGTTTCCAAGGGGCCGGGGCAGAAAGTCAATACCCAGGCACCATGGGAGCACACAGGTGTGTCAGTTGGCACAGAACAGGGTTGGGGCTGCAAGGTGTACCTGGCAAGGAGCCTAATGTGGGCGCCTCCCTGCTTGAGACCTCCCACGGCATCCTCGGCCTGGGCTGGGACCCCCAGCCTCCTGTCCAACCCCAGCATTGCATGGCTGCCCTGCTTCCCAATAAAGGCGTTTCGTGCTGCTGTTCTGGGCCTTCTGCAGTCTGGGGGATCCTTAACACAGCAGGAGGAAGATGCTGTCGTATCTCTGTAATGCTTTCTTCTTTTACAAAGAGCTGGTTGTGGGGGAGAGAGAGATAACAGACCTATGAAATAGTCGGGCTTGGATGATTTCTATCAGACCCAGGTCCACGGTGAAGGGTCAGGAGTCAGAGGTCAGAGATCATGAGACTATCAGAAAGATCTTCCTTGAAGCTTCCTAAGTGGGTTCCACAAAGCTGCAAGCCGTGGGATTGGGCTCTGGGGGCGCCTCTAAACGTCATCGAGGCAGACTGGAAGGGGAGCAGGCGCAGCAGCAGCCGGGGGACCCCCACCCCGCTAGCCTGTGGAGTGAAGGGCAGGGCGGGCTCGATGGCCAGCAACAGCACCCTCTCGTGAGAGGAGGAGAGGCGAACAGGGAGGCCTGCCGACAGGGCCTTGGCCGGGGTCATCTCCGGGGTCACAGCCAGGACGCGCAGGCAAGCGCTCTGCAGTGCCAGCTCTCCATCTTCCGGGCCTGGGGGAGGCGCAGTGGCCACTGGGAGGGACTACCTGTCCCCGAGTGCAAGACTAGGGCTGCCTCCCCAGCACAGGGAGGGACTTGCTCTCAGCCCTGCCCCTCACTTCTAGGGCCCCAGGGTGCACGTGGGCACCTGGGTCTAAGGTAGGGCAGGAGGCAGCTCTCTGATTCTCCCAGGGGTTCGGCCTCCCCTTCTCTGCCCTGGTAGCGTAGGCCCTGTGACATCACAACTGGGAGCATGAGCCTTAGAGGCGGAAGACACAGGCTTACTGCTAACTGGTCGGGCGGCCTCGGGCAACTTCTTTGACCTTGCTGGCCTCCTGTTCCTCTTCTATAAAAATGGGTTGTTATTACAGTGCAATTACCTGGTGAGCACTTAATATACACACATTCAAATCTCTGTTTTGGCACAGGGGATAGACTCAGAAAAACAATCCTTTTGTCAGCCTGGGTGATTTTGCCCACCTTCCTCTTGCGTTAGTTTCCTGCGGCTGCCATAACAAAGGACCACAAACTGGGTGACTCAGAAGGACAGAAACTTCTTGTCTCACAGTTCCGGAAACCAGAGGTCTGAAATCAAGGTGGCCGCAGGGCCGCACTCCCTCCGAAGGTGCCAGGGAAGGACCGTTCCCCTCCTCCAGCTTCTAGTAGTGCCCTGGCTTGTGGCAGCGTCACTGCACCCTCCACGTGGCCTTCTTGTAAGGACACCGGTCATACTGGATTAGGGAGCCCCAACTCCATCATGTCCTCATCTTAACTAATCACGTCTGCGGCGGCCTTCTTCCCCAGTCAGGCCCTTCAGGGGTGCTGCGGGTTAGGACTTTAACATGAGAATTTGGGGCACACTTCAGCCCACCCCCCAGGGGACACTTGGCCAACGGAGGAGGACGCTTGGGAGGGAGGCAAGGCCTCTTGGGGCGGGGCACATCCCGGCCCCGGTGAGTCACGTCTAAAGACGGGCCACTCATGCACGGGAGGCCCAGTTGCGTGCTGGCCACTTCGCCTGGCAGGCCACAGTGGAACCAAGAGCCTTCTGCAGCCCCGGAAGGAAGTGGCTGTGCTGGACAGCTGGTGGCTCCGCTGTGGTCTGCAGGGAGGAACGTTCTGCAGGGTCAGGGGTAACGTGGACGTCCATGGGCACAGCCCCACTTACTTGCTCACCAACTTCAGCCTCTCTGCCCACAGGAGTCAGATGGGCCCCACAGTTCCTGCCCCAGAGTCTGTGAGCCCAGCTGAGACCCAGGAGCTCCCGCTGGTGGGCCAGCCGTGTACCCTGCCTGCTCTCTAAGAATTTAAAGCCCCTCTTCTCGAGTAGACACAAGCACTGCGAGAGTGGAGGCCTGGGCAGCATGGCGAGCTGTCGGTTTGGTGGGGACGGAAGACCCGTCTAGCCTGGAATCTCTGCCACAGAGCGTGGCTTCCCCATGGAGCAGCCCTGTAGGGCATAGCTGTGGGAGCTCGGGTATTATCCACGCATGGGGCTGGCAGCACTTGCCCACTGGGGGTATCAGATGGACACAGGGCCACCCTGTGGCAGACAGGGTCCCTGGGGACCACAAGGGAGGAGCAGCAGGTGACGTGGAAAGAGCGAGTAGGGGCAGTTGGGCAATCCAGTGCCGCGGACCTGCAGGTGGGGACTGCAGTGTAAGGTGTGCCCTGGGGCTGCCATCACAAGTCACCACGAACTGGGCAGCTTAAAGCAACAGACATTCGTCAGCTGACAGTCCTAGAGGCTGGAACAATCAAGGTATTGTCAGGGCCCTGCTCCTTCTGGAGGCTCTGCTCAGCCTTGGTGGCTGCCAGCAGCGCTCTCGCGTTCCTGGGCTTGTGTCTGCGTCACTCCAAACGCTGCGTCTGTCTTCACGCGGCCTTCGTCCCCCTGTCTCCTGTTTCTCTGTGTCTAAATGTCCTTCTTGTAAGGACACCAGTCATTGGGTTTAGGGCCCCTCCTAATCCCATACGACTTCATTCTAACTTGATTATATCTGGAAAAACCCTGTTTCCAAATATATTCACAGGGACCCAGGGTTAGGACGCCAACACAATTCTACCTACTGCAGGGGGTGGCGAGAGGACTCTGAAGATGGCACCAAGCCAGACACCGTGGTCAGGAGCACCATTGCCAGCCCTGGGAGCACGGGGCCTCCACCTCCACCCAGGTGCCAAGCACATGTCCCTACTGGGCCTGTGACAGCAGCGTCACTGTTCTTCCCTGACCACCTCCTCTTTTCAGGGACATAATTCTGCCCACGCCCGCCTCCTTGTCTTCCATAGCAAAACATTATCACTTATCATATTATGTACTTATTTATTTTTTGTCTCTCTCCTTTCGCTAGAATGTGTGCTCTATATAAACAAGCATCTTGCCTATTTCTTTTCAGTACTCTGTCAACAGTACCTAAAACAATGCTTATGGAATGGGTAGACACATGGAAGGTTGGGTGGGTGGGTGGGAGCTTGTGGCCCAGGGGAGGCTTGTCACTCCTAACACACTGTCAGCTGGTCTGAGAGCCACCAGGGACCCACGCTCTCTGCTCAGTGTGTTTGCTGTGCCCTCCCTCCTCCCACCCTCACCCCCAGACCCGAGATTTATTTTTCATAGTTGTCATCCCTGGCCAAGGCCCTAGCACTCCCAGCCTGGGATTATTAACTGTCTGGGGCTAATGTTCCGGGGCCAGAGCTCTGCTGGGCCTGCCTTAATCCCTCAGAAATACCTTCTACACCAGGTTGTGAGATAGCAGCCCCAGCCTGTCCCAGAATGGGCTCATTTTACATAACATGTTTTTGCAACCAGAGTAATAACAGACGCTGCCCCTCGGTGTTGGCGTCTTACACCAGCACCGACCTGCAGGACCGGAGTGTGTATGTGCGAGTGTGCGTGTGTGTTTCACGTGTACTCTGCATGTGGAAGGAGTATTATCTTCCCTCCGTCCCTGGAGAGGCTTGGTTTATATAATCTACTTGTCTCCCGGGCCCATTTAGTTATCGCAAGTGGTCAGATGTTAGATGGAGGGGAACTGCAGCCAGGTCTCAGAGCGCAAGGGAGAATGGTTCTCCTGCAAGAAGTCACGGGAGCAGGCAGGGCCTGGTGGTGCTCCAGGGTGGTGCTCCAGAGGCACACGGGGCTCAAATTGACCAAACACACAAAACCAGCTGGGAACACCAAGGCTGTTCTCTCATGGGGGGGTGGGGGCCTTGTACCTGGACTGACGGCCACAGGGAGATCTTTCAGAGCACAGAGTGGAAGCATTTTTTGGGCAAATAATTAAAACAAAGGCCACGCTATATGCTCTTAAAGGATAAATTTCCTATTCTCCACTCAAGGGATATAGCCTTTCTTAAAAAGCAAGACGGGATCTGTGGTCCAAAGCCAGAATAGCATCTCCCTGGCCAGGCCACCGGGAGCACCAGGCCAGGCTCTTTTCCAGATTCCTGATTAGTCATTGCTGTCACTGGGTGCCCCTTGGCTAGGACATGCCACCCTTCCTAGCCCTATCTACGGGCGATGTGTTCACTCAAGATTAAATGAGCAAGAGGGGCACTTTTCACTGTGATGGACGATCTCCTCCTCCCCTCATCCTCTCTCCCTCCTCCCCTCGTCCTCTCTCCCCC